>OY986435.1:175592265-176192265 GCA_963920525.1 Dichetophora obliterata | reverse complement strand
TTATCCCTTATATACAGTGTTGCGCAAAACAATAGCAACAAAATCAGTACGCTGCTACAAAATCGTGTATCTTTTTAAATATTAGGTACACACAAAAATGATTATAGGAACCAAAGCATATATTCATACATCATATAAAAAACAAATCATATTCTAATTTGGTTTTGTTTTCTGTATTAAATTTAAAATTAATGTGATTGCATTCAGTTTGTCTGAGAGCAAAACAAAAGCAACATAATTAATATTTGGTGTAAGATTCATTATTCTTCATAACCGCTGCACATCTGAGCGACATCGACTCTATTAAATTAGATATGTTGGTATTAGGTATATGTATTAGGTATATGTATGCTAGACAGCAGCTGTAACCTGAGTGCTGATACAAATGTCGCACGAAATATAGCCGGTCTTGTCCCAAGCCGTGAGCATCCCCCGTCTATCATAGCTCAGCCTAATCATACAACGTCTTCAATTGTTGAGGGTCAGCTGACCAATCTGAACACATTCTTGAATAATGGCACCATAACATCGTTGAGTCAAGGGATTGAATGTAAACAGCACACATACTCTTTGTACTATCACAATGCTAGTGGCATTCGAACAAAATCTTCACAATTTCGTTTAGCGGTCTCTCTCCATGAGTACGATATCATAACTTTAACTGAAACTTGGCTCATTAACGACATTAATAGTGCTGAGTTTTTTGATGACTTTTATCATGTGTATCGACTGGATCGATGTGCTATTGCTACAGGACGTGCCAAAGGAGGAGGCGTCTTGATTGCCGTCAGAGCTGATATTAGTAGCAAACTTATTTGTTTACCGATTATTGATAAACTGGTTGAGCAGATTGCTGTAAGGGTAGATTTTGTATTTAATAAGTCAATTTATTTCTTAATTTCGTACGTTCCACCTAACACCGTTCTTGAAATCTATAATAACCATTTGTACAACATAGAATACATATCGAACATGCTAACACCAAATCAACATATGATAGTCTTAGGTGATTTCAATCTGGGCGATGTTTCTTGGGCATATGAGGGTAACAATTTGTTACCCTTTAACTTTAAATCGGATATTGAATCCTCTTTTATATCGTTTTTTTTATCTAATGGACTAAATCAAATTAATTTTGTCAAAAATGATATTAACAGAATCCTTGATTTAATATTTGTTACTGAGGATCTAAAATTCTCTTGTGAGCCAAACTGTTCCCCTATCTCTAAAAATAGCATACATCATAAAGCTTTGACGGTTTTCTTTGAATTTTATAAGTTTGATGAAGTTGAGGTAGTCTCACCCATTGAGCTAGACTTTGCTAAAGGGGATTTCGACAAGATAAATTCAATTCTAGCCCACTGTGACTGGTCTGTACTGAATACATTTTCTGATCCTGATAAAGCGTTTGTGTATATTTGTGAACAATTTTTATTTTCTACATCTAATTTGATACCGTTAAAATCATTCACTCGCCGTAATAAGCGCCCTTGGTTCAACAAGAGTTTGTCGCATTTAAAAAATCTTAAAAATAAAGCATTTAAAAAATTCCAGACTAGCCAAAGCATTGCTGACCGTAGTCGTTTTCAGCAATTACGGAATGAGTTTAATTTTCTCCATAATTACCTCTATAATGAATATATTTTAAAAATTGAGTCCGAATTGCAACTAAATCCATCTTTTTTCTGGCGCTATATTAATGATGCCCGCTGCTCTAATGGTATTCCTGCTAGTATGGAATACGATGGACATACTTCCAATAGCACTAGTGAGTCATGTAACCTCTTTGCTAAATTCTTCCAAAATGTCTATGAAGATCACAGTAGTGTACCTTTTACCGCAACTATTTTTGACTCAAACAATGTTCGAGCAGTTGAAGATTTCACAATTTATGAAGATGACGTCTTATCTGCAATCTCTAACTTGAAGTCTAGTTTCAAAAATGAAAAAGATGGTTTTCCACCCGGGTTCTTTAAATTATGCTCTAGTAATATCGCAAAGCCGGTTTCAATGTTATATAACTTGTGTCTGAAATCAAAAAAATTTTTAGATACATGGAAAATTTGTTTTATTGTCCCGATATTTAAATCAGGAAATCGTGGTGATATCAAAAATTACAGAGCTATAATTAAGCAAGGTACATTTGCCAAATTATTCGATAATATTATCCAAATCAAAATGTTTGAACTTACTAAACACCAGATATGTGACTGTCAGCATGGGTTTCTGCCTGGTAGATCAGCTAACACAAACTTGGCTTTAATTTCCAACCATATCACAATGGCTATGGAAAAGCATTGCCAACTAGATGTCGTGTACACTGACTTCTCCAAGGCATTTGATAAAGTAGATCATAGGATCCTCATATTAAAATTAAAAAAGTTTGGATTCTCTGATTCGCTTTTAGAATTTATATTTAATTTTTTAATCAACCGTAAGCTATTTGTTAGAATAGGCTCCACAGTATCGGAAGTGGCTATTGAAGCCTTTTCTGGGATACCTCAGGGTACCCACAGTGGTCCGCTACTATTCTTAGTTTTTATAAATGATCTGCCAGAAATTGTCTCTTTTGCCAAATGTTTATTATTTGCGGACGATGTTAAACTTTTTTCAAATGTCACTAATATTTCTGATTGTTGGAGATTACAAGCTGAATTGTCCAAATTTGAGGAATGGTGCATGCTAAATAACCTTAAACTAAATATTAATAAATGTTGCATAGTTTCATTTACTAAATGTGCTGAGCTTATTCGCTTTGATTATAACATCGATAATATTGTCTTGACTCGTAAAATTGAAAATAAAGATCTGGGCGTGATTTTTGACTATAATCTGAATTTTAAGAGTCATTTTGATTATATTATTAGTAAATCCTTTGCTATGATGGGATTTATAAAAAGAAATTCTGTCAATTTTAAAGATCCTATGACTTTGAAGGCTTTGTATGTCTCTTTGGTAAGGAGTAAATTAGAATATTGCTCAATTATTTGGAACCCTTATTATGATGAACACTCAAATCGTATTGAAAAGATTCAAAAATTGTTCACAAAATGTGCTCTGCGCAAAATGAGATGGTCGGATGGTCTCCCCTCATATCAGGAAAGGAGAAAATTGCTAGGATTGCAATCACTTAAGGACAGACGCTCATATTGTTCCCTAATATTTGTCTATAACGTACTCAATGGTAATATTAAATGCCAAGAGATTTCAAGAATTCTTAATCTGTATGATCCACCTAGAAATTTACGGCTTAATAGATTATTTGAGGATAGTGCTCATAGATCTAACTATGCATTAAACTCGCCACTAACTCGTTGTATACGGCTTTCTAATAGTTTAGCATCTGTCTTGAATTTTAATGTTAGCCTATCACGATTTAAACTTGACTTGTTTATTTTATACAATTAATTCATACTTATATGGCGTTTGCATCGTTGTGTTTGAATTACCTGCATTCGTACGTATCATAATTGTTGCATCTATGTTCATTAAGTTTATATTTTTCCATATTTAATATTGTTAATGTTAAATTGTTAATGTAAAACCCGAAAACTCAATAATTTTTAATGTTACTTTAATGCTTCCTTGTAAATGTTACTATGTTCCTTATTCCATAGTTTTTAAGTCATTATATCTCTCTTCGCAATATTAAATATTATTGAGATGTATATTTTATAATTAATTATAACGATTAAGTATTATAGTCTGTTAGATTGTTTAATCAGTAGACCGAATAAATAAATAAATAAATAAATAAATAAATGTTCCCAATTAAATTTTAGGGCTTCATACAGTGCAGTCTTATTGGAAAACCTTTGACCAGAAACTTTTACCTTCAAAATCCCAAAAAGATTTTCAATGGGATTCAAGTCATTGCGACTGTGCCGGCCAATCAAGGACTTGAATCCCATTGCCTCTAATGTAATCTTTGAAGTGTGTTTCGGGTCGTTGTCGGGCTGAAACGTTCACTGAAGCGACATATTCCACTCTGAATGTGGTTGCATCTCAAAATGATCCATAATTCCATCGATTTTTTGAAATAGTTCAACTTCATTATAGGAAAAACAAGTGCAGACCATAATACCACCACCTCCGTGCTTAAAATTTATTTTGCAGTTTCGGGCTTCAAGTCATATACCTGGGTGGCGCCGTACCGTGCACATCCCATCTGAATTAATCAAGTTGAACTTTGATTCATCGCTAAGAAACGGTTTTAGATTTTTGAACGGTCCAATTTAGGTGCTCTTTTGCAAGACTGAGTCTAAAAAACAATAAATTGCCACTTTTGTCACAATTTCAGAACAGAATTGTTTAAATTGTAACACCTCACCTTGTTTTTTATGCTTAGCAGTAAGCAAAGGTTTCTCTGCCGGTCTGTAACTTCTTTAATCGTTCTCAACGGCTCGTCATCAAACAGTGCTGTGATGGTTATCTAAATCAAGTGTCCGAACAACCTCTTTGGATGTGGCAAATGCATTTCGTTTGAACACGCCACAAATGTTCCTGTTATCACGCAGCGATGTCTTCCGCGGCCGCCCTCTTTAATGTACCGTTTTTACATCTTTTGTGATGGTATATTTCTTTATTAATCTGCAAACTATTGACTGATTAATATCAAACTGTTTCACGTTAGACATTTGTGAATTTCCGTTTTTATATTCGGAAATAATTTGCAATTTAAGAGCTTCACAGTATTTAAAACGTGCCATTATAAATGGAACAGTCAATGTCACAACTAGCGCACACTTCGCAGATTTTTTCGTTCATATTGATGCAGACAAAAAGCACTTCTGTTTTTTGTTATGTAACGCATCTTTTCTTGTTTGCTTATATCTTTGGACAATACTTTCGGTCGCTTCCACCTTTTACACTATATATAGTACTACTAGAGTGATATCCAAAAAACCTAAAATGGAGAAGAAATTAAATTTTTTCTTCTTTTTTAATTTTTAGCACGTAATGTTCGCACGTGACCATAAAAATTCCCATAAACTAAAGTGTAAAGTTTTTTAAGAAATTTCCCGTGATGTCACGCATTGCTTTATCGTATCGGATATCTGTAATTAATTCGTTATTTCTTTATATTTTTGTACCAAAATTTTTTTTATTATTCTTCAAATGTTGTTTTATAAAAAGACAGCGGAATTATATGCAAAAGTTATTTTAAGTCTGATTGAATTCAAGTTTTGTATTTACATTGATTTTGACTTCATTAATGCATTTATTACTACATATCTATGATATGCAAATTTTATGCAAAATATATGCACAAGCATATATATGTAGAAATATGCAAGTAATATGCTGCATATTTTTTTCTTATGCAGTAGTAAAAATGGTCTAAATTCATAATATTTCCAAATTAATCAAAAATATCCATAAAGTTTATAAAAAAAAAAGTGTTAAAAATGTCAAAATTATTTTATTACCTTCAGCAAATAATTATGTTAACTAGAAATCGCCCGTGGTCAAAATTCGATCTTTTCTCAGATGAAAAAAGGTTGAAAAAGCATCTATTTCTATTTTCAGTTTGCCGCTCAGTGCTAACCAACGACTTTTCATACAAAAATACGTTTTACTTCTCTCTCCTTCTCCCTGCCCTTATTCACTTCAAATAAAAATTATCCAAATCGGTTGAGAAACACGGGAGAAAATGGTACCAAATTTTTTTTTATTACGCCTATTTATGTATAGATGATTATCTGTTCAAAATTACGTTCTATAATTATATATATAACAATATAACAATATATTATTAAATCTTCTTCTAAGTTGTCGATGGTGGCATTTTGACGCTTTTCAGAAAATATCATTTTGTATGCGGAGAAGCTTCTTTCCACATTACATGAAGTCAAGGGTTCATACTTAAATTTAGGATCATATTCGCCAGCTATTTTCATATTTTAAATTTTTTAATACAAGTTTATTTTTTTTCTTTCTCCAATAAAATAACATAAAACTAAATATTCACTTAGTGGTGGGCTCAGCTAAGTAGCCAGAAAACCCTGCATATTTTTGATGTTAAAATTTCTTGTGCAGTTCTTTCATCATTTAAAACATATCCAACATTACCAGAAAACTCTAAAAAGCGTTTCAAGAGTGTTTTCAGCGGGCGACTATGACAAAAAAATTTAGTATTAACAATTTAAACGGGCTGGTTTTTTCGCACTCAGAAAATCAAAAATATTTTCAACACGTAAAATTTATACAAAAAAGTAGTACAAAAAGGACATAATTAAAAAGCAGTACATTTGGGTGCATGTCATAAAACAGTACATTGTCCAAAAAAACAGTACTGTACTGTTTAAAAAAGCGCATCTGGCATCCCTATCCTGTACCCACTGAAAACGTTCATGTCTATGGTAGAAGTTACGAACATACATTTGCGATTAAATGGACTTGCATAAATTTTGCATATGCATATAATATGCAAATAAGCAAATTACTTAACTTACAATACAAATAGCTTTTTTAAAAAGAATAAAATCGGTCGATTATTTGTTTGCAAAAAAAGTAATTAAATGCAAAAAAATTAGATGTTCCAAAAGTTGTTTGCCTAAAACCACCCTTAACATACTTTGGAATCAAGCCATCGAAATATTGTAGCTTCAAAGTTTGAAGTGGCGACTCGAAAACACATTTTATTTTTTTATCAAAATTAATTGTTTTCATAAAATTTATAAAATCCTTACATTTTTATTGTAATGTTCAATTAAAAAAATTCCTAAATAAATTCATGAAATTTTTTTTTGAGGGGAGTTTGATAAAAAATCGGGGAATTTTGAGAACCACTGCGGGGAATACCATAAAATGAGTTGGCAACCCTGCCCATGACAGAGTGAATGCCGATTCAGACAGGCGCACGCAGTAACGTGCGAAGAAATGAGATAGAAATACTGCCAAGCTAACTTGTATCTCGCTTGTTCACACAGTTTGCCTGCGCCTGTCTGCCTGCCTGTGCGCTTCGGCGTTCACTCTGTTTACAAGCTAAGAGAGATTTTTGTGAAAGCGACAGGAAAAAAGAGTCAGGGAGAAAGAGAGTGAGAGCATGTCAAAAGAAATACAATAAAAAATTCGCCTAAAAATATTTTGTTTATTTGATATTTACACTAATGGTATTCAGTAAAATTTGTTAAGTCCTGCTAAACTGCTAAATTGTTAAAGTAAGCAGCTGTTGATGTGAACGCATCTGCTAATACATTTTACAATCAAGTACAAAACCATAGAAATAAAAGATAACATGATTTGTCATCTTATATTAGCTTATCTTGATCTTGCCAAATGTACCTGTGCACAGTGCGGCGCCGAGCAAGTAATGACCAACGGCTGCAGTCAAGGGCGTCCGCAGGATTTCTTCTAGGGGGGAAAAGGCATAAAGAAGTCTAGAATGCACATAAAGATAATGTAACCTAAAAAAATGTTTCTATTTAAATTTTAGTTATAAAAAAACTTTTGACCATAAGATATTCTAATGTAAAAGCGTTTTCTTAAAAAGAATTTGACATCAGACTGTTTAAAAAATAGTGCATGATTTAAATTTAGCCTACTTTATTCAGAATCTCATTTTTTTTTATTTTTAATCAGCAGCTTTCCCTCGCCTAGATCGCTGCAATTTTCTCAAATTTAAATTTACTTATAATTAAGTTTACGAAAAATTAAAAAATTATCCAAATTAGATCATCTTTGTGACAGAAAAACGATTTTTTTAAGCCGACTTTTGAGAAAGCATTTAGCTTCTTAAATTCATTTTACTTTGTTTTCTTCGTGTGTTTAATTACTCTAAAACATAAATTCGCTTATCGTCCAAGTTCGTATGCGTTATTGGCTTCAATGCCCCTTACCATCTATTGCTATGAAGAATGATCTTCGACTATCTTTCCATATCTATCTTTCTATATCATTTCTTATTATTCCTCAATTTCCCGTAAGATTGATTGCAAGGTGGCCGTAGTCTACTCAAGGGCGTAACTAGTGGGGGTTAAATGGGTAGACTACCCTCCCTACTTTTTTAGAGTCGGCCTAATTGTTATTTTTTACTAAAATTTTTTAAAATATCGATTTTTATAAACAATAATTACGAACGCATCAAAGCCAATCGTACCTTTTATTGCCATTTTCATAACAAAAACCAGCTTTAGTCGGCTATTTCATTTTAATTCATACCCAAAACTATCTTCAGTCGGCCAATTTACTTATAGTCGTACCTTAAACAAACTTCACTCGACTAACTCAGTTTCAGTCGGCCAACTCAACTTAAGTCGTATCCGCGTTGAATTGTTGTAAACAATTTTGAATTGTTGTAAAAACCAGTGTTCCTTTGTGACAAAATGCAGAAAAAGTTCAGAAAAGTAGTAGAAATTTTGTTAAAAAAGTACGGAAATAGTAAGGCATAGTAATGTTAAAGAGAGCAGCGGACCAAATGGAAAAAATGGACCGTTTTTAATCCAACTGTGCAACCGTGTCCTTGAACAAAAATAAGAACCGAAAATGATATTTTTGTTTGACCAAAAATATATAAATGATTTTTATTTAAGATTTAAAAGATTAAATCAGATTACTATTTTTATATCTGAGTAAAAACTTGAAAATCATAAAATAATGATTAATGCTACACTTGGATATTAATCAATATTAATCCCTGATACAAATACCTTGTCAAAAAGTTGAAAAAATAGGTGGAATAAAACAAGACCAAACGAACAAAGGCTTACTAAGTCGCCACACATATTCCCCCTTTTTAAAACCTAATCAACCGAAGGCCTACGTTGGTGTAAGAAACTACATATTTTTTATTTTTATATATTTCCAAAACCGTTTCGTTTTGGGATAAAAGCAAGTTTACATGATTTTTATTTTATGCCAAGTGTAGACCGAAATCATGTTCCTCGTATTATCTCAATTATAAATTTTTTCAAAATATTTAAAAACTTTAATTCCGCATCTACACCTCAACGAGGGATATAAAAGTTTTTCTCAACGTAGGACTACGATTAATACTTTTTTGTAGAACTTTCTGAGATTGAAATTTTTATCCGAAAATACCCAACACTTGTAATAAAATATATAATGATCAAAATCGGCCAACATATTTACAGAAATTTTCTTAGCTCAAGAACTCTGATGTAATCAAGAACTCTGATCTTTAATTTCATAGACTTAACACTTTAATTTAAATACAATTATAATAAATAATGAATTTAAAGGATTTAGTCAAACTATTGAAAAAAGGTCCGTTTTAACTTTTAAACTCGAGATGAGGGCAAAAAGAACACCATTTTTAAATCTGCATTTAAAATTCATTTATTATAAAAGCATCGCTTTATGTCATTGTTGATGTTGTTTTGAAAAACGAAATATCCCAAAGCTCTAAGAAAATTGACAAGTGGACTCGAATTGCTGCGTATTCGCTATCAAACCAACTCATTTCTGTGGACTTTATTATAAGTCTTGTTTTTATGAAAAATATTCAAGTAAATATGAAACTCCTGACTGAATCTCTTGAAGCTGTTGAACTGAATATTTTAGATGCTATGAAATTTATTTCTTGTGCTCTTAAAGAATTAGAAAAAAATAAATTCGGACTCTGAAGGTACGGATAACCTTATTAATACTGCTGTTGCATTGTGAAAATCTTTTAATGTTGATGCTGAAAAGGAATTCTAATTCGCCATCGCCGTCGTCTTGCGCCTAAACGTTTGGATGATAATAATGCCAACGCGGCTTATTTTTCGATGAACTGTTTTTATAGAAGAGAATTTAAACTTGTATTGGATAAGATAACCTCACTGAGGCGAGATAAATTAAGCAGTTGCTTAGAAACAATAAAGCCTCTGTATGAACTCTTTAATCCAATTCTATCTTCTACTAACTTGACACAAGTGTAAATTCTAGAATCAAAAAAATTTTTACCAAAAAATTGTTTGTTGGATTCACTTCAATTGAAAGCGGAATTTGAAGTATTCTATGATCTATGCGAAGGCGTAGAATCTCTATCGGGTACAGCTAATGTTTCAGAATGCAATAAAAAATCTCATCCTGCAGTTAACAAAATGTCGCGTTTGCTGTGCACAGTGCCTGTTACTGTTTCAGGAAATGAGAGAATGTTCACCAAATTAAAATTAGTTAAAAATTGTTTAAGAACCATGCAAGGTGACTCACGTCTTAATGACTTATTAATACTTTCATCGGAAAAGGACATAGTTGATCTCATTAACTTAGATAATATTGCAAAGCAATGTGCTACCTTAAAAAAAAGAAGAATTAATATATAAATGTTAAACTTAAAAATTAAGTTTGTATTTTGTATTTAAAACACTATTTTTTTTAATTAATTAAAAAAATTAAAAGAAGATATGTCAAAGAAATTGAAAGCCCTGTTTATTTTTTAACACATATAAACTATGAATTTTTAAAACAAAAACGAAAATAAATTTTTTAATGCTGCTTCGACAATGTCAAAATATGTACTTTTATTTTCTTTGATAGAGGGGACGATCGAATGAAAAAGATCGAAAGATTGAAAAGTGTTACTACATGTGGGTTAAAAAATTCAGGATTTCTTAAAACGGTACCAAAGATTAACGAAAAATTCCGTTTGAGCTAAAACTGTTTTGCATTATTTTTATTATAGTTAAATCTCTAAGATTATTACCAACAATAATCTATTAAAGCCTAAATGTCGAATTTTTAGAGCGTTCGAAATGTGAAAAAATAGCGTCATTTTTCAATTTTTGTTTTGAAAATGGCGCCAAAAACAGGTATGAGGTTTAGTTGGCTGATTATACGTAATCTTATAGTTTCACGTATTATCGTTTAGATGAACTAAAAAATTTCAGTTTCCTGTTGTAAAAGCTGAGAAATCGTTGCCACCTTTTTGGATTCGAAAATGATATCCAAATTGCGAAAAGCTTAAGAGAGCAGATAAAAGGCAAAACCAAAAAAAAATTCAAAACATACTTAATTATACGTATTTTGATGCACACAAGCTTTTTTTCATCATTAAAAAAGTTTTTAGTAAAAATAATTACAAAGTGTTTTCTTAGCCATTCAAATGAAAAAGACCCCTTAAGATTTATTTATATTGATCGAACGGATGAGTAACTTTATATAATTCAACTATGTTATATTTAAAAAAAAGTCGGGACTTAAGGGTATCCAGTCGGCCGAAATACATTGAAGCCCCTAAATAAAAATGGCCTCGGTACGCCCCTGCGTATTCCTCATATGTATATATACAGGTCGGAATGGAGTTCTACAAATTTATTATAGTTAGCAATGTTATAAACAATTTTAAGTAAAAAAAATACAGTTAAAAAATTTCAAAAGTTTGCAATTTTTTAATTTTTGTATTGATTTCTTTTAAAAATTTTGAATTTTTGATTTCAGATTCTTTTCCGCTGAGTTTCTGTCAACACTATAAAAAAATTTACGGTACCAACTTTATTTGAGTACTTATTGACTATTTCTGACCATAGATTCTTTGTATTCCTTTCACATTTGTAAAAAAAACACTAAAAATGAAAGGTTAAAAAAGTTGCTTTGAATGATTTAAAAAAATATTTTAAAAAGTACTTAATTTCTTAAGTTTGCCTTCCTATGATTTTAGAATTTCATAAAATTATCGGATCTATGCAGAAATTTTTTTGCGCCTCATTTATGTTGATGAAAAAGTTCTCATTAGGTGTGTTCACGATTTAGTGCACTTGCCTGTGCAGTTTATGACGTGCACAAGTGTTTTTCAACTGTAGCCTCAAACAAATGTCCACTTGTGCACATTGAAAAATTTGACAGCTAAAAAAAGTGGTAGTTGTGGCTCATGAAAACCTAAAGCAGTGAACACATAGCCCGCGAAAGGCGACGAGCGATAAGTGTCACTTTTAATTTACATGTAATTCTTATGAGAAGAATACTTGGAGACTTTTACGACGACATTGTCGCACGGCATCGAGTGCCGTTGTCGCCAGCTTCAATTTAATTCTAATTTGGCACGCGGCAAAAGGAAATTCCTTCCCTTGTATACATTTGTCATTTTTTCGTGCTACAAATGTTACAAATTAAATTTATAGAATTATGTACATATATTAAATGAGCTCAAATCCTCAAAAATAATTGATTTTCAATATCAAATGTTAAAAACAGAAGCTTGTTGCTGTCGCGTTTATTAAAATCAAGTCGCTCAACATATGTCTACAACGACAGAATGGAGACATGTCGCTCGTCGCTTGTTGTGCTAAATGTGTTCAGGACTTAACTGAACAGCTGCACAAGTTCTCAAGTCTTCAACTGCGCAATTAAGTGTACTGAATCGTGAATACCCCTACTGATATATTTGTGCGTAATAGAGTTCAAAAGATACTTTTTTTTACTATATTGAATCTGAGTAGTTCATGGAAGTGTTTTGTTAAAATATTCAGACACATCATGAATAATTTTTCCCGGGGAATCGGAAAAGGGAATTATAATTTTTAAGGTAGCAGAATAATATTTTTTGTACACTCATGAATATTGACGGTTGATGAACAAATTTGCATTGAAAATTTACAAAATTTTCTTGAACTTTATATTAAAAATAAAAATCCCTTTTCCGATTCCCCTGGAAAAATTATAAATGATTGGGCAGATTATTATTAAAATAGTTATATAAAAGATTACTTTCATAAAACAACTCTGAACTACGTATCTTCAACATAGTGAAAGAGTACTTTTTGTAATCCTTAACCTTAACTTTGATGCTGAAGGCAAATTTTGCCTCTCTTATCATTTTTTTGGTGGCTTTGAAAGAAGGCTAGTGAAATAAAGTGTCAGTTTTGTTGAACTTAAAATTTTTCAAAAAAAGTAATTAAACCTTATATTTATTTTAAATTAAAATATAAAAGATTGTTTTTAAACAACAAATAATTTTAAAATTACCTCTTTTTATTAGAATATTTTAGTAAAATTAAAAGTGGTCAAATTTATCACACGTCACAGACAACGTCAAAAACATTCACCTCCATAGTTAAAGGTTGATCAAAGGCTAACTTGGCATATATCACTTTTAGCAACAATAAATTTTAAAATTTTTTTTTTAATTTATGTATAAAGGGCTTCTTATTCCAAACTGAAAAAATTAATGGCTGCTCTCATTTGGTTTAGAAGTTAAAGGGGTCCAAAGTTGAAAAAATGGGCTCGAAAAACTTGTGATATCTTTGCGATATATAAAAAAAACTAAGCAACATGTTTATTAAAAGAAAGGCTATTCTATTACCTATTTAATAAGCTATTAACCATAAAATTCCAATAATTAATTTTTAAGATATAACTCTTTTTATGTACCAAAAGTATAGTTTGCTTTATTTAATTGGGACTCCCAGCTTTATTTATCAAATCATGAAAAATTTTTATAAAAATCGCTCCTCGGCGATTAATCTCAACATAACATACGAGTAATTTATTTTTAAAAAATTTTCGACTTCGGTTCTTATTTTATTAATCTCAGCATTACGTATGAATATAATTAATTTGAAAATTTTTAGAAAACATACAGAAATTTTTAAAACAATTCTTAGTTTTTAGATCACAAAGCTATTTATACACTTAGTTATTGTAAAAGCTTTGGTTTTACATCAATTTGGGAAAATTTCAAGGACAAAAATTTCATACCACAAAAATATCTTCATGTCTTCATATCATATATATCTCAAGAGATATGCATGGATTTTCAAGTTTATGCCTCGTTGAATAAATACTTTCATTACCTTTCTTTTGATACCCATGAAGATTAATTTTGTTGAAAAATTGAAAAAACCACATGTTTTTAAGGCTTTTTTTTATAACTTTGGAGCCCTATAATTTCTAAACGACTTAAGAGCGCCCCTTAATTTTTTCACTATTAGCTTTTTTAAATCCAAGTACATGTTTAAAAAAAAATAAAAAAACGCCATTGTTGCTAAAGGTATAATATTGCCCGGGGAATTGAAAAAGGGAGCTTTCATTTTTAAGATAAAGTTGAAGAATATTTTGGAAATTTTGAATGCAAATTTGTTCATCAACCGTCAATATTCATGAGTGTAAGTAAGCAAAAAGAATTTAATGTATTTACCTGATATCTTCCCTTTTCTAACTTCCCGGGAAAAATTATTCAGAATCAGGCTGAAAATATTCCGTCCATATTGCAGCGTGAATTTTTTATGCGAACGAGTGACGCTTGACAGAAAAATTAAAATTAAAATGGGTCTGTCTGTTCGGAAATGCATCTGATACACAAATTTTTTTTTTAAAATAAGCAAAATGTTTGAAAATGGCCAATTTTGCAGCACTGCAAACATCAAAAATTTTAAAATGTAATTTTTCTACCAAACACGTCACTCATCACATTTGCATCAAAAATTCACGCTGCAATTTGGAAGCTTAAAAATGTGCTGCAAAAGCAATTTGCGCATCGTGATGTATGTCCGAACAGACCCTGTGCTTCTAAAAAATGTCTTTAGTCAGCAACCAACTCCCAAAAAGGATATAATTTCTTGAATTTTGACCACTACCAAACCAAACCCAGATCCTTGAAGTTTTATTTAAAACACAATTTTTTTAATTTATAACAAGTCAAAGGCTGACACCGGCCTTTATTTTAAAAATTAAAATTATATAACAATCTTAACTATTATTAACAATAATTTCCTGAGTTATGAACTAAAACGGCTATTTACAATAAAAAATATAATTAAACGCTAACAAATGTTCAAGTCTTTTGCTTGCTTACAACTACTACAAAAATAGTTTTGCTAGAGATTTAATCAACTTCCTCCACAGTTGGACCACCATAATTATTACTGCCGAAACCACCTGCCTGCTGACCACAGTTTCCAGCTTGAGCTCCTGCAGCACCACCTCCCGCAGCTTGTTGTTGGTGCATTTTGGTCATTATGGGACTGCAGATTTTCGTCAGCTCTTCCATTTTGTAGTCGTACTCTTCTTTCTCGGCAGTCGTATTGCTATCCAACCACTTTACTGCCTCATCACATTTGCTCAGCAACATGTCTTTGTCGGACTGACTAAGCTTATTACCACCACTTTGCTCAACAGCTTGTTTCACGCTGAACACATAGCTTTCAAGTTGATTGCGTGAAGCGATGCGTAGACGATGTTTCTCATCCTCTGCGGCGTACATTTCGGCCTCGTTGACCATGCGGTCGATATCTTGCTGTGACAGGCGACCCTTGTCGTTCTTAATAGTTATATTCTTGGCATTGCCTGTGCTCATTTCCTTGGCGACTACATTCAGAATACCATTGGCATCCAAATCGAAGGTGACATCAACTTTCGGAATACCACGTGGTGCTGGGGGAATTCCGGTAAGATTAAATGTGCCCAGCAAGTTGTTGTCTTTGGTCAAGGCACGTTCTCCCTCAAAAACTTGGATAGTCACTGCGGGTTGATTGTCTGCGTAGGTTGTAAACGTCTTTGACTGCTTGCAAGGAATTCTGCTATTACGTTCAATCAACTTTGTCATCACTCCACCGGCAGTCTCTATGCCCAGAGAAAGTGGAGCAACATCAACGAGGAGCACATCTTGAATTTGGCTGCTCTTGTCGCCACTCAGAATAGCTGCTTGTATGGCGGCACCGTAGGCAACAGCTTCATCTGGGTTGATGGATAAGTTCAGACTCTTGCCACAGAAGAATGTCTGCAAGAGATTCTGTACTTTTGGAATTCTTGTAGAACCACCAACCAAAACAATGTCATGGATTTGATTTTTGTCCATCTTGGCATCATTTAAAGCCTTCTCCACTGGTTGCAGCGTCTGACGGAATAGATCAGCGCACAGTTCTTCAAAGCGTGCTCTACTAATTTTTGTATAGAAGTCGACACCTTCGAATAGTGCGTCTATCTCAATTGTAGCCTCTGTGCTTGATGACAAGGTGCGTTTGGCTCGTTCTGCTGCTGTTCTCAGACGACGTAGAGCTCTTGGGTTGGAACGTAGATCTTTTTTGTACTTGCGTTTGAACTCTTCTGCCAAGTGAGTAACAAGCCGGTTGTCGAAGTCTTCACCTCCCAGATGTGTGTCACCAGCAGTAGCGCGTACCTCAAACAACGAGCCTTCATCGATGGTCAGAATGGAAACATCGAAGGTACCACCTCCCAAATCGAAGATCAGAACATTGCGTTCACCTTTGAGATTTTTGTCCAGACCATAGGCCAAGGCAGCTGCTGTAGGTTCATTGATTATTCGAAGCACATTCAGACCTGCTATTGCTCCAGCGTCTTTAGTAGCTTGTCGTTGCGAGTCATTGAAGTAGGCAGGAACTGTTATGACTGCGTCTCGCACCGAAGTACCCAAGAATGCCTCAGCTGTTTCCTTCATCTTTGTCAACACCATAGAACTGATTTCCTCTGGAGCGAATTTCTTTTGTTCTGCCTTGAATTCGACGCTTATCTTTGGTTTGCCACAGTCGCTGACCACTTTGAATGGCCAGTGCTTCATATCTTCTTGTATTTTGGTGTCATCAAACTTGCGTCCAATCAAGCGTTTGGCATCAAAAACTGTGTTGCTTGGATTCATGGCCACCTGGTTCTTGGCAGCATCACCAATCAATCGCTCCGAGTCTGTGAATGCAACATAGCTGGGTGTAGTACGGTTGCCTTGGTCATTAGCAATGATCTCAACTTTGCCATGTTGAAAGACACCAACACAGGAGTATGTTGTTCCCAAATCGATTCCAATAGCTGGCATTTTTATATTTTTTGCTTCCTCTTTTTTCTTATCACAATAAAAATCAAATGCAATCTTTGTTACCTCTTAATAATATTCAACTTTTTATTAATCTTGTTTTGAAATTTAACTTTGTTCTTTTAAACTTGCTTGCTTTGTTCAATTTTAATTAAGCTTTTCGCTCACACAATTGTTTTCACTTTGATTTCTTGTTTTCAACTATAAAATCGTCGATTTGCGGCCCATTTTTATACCATTTCTCAGAGTTAGAGAAGTTTCTAGTGTAAGAAATTTAATTTTCTCGAATGTGTGAGAAAATGTAGACAGCATATGAAGAATGAGAAGAGAGAACGATTTTTCAAATAGAAAGAGAACAAATACAAATACAAAATTTTAAGATAACACAGAGAATGAGAGTAGAGAGCGAGATTTAAAGAAGACAGAATATAAATGCTCTGTGCTGTGCAGTGTTGCCATATGTTCCGATATATGGGATTTGTTACAATTTTCAGCCTTGAATCCGATGATCCATTATATGTCCAAAATGCTACGATTTCAAGGAAAATATATCCGATGTCCGTATTTGCATTTGGGCATTTCCACAGAAAAGTTTACCGTGACAAAAAAATTAAAACTTATTAAAAACTTACTTTTTATGATATTAACTAAAAGAACATTTAAAATTGATAAATTAAGCAACTTATTTTCCATGAAGATCAAATTGTCTGCACAAATGTAGTTTTTCTTTTTCGTTAATGTTTAATAAATATTTCGTACCTTTTTTTTTGTGATAGTAAAAATGGAAGGCATCGGATAAATATAATGAAAAAATAATTAGGGCAAGGAAAGAAAAAATTATTAAATTTATTTTTTAAATTCTAAATTACAGAAATACTTAACTACCTAATTACAAAATTACCAAATTTAAAGCAATGTAAATTTAAGTAACGTAACGCCACTCAAAAAGCTCATCACGCCAGATCTAAAAGCAAAAAAAAAACCAGAAAAGATTTTTAAACTTTATCACTTCAAAAAAATTAGTATAATTTCAAATTCTTCTAAAAAAAGTTGTGTTTAAAAAGTCTTGCTCATTACAGAGAGTTTTGCAAATTTTGTAATCCAAGTCAAAAATCACTTCTGTTATTTTTAACGTAACACCAACACATATATTTAAAATCTTTAATACCTTAGGGTCGAATGCTGTCATTGTTTTTACTAAATATAGTGCTACTTTAATACTACGCAAATAAACAAAACATTTTTAATGGATTTTTTTCAATTTTACGTACGTAACACTAGTTTAGAAATGCTTATTATTTCTTTAATACAGCAATGTATATGACTAACAAGAATAATATTTTTCCATATATCATATTTTTTGCAGACTTCAACAAGCTGAATGCAAACGTTGCGATACGAACAAATGTGTCAATGAAAATCAAAAGTGATCAATAACACTTTTAATTGTTTGGAGTAAATTAAAAAAAAACTTGTTAAGACTTCTGGGGGTAACTATTGAAAATTTTTATTTTTGTTGCTTATAAAGTGGACTTTTTAAAACCTAACTGCGTAACGACTATAGTTGAAAATTATTTGCATTGGTTTGTATTAAGCAATTTATTTTGGAATAGTGTTGTTGTGAAACTCACTTCGTGGAATAGAGTCGTTTTGATACAAACAAACAAACTGTTTTGAACCTCAAAAAATAGAATTGTGCTGTTTTGATTCTTAAAAAAGTTAAAAACATATAATCCAATGCTCAAAAAAAAATCCTAAGGTTTTATTTATTTCTTGTTTATTTATTTATGAATCTAATTTTGAAAGTTATATACAAAACATAAAATATTAATTGAAGTAGTTTAATAAGAGTAAAAATATGATTAAAATTTATTATTGTTCATAAAATTTTTACAAAATTTTAAATCTTCAAGCTTTCTCCATTCATTTAAAAAAAATTAAGATAGAAGTTTGTTAAAGTCGTCTATTTTACGTTCATTGATTTTTACTCCGAATAGCAATATTGGATGAGACATGGAAAATACATGTTTTCCGAGTTGAACAACGGATTTTGACTCTCCAATATAAGATCTATAAAATTGTTCACCTTGAACTCTTATAAGGTAATTTTTACACTTTTTAATTATAAATCGGTTGGTCTCATTGAATTTAAAGTACCAAGCAGATGGCGGCCTGAAAACCTTCGATACTTCTATTTTAAAATCAAGAATGGGAAAGCTTTGGAGCTTTATTTGCTAGCCAGTATTGGCACATACCTTTCATAACTTTTGTTTTGGACTCCGCAGTCATCAGCCATTAGTCGAACTGTTCTTAAAGCGTCTAATTTGCGAGAACGTAAACTATAAACTGCAATGATTATGCCTAATATTACAAGAGTTGTACTCCTTTCTAGAGAACAAAAAATAAAGGTGGAATTATGTCGTTTTGATGCCAACAACCAGGTGGAATAAATCATTTTTGATTCTCAAATTGATTTTTAATACCAAATAACTCTGGAAATACTAGACATTAGAAAACTTTGAATATAGTCATTTGTGGCATTCAACAAGGGTAATCAGAATCAATCGATAACTCAATTTTTTCCGAAAGTGGAATTGATCACTTTTGATTCTCATAGACACATATATTTCATGTCAACACTGGTGCTGCCATATTCGTTTTGATATTTGATACAAAATTTTCATAAAAAATTAGTGTAGAAAAATGTTGAGGGATCTTTCAGAGTCTCATAATGGATATGGCTTAGCAACAATACAAACTTTTTTATAGGCATCACACAAAAATTATCTTCATATTAAGTGAATAGCTAAAAACAGTAACAAATATAAGATTATAACGTACATTGACAAAAGACATTGACAAAAAATGACAGAAGTGACGAAAAGCATGATATAAAACCGTGTATGCACCATTCTTTATTGCTCTAACGTACACTTTTGTCAATTGTTGATAAATTTGTTTGTATTTTATGAAATATGTTACACAAATTTAGAAAATACAAAATGTTACTTTTGAACCATTAAAATCATGGCATCATTTTAGACACGTTGTGGGTTTTGTCAATTTCACATATGATATTTTGGAAGAAAACAGGGGCCGAATTACAGCATCCGTGATCGAGCAAAATAATTTGGCCTCGCCCAATAACACTCAAAAACCGACAAGGAGCTCCATCTGCTCATGAAAAAACCTCCTTGATTTATATTTTTTTACTTAGCTCTTGCCTACTTTTCAGAATAGAAAAAACCCGCTTGATGAAGCTCTGTTATGCCGTAGTTATGCTAGCCAAACATTTTTTGTTGTTATTGCTTCACGTATAAAATGAGAAATTAACTTTTTCTCATATTCATTCTCTCGCTTTCGGACCAAGCATTTGTGATTGCTGAGTGATAGCCGATACACATTGACTGCAACAGTCGTCCACCGACAAAACGAAAACTTGCCGTCAGAGAGAAAAGTCGCAGTATTCTCGACGACTTGATTATAATGAACGCAACAGCGACAATTTATATTTCATACAAAATATAAACAAACTCTGCTATGTTTGCTCTTGTCGTCTATCAAATTAGAAATAGATTGAAGTCTGCGGCAACCACAATTGTGGTCGTGTTCTCTCTTTGTCGTGGCGTCTTCAAAAAATACATCTTCATAAGAAAACATGCGTTGTATTTTCTGACAATTGGCGTTCGTCGCTAGTCGCAGTCAATGTGCATTTTGAATAATAGCATCAAAAAGTAGAAAAAAGTATTTAAATGTGAAGTTAATTGAGTTTTCAAGAAACCCTAAGCAAAAGAATTAAGCATGTGAAAAATGCAAACATTTTTGTTGAACAAATTTTAATAAACAAAAAATCGAATATAAATAATAAAAAAATAACAAATACTTGAAAACAAAAAATAATGCCTCTTGCATAAACAATTCCACATTCAGTTAGTTCGCTAATTTCGTTTTCCACTTTAATATAGATATGCATAATATGTTTAAAATTGTATATAAAAATGGAAATACGGATTGGTCTTATTTGTGTTTGACCTATTATTACGTAATATGCAACTGTGCAACAAACATTTCAGCTAAGAGAAGAAAATAAAGAAAATGAAAACCAAACATGTTTGGAAAGCATAACCACGGCATTGCAGAAAATTCCCAAATTAAAACGCGATTAGCTGGCAGCACTATGTAGCATGAGAGTATTTAATAAAATTCCCCCACACTCACAAAGAGAGACACTAAAGAGAATACAAGTTTTTGCTCAGAAAATTATGTGTACACTGAAAAAATATTCCGTCTACTTCCGTCATATTGTAAATTTTTTGCGTATCATTGTGTATAACATTTTCTATACAACTACTAACATAATTGAACAATATAACTATGTGCTAACGAAATATTTTATTCTCTTTTCAATTTCCAAACTAATTTTGAAACTTTATATATGTATTAAGGCGCCCCACGTTCCATAGGAAAAAAAGTATGTTCATCACAAATGCTCAAAATAATCATTGGTATATATTATGATGATTTCCCAAATATTTCGACTCTAGCTATAGCCATTCTTGAGCTGGAATGGTTTTAAATAACCTCAATGCATCGAGTTTTTTGTAAAAATATTGGCTACTGTAATAATTGTAAAAAACTTAACTGTCACAAATTACATGCCGGAAACAACTTTTCCAATCTGCATAAAAAAATTATAAATGTTTGGAATCAGATTAAATATAACGGTGTTTTTCTTGCATATATGTATTTGATATCTTTTATTTTATTTCCATACAAAAACTTCCCAAATTCAAATAACTTCATTACTTTTATTTATTTTTTTTAATTTCCTACAATATTTTTTCAGTAGGTATTTATTTTATAATTAATATTTTAGTTTTAAAATAAATCAGTTTAAGCAATTTTGACTAGGAATCAATGCCAGCACTCAAACCTTTTCCAACGATATCTTGAAAGGGAGGATCGCATTAGAAATAATCAAGTTTTTTAATTTTAGTGATATATGCATTAGATCATATGACCGCCACCATAACACCACCATATGAAATATTTTATTCTCTTTTCAATTTCCAAACTAATTTTGAAACTTTGTATATGTATTAAGGCGCCCCACGTTCCATAGGAAAAAAATATGTTCATCACAAATGCTCAAAATAATCATTGGTATATGTTATGATTAATGCTACCAACTCATGTTATTAAAAAATAAGTATATTTGCTACTTAGAACACTGAAAATTAAGTATTTGTAAGTATAATTTTTAAAAATAAGTATAAGTAAGTATATCACCTTAGAAAAAAAATTTTAATGTTTTCTAGATATAATTTACTAATTTAAGAACCAATAGAACCCACAATATTCCGTAAGTGTTGTCACGCCCTCTTTTTGTTCTTCTCGAAAAGTTTTGTGTAGACAATCTAACTAAAACCAAAATTCTTCAGATAAAAAAAAAATTAATTTTGTATATTTGCAGTGCATATACCCAGAGAACCAAAGCTATCTTTTTTTAATTCCTTTATGAACTTTTTCTGGTAGAAAAACTCATTTTCGACACTCATAAATGAACCCTTTTGGACTCATTCGTCGGACTAAAATGCCTCTCAAAAGCGAACCTTTTTTCTTTAGTAGGGAGTTAATAAAAGAATCATCAAATGTCAATTTTTTTTGTTCGGAAACGAGTTGAAAAAAGCTATTTTTCGGCATTCATACATTAACAATTTTTAACTTTAACTCATTCGCCGGCCTGAATTGCCTCTTAAAAACGAATCCTTTTTTCAAAAATGAGTTCAAAAACGAACTATAGAAATGCACTTTTTAATAATTAACATTTTGCTATGGAAAAAATTTTCACGAATTTAATCTTCTTTAGCAAGAATATTGATCACACAAATTAAAAAAAAAAACAAAAATTACCAAAAAAAAAAGTCATTTTCGAAAACCTACTCAAGACTATCACTTTCCGCAAAACATTCGCATATGGTCCGGTGGGTATATTTCATAGGTATAAAACAGTTTGAAAACAAACAAAAGCATAAAAAAGGTAAAAGTAATACGTAATTACGGTTATTGATACGTTTTAACACAAAAATTTATCGTTTTTTGTTTTTTAGATCCCTTAGGTGGCACTGTGGTCGATTTTTAAAAAAAATTGTATCTATAAACCGATAAAAATCGACCACAGTGCCACCTAGGGGATCTAAGAAAAAAATTTCGGAAGACCACACAAACAAGTGAATATAAGGTGGATAGCTTTTGTGGTTCAGCCGTGATGGTCAAAAACCTTGAATTTTGTGAATTTTTTTCTTTAGGAATTTTTTACGATCAATTTTTGTTTAAAAGCGTATAAATGTGAGACCGGTTTTAGGTTGAATCGGGTACGAGGATTTCATTTCTGGCATCAGTATTATTTTAGCTGTTCTAAATATTTATATACAAACATTTTTGGAAAGAAAAAGTTCACAAGATAGGGTAAATTGCACCCCTATGTCCCCTATCGCCCAGGCAACATCAATTTTTTTACCTAAATACAAATCGACCCAGCCTAAAATGTATACAGAGATCAAAGCAAAGTTATCATTATTTGCCCTCACTGTCACTGAATTGACGTGCTACATTAACTGGTTTGTTTTCTTTTTGCGTGGAATCGTATTTGTTTTGGCTGGAAATGTTGTTTAATATGTCAAGTCTTGTCTTCAAAAAATTTGTTAAATTCGATACAGCTGTATTCAAAATTATTTTTTACAAATAAAATTGACTCCAGTGTCTGTATTTTCAACGCTGTTGACACCAATTTCCAAACTTTTTATGCTTTTGCAAGCAAAAGTTCAACCAGAGCTGAAAAGTAAGCATGAATAAGTATAAATCTTAAAAGTAAGTATACTTACAAGCATGGAATTTTAGTAAGTATATGAAGCTGAAAATAAGTATGATACTTACAAAGTAAGTATAGTTGGTAGCATTAGTTATGATGATTTCCCAAATATTTCGACTCTAGCTATAGCCATTCTTGAGCTGGAATGGTTTTAAATAACCTCAATGCATCGAGTTTTTTGTAAAAATATTGGCTACTGTAATAATTGTAAAAAACTTAACTGTCACAAATTACATGCCGGAAACAACTTTTCCAATCTGCATAAAAAAATTATAAATGTTTGGAATCAGATTAAATATAACGGTGTTTTTCTTGCATATATGTATTTGATATCTTTTATTTTATTTCCATACAAAAACTTCCCAAATTCAAATAACTTCATTACTTTTATTTATTTTTTTTTAATTTCCTACAATATTTTTTCAGTAGGTATTTATTTTATAATTAATATTTTAGTTTTAAAATAAATCAGTTTAAGCAATTTTGACTAGGAATCAATGCCAGCACTCAAACCTTTTCCAACGATATCTTGAAAGGGAGGATCGCATTAGAAATAATCAAGTTTTTTAATTTTAGTGATATATGCATTAGATAATATGTATATGTAAAACGACTAGAATCAATAAAATATTAGTTTGATTCTTCTATTATTGAAAAAAATAATATTGCTAGAATAAATTTTGATTTATTTTCAGTAATGCAACATACATTAAAATCATCCACCATGAAAACCTTATTTCTCATGAAATAAAAGCAGTAAAGACTTTTCTCAAATTTTCTTTCATTCTCTCTTTGTTTCTGTGTGTACATCGTGCAACTGAACCTATGACAATAATCTACCCATGACATAGTTTAGTGAATATTCTGGTAGAAACGAGTCTAATGCGTACGTGTATAAGCCTACATACTTATGTATATGGTACAGAAAACTGAGAAATTTCTAGATTACAGCGAGACAATACATAATAATTATTGTAAGCGTTCTCATAGTAGAATGGTTTCTTCTGGATCTAAAGTGGCGTTTTCTGGATGAAGATGCGACATCTACATAATTTTGAAATCTAAGTAAACGCTTATACAATAAATCTTATTAATCAATAATTCGCCGATAAAAGGTGGGAAAATATAATTCATTACTTATTTGACCATTTTTAAACAAAAGGCCAAAAACTGTGAGACAATTGGGATAGATGCCGCTTCAGAACTTTGTTTATTTTCTTTGCTTTGTAAAAACACTTAAAAAAGCCTTATCTCATAACTTTTTTTATGCATAAAATAATTTTAGTTACTATTGTGATCAATTGCGAATAATTTATAATAACTTATTTGATACATAAAACGAAAATACTTGTTTCTTAATTTTTGACTGTTAGATAACGAGTATAAATCACAAGTTCGATTATATGCACATTTGTATGCACAGCAAAAGAATAATTTTTTGAATGTTTAATATACTTGTTTGTCATGTTTCACAGATAAACAAAATTAATTTATTTGCTCATACCTTTATATTTGCGCTTATAAATAGCTCAGCTGTCCCTCACTCTTTTTTTAACTGTTTTCTTCAGAATCTAATGTTAATGAACTTTAAAACTTAATTTGCATAAAAATATATTAAAAGTTAAAGTATCAATAAATGTTGGCAAAATAGTCAATGTATTTTTAACTATGCTTTATTTATTTTTATTACTGAAAATCACTAAGTACACATACATATCCATACATATGTATGTAAAAATATACCTCAATTGATAAACAAACTGGCATGAAGTCAACGCAATTTTATGATTATTTGTACATACAGAATAGCTAACCGTGGACTTTTCGAGCATTTTCTAGAGTTCAGTTTTTTTCTACCTGGCACACATTGCTCTCTGTTTGTTTACATTTTTAACGCTCAATTCAAAGCGACTATCTCACAAATACTAAGATACTACTCATTCATTCATGACTTTTCGAGAAAAAGTATCGAGAAAATTCTGCTTTCTGCGATTTTTGTATAAATAAGGCACTCAGTTGCTCTCTGGTCATAGTTTGACAAAAGCAATCCAAGTAAAAACAACAAATTATTGAAGAGCTGTTAAAGCATCTTTGCGATACAACAAGATATTAAAAAGTGAACAACCGTTTAAAGTTTATATTAAGAAAAGTAAAAAGTTATTGTCAATAGTAAAATAAAGAAAGTAGAAGTTCAATCAATAAAAATGCCAGCTATTGGAATCGATTTGGGAACAACCTACTCCTGTGTTGGTGTCTTCCAACACGGCAAGGTCGAGATAATCGCCAATGACCAAGGCAACCGTACAACACCCAGCTATGTGGCATTTACAGACACAGAGAGGCTGATTGGTGATGCCGCCAAGAACCAGGTCGCCATGAATCCAAGAAACACAGTTTTTGATGCCAAACGATTGATTGGACGCCGTTATGACGACCCAAAAATTTTGGATGATATCAAACACTGGTCATTCAAAGTGGTCAGCGATGGTGGCAAACCAAAGATTGGCGTGGAATTTAAAGGTGAACAAAAGAAATTCGCCCCAGAGGAAATCAGTTCAATGGTGTTGACGAAGATGAAAGAAACTGCTGAAGCATATCTAGGAGAAGCAGTTACAGATGCAGTTATTACAGTACCAGCCTACTTCAATGACTCGCAACGTCAAGCTACTAAAGATGCCGGTCACATTGCGGGTCTCAATGTACTGAGAATAATTAATGAACCTACAGCAGCTGCCTTGGCTTATGGTCTGGACAAAAATCTCAAAGGTGAACGCAATGTTCTGATCTTCGATTTGGGCGGTGGTACCTTCGATGTTTCCATTCTGACCATCGATGAAGGCTCGTTGTTTGAGGTACGCGCTACTGCTGGTGACACACATCTGGGAGGTGAAGACTTCGACAACCGGCTTGTTACTCACTTGGCAGAAGAGTTCAAACGCAAGTACAAAAAAGATCTACGTTCCAACCCAAGAGCTCTACGTCGTCTGAGAACAGCAGCAGAACGAGCCAAACGCACCTTGTCATCAAGCACAGAGGCTACAATTGAGATAGACGCACTATTCGAAGGTGTCGACTTCTATACAAAAATTAGTAGAGCACGCTTTGAAGAACTGTGCGCTGATCTATTCCGTCAGACGCTGCAACCAGTGGAGAAGGCTTTAAATGATGCCAAGATGGACAAAAATCAAATCCATGACATTGTTTTGGTTGGTGGTTCTACAAGAATTCCAAAAGTACAGAATCTCTTGCAGACATTCTTCTGTGGCAAGAGTCTGAACTTATCCATCAACCCAGATGAAGCTGTTGCCTACGGTGCCGCCATACAAGCAGCTATTCTGAGTGGTGACAAGAGTAGCCAAATTCAAGATGTACTCCTCGTTGATGTTGCTCCACTTTCTCTGGGCATAGAGACTGCCGGTGGAGTGATGACCAAGATAATTGAGCGCAACTGCAGAATTCCAAGCAAGCAGACACAAACGTTCTCCACCTACTCCGACAACCAACCAGGTGTCTCAATTCAAGTTTTTGAGGGTGAACGCGTCATGACCAAAGACAACAACCTTTTGGGCAACTTTGAACTCTCTGGCATTCCTCCAGCACCTAGAGGTGTACCACAAATCGAAGTCACTTTTGACTTGGACGCCAACGGTATCCTCAAGGTATCAGCGAAAGACATGAGCTCCGGTAATGCCAAAAATATCACCATCAACAACGACAAGGGTCGCTTGTCGCAAGCTGAAATCGATCGTATGGTCAATGAAGCTGAGAAATACGCCGAAGAAGATGAGAAGCAAAAACTAAAGATTGGTGCTCGCAATAGTTTGGAAGGCTATGTTTTTGGTGTGAAACAAGCATTGGAGCAAGCAGATGGCAAGATCTCAGAACAAGAAAAGAGTGAAACATTAAAAGCTTGCAACGACACCATCAAATGGCTAGACGCAAATACTCTAGCTGACAAGGAGGAATACGAAGACAAGATGAAGTCGCTGACTAAACTCTGCACACCAGTTATGACGAAATTACATAGTGGTGGTGCAAGCCAAGGAGCATCCTGTGGTACACAAGCAGGTGGATTTGGAGGAGGTCGTTCTGGACCCACAGTAGAAGAAGTTGATTAATTTTAAACTGACTGAGTATTTTTAAGTAAATTTAGTCCAAGACAGTAGTATTTATTTTCAAATTAAAAAGACTAGTTAAAAACAATTGAATATTTTGTTTAATAAACAGAACTTACCTATATGTTTTATATTAAAACTAAACGAATGTGTTTTCAATTTGGTTTAAAAAAAAAAAAGAAAGAATGAAGTGAGTATAAAGAACCACATCGAAGGTCTAACTGGGTTGTGAGATGTCAAATGAAAGAAAATAAAAAATATTTTTTGTAATATTTTGTAACAACACTCAGTGGAAGGGAAGATTGTTTTCTATTCTAATATGCTCTTAAGATAAAAGAAACATCTACGTACTTGAATTTTTTAGTTAAAATTATTAAAAATATTGAAGTTTTTTCTAAATGGCCTTGTTATTAATTATTATTTTAATTTTATAGGATTTAAATATAAATTCTAAATGTTTGATAGTTTAAATCATACTTGATTTTAAATACAAATTCTAGTTGTTGATAGTTTAAAATCGTTTATTGAGCTTTAGTTAGGCCAAAGTTAGAACAATTAATTGTTCTAACGAATCTTACCAAGGAAACAGCAACAACAACGTTTTTTCAATACAAAAAGGAAAAAATAACTAGCTGATTTTAATGCAATTTCGGCCCTGCTGAAGGCTTCATCATTTAGAATTCGTATTTAAATCATATAAATCAACATAATAACATTTTATTAAAAATAATAAAATAGTATCAGTTGGAAATTAATTTATCGTGTACTATATAAATAAAAAATGTTCGTAGGGACATACATTTTCATGGACATAGAGTACGGAAATGAACTTCAGACGGACAGACCCCACCCAGTTAAACATTTTATGAACAAATTTTAGAATAGAAGCCTAAAGGCCCAGTTATAATAGACGTAACGTAATGTAGAGAAATGCCACTGCAGCAGTGTGTTCTGTCACTTACTGTTTCAATCAATACTTTTCTTATACAAGTGATTATAATAGAAGTAACGTAATGTAACGGGACGTAAAGATCCGTTGGATTTAGATTTCTACGTTACTTTACATTACGTCTGTTCAAAGAACAACTAAACATTGAGGTTAGATTCGATTATTGCGCTATTTTATATTGTTGAACTACGCTTTTTGTTGAGTTTTCGTTATTAATGTGATAGTTTTATGTATCCACAGCTATGGATGACGAAGATTTAATTGTATTTGTACAGGAACGTGCAATTATTTACGACAAACAACTGCCTGGCTACTGCCTATTATAATTGCTACAACGTTTTCTTACATTACGTCCCGTCACGATGACAGTTGACAACATTACGTTACTTTACATTACGTCTATTATAACTGGGCCTTAAGAAGTCTAATCGAGGGTGATATGGAAATCGACACAGAGTAGTTGAGGCTAAATTTATTTGAAACCGATATCGGTTTCAAATGGTGTTATGAAACAGACTCGGTTTTGTTCGTTCCGAATTAAGGGGACAGTACACCCCTGAATTTTCAAAAACTCGATTTTTTATGATTGATTTTGGTTCAAAATACCTCAAAGAATCTATTTTTAATGATATAAAATTCGAAATGAATTTCTATGTTAAATAGTGAAGGTTTTTTAAAGCAGAGCGTCAAGACAGAACTTTAAAGCGCTTTTTCTAGAAAACTACTGTACCGATCGTTCTGAAATTTTAATATGTTATTGTACACATATGAATCTATAGATTGAACTACGGATTGAACGATCGTTAAAGTATTTTTAGTTTTCAAGGGTTTTTTGGTCCCAAAAATCGGCTAATTTCGAAAAAACGCCGCCGTTTTGTCAATTTTGGCTAGTAAATTTTCATTTAGTTCAATCTATAGTGGCTTTGATGCTGATTTAAACCCCGTATTTATTTTTTTTTTCAAATGTTCTAGTGAGCCAAAATCACGCCCTCCGTGATTTTTTTATGTTATATTCAAAAATCTGCAGCAGCCAAAAAACACGCTGCAAAAATCCAAAAAAAATTGTTTATACTTTTTTACATAAAAATAAATATGCAAAGTTCCAATAAGATATCTTTTCCTTTCTTAAAAATTTCATTTTTGAAAAATCCACGGTTGTACTGACCCCTTAAGGCAAAATCAATTTCGAACATAGGCAAAACCACAACTAGCGGCGGCTTGTCTTTTTTGGTGAAGCCCTTTAGGATAGTTTGCCATGGCCGGATGGTTCTTTATAAAGTCAATTATGATTGAAATTTGGGCTGTGGCCTTATGTTTTCCCTTAATTAAAATATAAATAAATAATAAACATAACAAAAATAATTAAAATCGTTCACTACTCACATTTCCCCAAAACTTTCGCTGCATTGAAGAATCTAGCAAAAACACTCTTAACCAGTTCTGACTAGTAATGGGTAAATTCGATACTTTCTAGTATCTAATATTTTGGTATCGAGTATACCTTGATAGTCGATGCTTTTTACTCGATACTTTTCTAAGAACCAGCGTAGTTTTGCAAGGGAACACTTAAATGGGTGTTTAGTGGTTAATGTTATATCTTTTATTGGAGCAAATTTTATTTTTTTACAGAAATTTATTTTTAAATAACCTTTTTCAACTTTAGTTATGGTCATACTGAAATATTTTATTGATAGATAAATTTATAAATTATAATTTGAAACATTTGAATAAAGTTGTATCAAGTTAAATTATAAAGATCGACTTATTTCGCTAACATCTTGGCACAGACAGAAGCTTTAATGACCGGTATAATTGCCTCTCAGGCACGTGCGGAATTAAAAAGAGCAGGCATTTCGGGGGATTAATTTGAGCAACTCTTGCCTCACAAAAGGCTTACTGGCAATTGTCCTATAAAGTCCATCGTTATAAGAAAATTAATTCCTTTTGCTCTAGGCGATTTGATTGGTAAAAGGCTTACATTTAATTTAACCCTCTACTGCACACGAGGCTTTTCATATATGGCTTTTCATTTTTAGATTCGAATTTCCAACAGATATTAGAAGTTACGAACAAGAACAGTTATTAAAATGCATTAGTAGACGCTTTTTAATGTGTGGTGAATGTTGTTGTATTTTTTTACACAGCTGCTTAGAAAGTCTCAGTTTAGTTTATCAGTGGATGTTGTTTTTTTTTAATTTAGAAAAACAGAAAATTCAGAAAATAAGACATTGCTTTTTCTAGGTTACGTGTAAGTAGGTTTACTTATATTATTTTTTTTATAGAATTTTTAGCCTACTGATTAATGTTTATTCGATTGTTTTTCAATTGCACATAAAAAACTCATGAAATGACGCATTCCTTCGAACAGCCATATTTGGATTCTAACGAAAACGGAAGTACTTTTTTGAACAAAATTTTTGTTTGCGTATCTAATTATTCCATTTCAAAAAGAAATCCAACAAAAAAAATTTTTTTCTAGCTGGATTATAATGCGTGCAGTAGAGGGTTAAGCATAAACTCATCATTCCATGTACAAACCAGTGTATACCGGACGAATGAATGGACACTAAGGCTTCCAATACTGGAATCTCGGACTTTTTCCAGCCCCACAGGCCCGGGATTATAAGACCTAAAATTCCGGGATCCCGGGATTGCCTTCAAACTGGAAAAATGCAACACTTTAATTTGACATTCGAGTAAAAACTTTTAAAAAAATTTAAATTTACCTCAAATCTTCGAAAATTAAATAAAAATATATTTAAATGGTGGCACCCGCTGTGTTCTGCTTAAAAAAGCATATCATTATTTGATAACAATTCCGCCTACTAGTGTTGAGTCCGAGAGGTATTTTTCTTGGGCTGGAAATTTTGCGACTAAATTTCGGTCATGCCTGGGGGATTGCACCTTAGATATATAAGTATTTTTAAGAGCACATTTTCAAAGTCAATTAGCTTAGTTAACAGTTGAAAAACTTCAGTGATCTTAAAATTTTTGCCTTATTTATGTTAGTATTATTATGTCAGAAAATATGAATTTAACGAATTATACTATAGATATATATATAATAAATATGTATGTTCTTATCCCTTATATACAGTGTTGCGCAAAACAATAGCAACAAAATCAGTACGCTGCTACAAAATCGTGTATCTTTTTAAATATTAGGTACACACAAAAATGATTATAGGAACCAAAGCATATATTCATACATCATATAAAAAACAAATCATATTCTAATTTGGTTTTGTTTTCTGTATTAAATTTAAAATTAATGTGATTGCATTCAGTTTGTCTGAGAGCAAAACAAAAGCAACATAATTAATATTTGGTGTAAGATTCATTATTCTTCATAACCGCTGCACATCTGAGCGACATCGACTCTATTAAATTAGATATGTTGGTATTAGGTATATGTTCCCAATTAAATTTTAGGGCTTCATACAGTGCAGTCTTATTGGAAAACCTTTGACCAGAAACTTTTACCTTCAAAATCCCAAAAAGATTTTCAATGGGATTCAAGTCATTGCGACTGTGCCGGCCAATCAAGGACTTGAATCCCATTGCCTCTAATGTAATCTTTGAAGTGTGTTTCGGGTCGTTGTCGGGCTGAAACGTTCACTGAAGCGACATATTCCACTCTGAATGTGGTTGCATCTCAAAATGATCCATAATTCCATCGATTTTTTGAAATAGTTCAACTTCATTATAGGAAAAACAAGTGCAGACCATAATACCACCACCTCCGTGCTTAAAATTTATTTTGCAGTTTCGGGCTTCAAGTCATATACCTGGGTGGCGCCGTACCGTGCACATCCCATCTGAATTAATCAAGTTGAACTTTGATTCATCGCTAAGAAACGGTTTTAGATTTTTGAACGGTCCAATTTAGGTGCTCTTTTGCAAGACTGAGTCTAAAAAACAATAAATTGCCACTTTTGTCACAATTTCAGAACAGAATTGTTTAAATTGTAACACCTCACCTTGTTTTTTATGCTTAGCAGTAAGCAAAGGTTTCTCTGCCGGGGCCTTATTCTCTAACTGTGAGTTTTAAAGTGTACACTTTTTCTGACTGAACTCACCGGCTTAAAAGCAGTGAGTTTTTGTGACAGCTCGTGTACACTTTAAAACTCACAGTTACAGAATAGGGCCCCCGGTCTGTAACTTCTTTAATCGTTCTCAACGGCTCGTCATCAAACAGTGCTGTGATGGTTATCTAAATCAAGTGTCCGAACAACCTCTTTGGATGTGGCAAATGCATTTCGTTTGAACACGCCACAAATGTTCCTGTCATCACGCAGCGATGTCTTCCGCGGCCGCCCTCTTTAATGTACCGTTTTTACATCTTTTGTGATGGTATATTTCTTTATTAATCTGCAAACTATTGACTGATTAATATCAAACTGTTTCACGTTAGACATTTGTGAATTTCCGTTTTTATATTCGGAAATAATTTGCAATTTAAGAGCTTCACAGTATTTAAAACGTGCCATTATAAATGGAACAGTCAATGTCACAACTAGCGCAAAAACTAAACTAAACTTAAATGTTTATGACTTACAAACAACACGTGCTTTACAATAACGGAACTTTTACCGGTAATTCTTGGAACTTCTGTTCTCTTTTTACATTTTTCAAATTTTGTTGCTTTTGTTTTGCTCTCAGACAAATTGAATGCAGCCACATTAATTTGAAATTTAATTAAAAAAAATAAAACCAAATTTGAATTTAATTTGTTGTATATATGTTGCTGAAACCCGGTGCGTTGCTGCCACTACCCTTGCCAAACGCCCATAAAATGTTATCAGTTAAAGAGCATGTCTAAATTGAGGTCGAATACTGAATTCCGAGACTGTGTGACCTATATCCACAAAGCTTTTTGATATAACAAATTTAGGTTGTATAGGAAGTGCCACGCCCTCTTGATCACCGCTCATAGAATGTAATCAATTAAACCGCATGTGTACCGAATTCAAAAACTGTGCGACATATAACTCCAAAACTATTCGATAGCACAAATTAGGGTTGTATGGGAGGTGCCACTCTCCTTTTCCCTAGGCCCATAAAATTTTACCAATGAAACTGCATGTGTAAATTGAGGTCGAAAACTGAATTCCGAGGCTAAGTTACCTATAACTCCAAAGCTATTCGATATCTCTAATGCGGACCAATTTGGGTTAAATAGAAGGTTTCACGCCCCCTTGTCGTAAACCCATAAAATGTAATTAATGAAACTGCATGTATAAATTGAGGTCGAATACTGAATTCTGACGCTGTGCGACCTATAACTTCAATAATATTCGATATCGTAAATTTACGTTACATGGGAGGTGCCACGCGCCTCTTACCAATGAACATAATAGGCCTATTCTTTTCCTACCGACTTACAAAAGAACACTAGGTAGGATAACTTAATACATGCAAAACAACAACACCAAGTCGGATATTTATGCGAGTTTAGGCAACTCGGTAAACTGCTATCCGACCAGATTTGCAGTGCTGGAAAGTTAAAAAACTGCTCTATTGTGAATGAGTTATGAAAAAATCGTAGGGAAATTTCATGCATACGTCAAAACAGTTTTTTTTATGAACACATAAACAAAACGAATTAAATAAACGAGGAATGAAATTCATTAACTGCATTTTCAGGATTCAGAGAGGACACCGATATGCTTGTAGTCCAAGATGCGAAGCATTCTCCAAGCATATCCAAGCAAAGAATCCTCGAAATTACTCATTTTGTTTTGATTTTTCGTATTTTTTTTTATCAAACTAAACATATGCTTGTGACAGTGTTGGTAAGCAACTAAAAGCAAATTTTATCCGAGTTGCAGCGTTCTTTTGTAACTCGTTTACAAAAGAACGCGCCTAATATTAAATCAATGAAACTGCATGTGTATATTGAGGTCGAATACTGAATTCCGGCGTTGTGCGACCTATAACTCCAAAGCTATTTGATAGCACAAAGTTGGGTTGTATGGAAAGTGCCACTCCCCTTTCCCCTATTGCCCTTTGCCCCTTTGCCCTATTAAATGTAAGTACTGAAAGTGCATGTATAAATTTAGGTCGAATACCGAATTCTTAAGCTGTCAACCTATAACTTCAAAGCAATTCGATATCGCAAATTTGGGTTGTAAAAGAAATGTCACGCCTCCCTGTCCAACGCACATAAAATAAAATCATTGAAACTGCATGTGTAAATTGAGGTCAAAAACTGAATTCCAAAGCTGTGCGGCCTATAACTTCAAAGCTATTCGATATCGCGAATTTGGGTTGTATGGGAGGTGCCCCTCCTCCTTGTCCAACTCGCTACGTCTAAATTGTGGTCGAATACCGAATTTCTAAGCTGTGCGACCCATAAAGCTATTCGATAACACAAATTTTGTATATATTTGTGAGAGGTAAAAGGGGGCGTGGCATTTCTTCTTAAACCATCTCGTACTTAAAGCAAAGCCACTTGAAAAATTTGAGCTCAATCGGACCAATAGTTTCGAAGTATTTTGATATTTTGTTAAAAGTAGGCGTAGATGAAAAACCCCGCCCGTTTTTATTAAAGTTAATGACAGTTATCATACGAACTTATTTACCAAATTTTAATTTAATACGACCAAAGCCGTCTTAAATATAACATTTTTTTTCAAATTGTGGGCGATAAACAGGTGTATGCCATTATTTTTCCCTAAACCTTTGCGTAGCAGTTACAAACAAACCCGTAGAAGAAAGTATCCAATTTGTTCCAGTCATTTTCAAGTTTTAAGCATCCGAAAAAAATCACGATTCATTTTAATATATACAATATTGATTTGTGGGCGGTACAAGTGGGCGTATAAACATTTATGTATGGTGACTGCCTCTTGAAGTACCTAAACAGCAAGTTTCACTGTAAAAATGTGTAGAACTCCGGAATAGCCATGATTTGAAAAAAGTGGGCGTATTTATATTACGACCACGCCCATTTTTTGTACAGTTACCGAAAGTAACCATCTGAACAAAATGACCAAGTCTTAGTTTTTTACGATTGAAACCGTCTGATATATATCCCTTTTTTGGTTTGTAATCGATGGTGCAAATTTGGCTTGTATGGGAGATACCACGCCCCATCGTCCAATCGTTACCAAACCTCACAGGAACACTCTCAAGATGTGTCTTCAGTTTTCCTGAAAATTTCATAAATATCGGTTCAGCGGTTTTGGAGTCTATACGTGATATAGCCACATACCCACATACCCACATACATACATCCATTTTTATATATATATAGAAGATATTGATTTGTGGGCGGTAAAAGTGGGCGTGAAAATAGTTATGTATAGTTTTCGCCTCTTGGAGCACCTAAACAGCAAGTTTCACTGTAAAAATGTGTAGAACTCCGGAATAGCCATGATTTCGAAAAAGTGGGCGTATTTATGTTAAGACCACGCCCATTTTTTGTACAGTTACCGAAAGTAACCATCTGAACAAAATGACCAAGTCTTAGTTTTTTACGATTGAAACCGTCACGATATATATCCCTTTTTTGGTTTGTGATCGATGGTGCAAATTTGGCTTGTATGGGAGATACCACGCCCCATCGTCCAATCGTTACCAAACCTCACAGAAACACTTTCAAGATGTGTCTTCAGTTTTCCTGAAAATTTCATAAAGATCGGTTCAGCGGTTTTGGAGTCTATACGTGATATAGCAACATACCCACATACCCACATACAAGTAAAGTTTTTCATTGGCCACATCTAAAGAATAAAACTAGATTTGGTACTGTTAGACCGAGCCGTGTAGTTTATTTCAATATTAAAAGCAAACTGAATTCTAAAATACAAAAGTATTAAGGCTAGACTTAAATAAAAGACCTTAAATGCTGATCTTGCATTTACTGCAGAATGTTGAAACTGCTGATCTTGCGCCTCGTGTGTGTTGTTGGGTAACTGTTGCACTATTTGTTGAAATCGCTGATCTTGCGCCTCGTGTGTGGAGTTGGGTAACTTTTGCATAAAACGGTAATATAGGTCAACGGCCGCTGTCGCTAGGCGATCGTGTTAACACCTCCCTCGCTTAAGTGATGGCCGTCCTCGGGCTTCCTGAAACTGTCGATCACGATCTGGAGGGATTTTTTCGTTTGTCTTCTTCTTCGTTCTTGGTATAGCTTGAGGATTGCGTAGCAGCCAATTATAATAACAACTGTTGCTAGGCCGGATAAGAGGGGTCTTGTTGCTAATTTCTCCTCGACATCCCCGATAAAATTTAGGTTCTCTACGCTCATTCTTTGGAGGTATGGTAGACTTAGTATCTCGTTATGGCTGGTTATGTTCAGAGCAGCCATCGCGGCTGACCCTGGTGATTTCTTCAATACCTCCAAGCGCATGTAGGGTGATTCAGTTCTTGACAAAATGTTGTTGTAAGCGTCGCGGTGCAGTTTCCGATACCCAGTACTCGGCTGCCACATTCGGCAACATTGTTGTATTCGGAGAAGTGCAAGATAGTCCCGTTACGCTGGACTGGGAATAATGTTACCTTCTTACACTCTAACTTAGGTATTGGATATTTAATAAGAAAGTGTAAAAACTTATTATCTAATAAAACCTTAATATAAGATACTTCCATAAGATCTGTTATACTAATATTTGTAGAACGCATGACAATTACATTTTTTATATCTTCAGAGTCCAAAATTGTGGGGCTTATTATTTTAATCTTTGCAAGAGTAATGGTTAGCATTAAAATTTCTAGTTCGGAAATCATTATTCTGTTTCTAGCTAAGAGTGAATCATATAAAATGCCGGTGTCAATTTGTTTTGTTTTCGAGTTTTCAATTATCTTGTTGACTGCATCGGTTAATTTGTTAATCTGTTCCTGTGTCTTTGAGTTGATAGTTACCTGTCTGTTTTCGGAATTTATAAGTTCTTGCTGTCTAAATTTTAGTTTTTCGAAGTCATCGAAGTCTGGGGTTCCTGCGATTACTTTGAGTGCGGTTCCCAAGAGGTTGATACTTCTAGCGTGTCGATGGTGCACGTTCAGGGTTGCCAAGCGGGTGTTGATGTGTTCAACATCAGCGTCAAGTAGTTTTCTCATGTGTGACAGAGGGAAATGATTTGTGAGCTGTTTAGTCTCACTTGCCATTGCTGAATACGATTCAAGGTTGGTGGAATGTTTAAAATAATCGAAGCCCTGCCAGATTGTTACATCCCCATCTGAGATTGGAATGTAATCCGCGTTGGAGTAGTCCGTTATTTTTGCCGCTATCACTTGAACAAAAAGTATCCCTATATAGAACCTAAAATATAAAAAGAAAGGTGAAACCCCAAGATTAGTCAGTTTAGAAGAAAGAGAGGGAAAAAAAGAAAGAGGGAAGAAAGGAAAAAAAAGACTGGAATGTTCATCTAAGATTGTCCTTATGGACCACCCTCCCTTTAATAAGAACCGTTGTTCCCAAATCAGCTTCTATTTTCTCTTCAGCATACAATGGCGTTAATTTGTTTCCTAGTCTTCTGTTTGATTTTACGAGAACACGTTCTCCCACCTCGAACACCCTGTTTTGTCGGGAAGGATTGTTCCTTTCAAGTTGAGCCTGTTGAGCCTTTTCGATCTTTTCCATTATTACTTTTCTAGTTTCCTGGGGTGTGGCCTGGATTATGTCTATAGGTCTTTTGCCGGTTACTGAGTGAATCGAACGGCTATACTCAACTGTGGCCATCAATATTGGATCTACCACGTCGTCTATTTTGTTTTCCAGTTTCAGGCACCTTGCAATCTCTAAAAGAGTGCTATGGAGCCTTTCGACTTGCCCATTTGAAGTGCTGTGAAGTGGGGGCGCATTCACCACGTCAATCCCGAATTGGTTTTTTAGTAGGGAAGAAATGGTTTCTGTTGAACTTTGAAATCTTGTCAATTCAAGTAAGAAAATATTTTTTCCCGTCGAAAAAATATCGATGTGCAAGATTTCGCCTTCGCATGATGCAATGGGTGTTACCCCAAGCTCCTGTTTTTGTGGGTGTCTGTCGTATTTGGCTTTTGTGCAAATCTTACAGTTTGTGACGATTTCATTGGCTAACTTCGTCATTTTGGGGAAGTTGTAATCGGAAAGGATTTGCTTAACGTTTTCTTGGGCAGTTCTGTGGGCCCGATTGTGTTCGGTATGAACTATTTCCCTTTGTTCAGTTTTGTCTACAATATCTGACACCATTTTTCTACAGTGCCAAAACTTCGTTGATGGAAACTGTCTGACCAATTGGTGCTGAAAGCTTGCGAGCACTGGTAGCTCGCAATATATCGCATTGACTACATCTGGGTTTATAATAGTTTTGATCTCATTCAGTAGGGTGTTCTTGTCTGTGAAGTTGATTAGGTGACGAGTTTTTTTTCCGAAAAATATGAAGTAACGCTTGGATTTGAATTGTGCTTCTTCCAGAATTATCTGGTTTCTAAAGCAATTGACTGGCTTGTCAGTTGCTTCGATCGTGTAGGTTAGCGATTCCTCCTGTGGATCGTCGCGTGATCCGAAAAAGCCTCTTGTTCCAAGGCATGAATATGTTGCCGTGATAGTGCATCGGCCACGTAGTTTTCCCTCCCAGGTTTGTAGAAGATTTTTGCATTGTGGTCTTCCACAAATGCTTTCCATCGCTTAAATTTTGGGTTCGAATTCCTTTCGGAGACCGCAAACGTAAGCGGCTGATGATCGGTGAAGATATTTAGATCTTTAACCCCATAAAGGTAATTTCTCAGGTTTTTGAGAGCCCATACGATTGCTAAAAGTTCACGTTCATTGGAGGCGAGATTTAGTTCGTTATCTTTTAGGGCAATGTTGCTGCAATTATTTGGTTGACTGCGACGTTAGTTGCTCCCGTTGTTTTTTATTTTTTATTTGCTTGTTGATACGTTGGAATTCTTGTTATCTTTTCAGAGTTTTTTGTATTTTTATTTTTTTCGATTATTTCCCGATGCGACGTTAGTTGCTGCCGTTGTTTTTTTATTTATTTTTTAATTGCTTGTTGATGCACTGCAATTTTTATTATCTTTTCAGAATTTTTGTAGTATTATTTTTCCAGTTCGAGTTATAGTTGGGCGCCAGTAAAGTTTTTCATTGGCCACATATAAAGAATAAAACTAGATTTGGTACTGTTAGACCGAGCCGTGTAGTTTATTTCAATATTAAAAGCAGACTGAATTCGAAAATACAAAAGTATTAAGGCTAGACTTAAATAAAAGACCTTAAATGCTGATCTTGCATTTACTGCAGAATGTTGAAACTGCTGATCTTGCGCCTCGTGTGTGTTGTTGGGTAACTGTTGCACTATTTGTTGAAACCGCTGATCTTGCGCCTCGTGTGTGGAGTTGGGTAACTTTTGCATAAAACGGTAATATAGGTCAACGGCCGCTGTCGCTAGGCGATCGTGTTAACATATACATCCATTTTTATATATATATAGATGTATGAATATATGCTTTGATTCCTATAATCATTTTTGTGTGTCCCCAATATTAAAAAAGATACACGATTTTATAACAGCGCACTTATCTTGTTGCTATTGTTTTGCGCAACACTGTATATATAAAAAAATAAAGAAAATTAACTTTAAAAAAAAAATTTAAGTAAACTGTGTTTTTTAATTCCTTTGGACAATTTTTTATTAAAAATATATCCTAATTTTCATACCTTGCACACGAATTCTTTGTTTTTGTTATAAAAAAAAAATACTTTTTATATTAAAGTTTTTTCCAAATGACCTTGTTATTTATTATGTTGATTTTATATGATTTAAATACAAATTCTAAATGTTTGATAGTTTAAATCATACTTGATTTTAGTTAATTGTTCTAACTTTTAACTTAAGTTGTTATATATTTTAAATATGCGGCATGTAAAAGACTTGAGTCTTAAATGCCAACGTTATTTGCAAATAAATTGAAATTGAAATTGAAGTTCAATAAGCGATTTTAAACTATCAACCAACTAGAATTTGTATTTAAAATTAAGTATGATTTAAACTATCAAATATTTAGAATTTGTATTTAAATCATATAAAATCAACATAATAATCATTATATTTTTTGAAATCCCGGGATTCTTAATTATTAATCCCGAAATCTTAAAATCGCTTTAGAGTTCCGAATTGGGAAGCCCCAATAGACACACTGATCAAGTATATATCGTCCCATTCATGTCAAAATAACGAATAAGCATACGTTTTTTAGTAAAAGTGAGTTTTTAGCCGCTACGAGAAAGGCAGACTAATTAATTTTTATTTTTGAAGAATGTTATCGCCTATATATCCTCAAAATAAATATTGACCAAAGTACACCGTTTTTGGCTTAAGAGTTAGTTGTTGCATTCGTTTGGAAAATTCAGTAAAAACTTTTTATTCATACACATACAGATAAATTCAATATATCTAATAAACTAATATTCAAATTTACACTATTCTTAGGAAAATACACTATTCTTAAATTTAAAATGAATTTAAAAGAAAAATACGTCATTAACCTGTATTTTTTATTAAAAATTATGATTTCTTGTAAAATTTCCTTAAAAAATTATGTTACTTTGGTAACTATGGTAAAACTATAAACATTTGGTTGTGAAAATAGCCACCTTTCAGTTAGAACACTAGTTTCTGGCGAAGCAAAAACTCGTTTCATTTCTATGGTGCATTTCGACAAACAATCGAACACCAATGAATATTGAAATAAATGAAGAAGCAACTAGAACAGATGGCAACCCTTGATAGAGTTGACGGCGGTGATCTAAAATGGCCTACTGCTTTGAAGTGTCATATGATTAGCAGCCATACTATTCATGAGAATGAATTAGAGGATCTGCACATTCATATGCTAGTTTAAACGGTGAGTTGATCACAGCTTAATCACTCAAAGACTACTGAAGAGGAATATGTAGCGATTTCCGAAACAGACTGTATAGTCAGCTAAGTGATTGACTCTAACAGAGTTGTTGTTGTTGTTGTTGCCTTCTTGAAAACTCACTTGATCTAAAGCTCACAATCTTAATTCATGTAATTATTCAATAGATCATAAAAACTAATTTACTTTTGTTTACTTTGCTAAAATTTTTCACATTAACATAAGCAATTTAATTTTGATTTTGATTTTCTGCATATAAATAGTTATAAAACTTTGTTAATTTTAATGTTGACTTTCGTTGACACGCTTGTACACATAATAAAATTATATATATTCCAAAAAATGGGAGAAAAATCTTTCTCGCATCATGCCCGAAACATTTTTAAATTTAATTTTTCTTCATGTAATTTTAAACATTTTTTCTCAACAAATATTCTTAGTAATTTAGTAAATTAAATGATGTGAGGTCTCCTTTATCCCCTAACTAAAATCGCATTAATTACTATTTAGCCGCCAATTTTTCCCACTTTTCAAATAAGAATACAAAAATTTTCAGATATGTTTTTTTTAATGAATTCAACCCATAACTCATAAACCAATTGCGAGCGGCCTGAAATTTATCAGATTTGGATTTAGGAGGTAAAAATTGCTATTCTTGAAATGTTCCCCGTATGGACATCAACTGACTTATTTCTTTTTTTAACATGCCTTAGTTCTAGCAGCATGCAAGTTACTAAAATCGAGTTTGGAAACATACATATTATATGAATTATTAAAATTTTTTTTTTTATTCAAAACATATGAATAAATATATAAAGAAGTACATGTATAGATGGGTTTTGGGATCCATTCATTTTCGAAACATATTCCAGAACCTTCCTGCAAGACTTGATTCTGAATACTGGATGTAATATAAGCACGTGACGCGAACAAATCCAGAATATTCTCAAAATAAGTGGACGTCTGTTCAAAAACTTGAATTATAAGAAGTAAAAAATAAATGTTTCAAACCGAGCTTCCTATTTAAATTTTAGTTATAAAAAACTTTTGACCATAAGATATTCTAATGTAGAAGCGTTTTTTGAAAAAGAAATTGACATCAGATTTTTTAAAAATTAGTGCATGATTTAGAATTAGCCCACTTTATTCAGAATCTACTCATTTTTCAAAAACGTTTATTTTCAAGCCGACTTTTGGGAAAGCATTTAGTTTTTTAAATTCATTTTACTTTCTTTTCTTCTTGTGTTTAATTACTTTAAAACAAAAATTCGCTTATCGTCCAAGTTCATTTGCGTTATTGGCTTAAATGCCCCTTACCATCTGTTGCTCCGAAGAATGATCTTCGACTAATAGGGATATCATTCCTGATCATTCCTTAATTTCTCGTAAGAATAACATCGTAATTTCTTCCATTGTATTCGTAGTATTTACTAATGGCTTCGTACTATAAAAATTAGTATTAGTAAGGTTTAAAAAATTTACAACCAAAATCTTGTAATACCTACAAAAGAATGCATTCAATGAATGCAAAATTGATTTATAAATGCATTTTTATTTCACATTAATTTTTACAAAAATATTCTACTAATCATTCCAATTATTCATTATCCTTATTAAGAATTTTGAATTATTTTTTTATTTATATGAATGCTATTCTGAAAAAATTCAGAATTTTAATTATTCTTTTTTATTCATTATTAATTTTTTATTCATTATTCATTAGTTATTCTTTATTCATTTAAGTCCTAAGCCATAAATAAAAAATGAATAATGAATAAAAAATCAATAATTAATATCAATTGAATAATGAATCAAAAATTAATGTAATGATTAACATTTGAATAATGAATAATAAATTCATAATGAATAACAAATGAATAATGAATAAAAAATTAATAATGAATGAAAAATTAATAATGAATAAAGAAAGAATAATTGCATATTCTGAAATTTTTTGTGAATAGCGTTCTTTGTGAATATAATTCAAATGAATAAAAAATTATTCATTATTCTGAATAACGAAAATTAATAATTGAAATGAATAATTACTCATTTTTTTAAAAATGAATGTGAATTAAAAATTTTGTTTATAAATTAATTTTGCATTTATTGAATGCATTCTGATTTCGTTATTCACTGATTCACTTGATAAAATCAAATTGATCAAATCTTTTACAGCTCTGGTAAATGTAACAAATGTATTCGTACAATATACATTTGTTTTTGTACGAATACAAATAAAATTTTTGTAATATGTGCCAAACTACGTCCAATCTACGAATCCTATTCATGACTGAAAAATACGAATAAAATTCATAGAATGGACGCAGTTATTAGTAATATTTACACATAACATTTTTTGAGTCTTGAGAATTAAAAAGTGCCTGTGAAACAGGGGTAAATGAAATGGTATCGTAACTTATCGGGTACAACATACTATTTAAAAATGCATGCATGGTTTAAATCAGCATTATTTATAAATATACTTTAAAAAAAAGTATTTTGAGTTCTCTTCAAAATATATTAACATTTAGAATGAAAACATCGTCATATAAAATTGAAAAATCCGTAAGTTACAACAAATTCAAAGTCGACTTGTTCCTGCTAAATTGTACACTCCTTCAAATAAAAACGACGTTTTTAGTAAAAACTTTCTAAAATCCCTAAGTTTGAGTGCAACAATTCAGATAGTTTTTTGACTCTCACGTAAAATTTTTTTAACTGTTTTTAACTGCTTACGGCTTTTTGATTTAATATGAAGATATATTAAAAAATCACTGGCTAGGGGGCAGCGCCCCCCTAACCCCCTGTGGACGCCCATGGGTATGAACGTATTTTTATTGAAATATTAAACGCAATTTATGTGTTCAATGCAATTAAAGTCATGTTCAGAAAATTAATATATAAATATTACATATTGATATTACAATTATAGTTTTTTTAGTAAAGATCGCAAGGTAAAAAATTGCGGTTGTATAAAAAAATATAGCAAAAAGTTTTACTTGAGACCGATGGGGTCATGTAAGACCCCATGTAATTTTGTGAATTTTGTAAAAACAATTGGAAATTTTTTTTTTCAATAGAATACATTCAGGTCTTACATTTATGTTTGGAACGATTTTATTTAATATAACAATCTATATATATAAAAATGAATGTACATTTGTTGGTTTGTTTGTTTGTTTGTGTGTCCTGAATACATTTCTACACCGTTCATCCGATCGCGATGAGACTTTCCAAATTGGTTGTTCGCATTCAACAATTTACGCGTGCTGTTTTACTGATAACATTTTATGGTCGTTGGACAAAGGGGCGTGGCACCTACCATAGAACTCAAATTTGAAATATCGAATAGCTTTTGATTTATACCCAACCAAATACTCATCCCAAATTTGAGATTTTGAATACCTTTTGCGCTATAATTGAATTCAACTCGGAACTCAGTATTCGACGACAATTTACGCGTGCTGTTTTACTGATAACATTTTATGGGCGTTGGAAAAGGGGGCGTGGCACCTACCATACAACCAAAATTTGAGATATCGAATAGCTTTTGCGTTATAGTTCGCACAACCATGGAATTTGGTATTTGACCACAATTTACGCGTGCTGTTTTACTGATAACATTTTATGGGCGTTGGACAAGGGGCGTGGCAACATCCCATAATTTGCGATATCAAATAGTTCGCACAGCCATGTAATTCGGTATTCTACCGCAATTTACACACGCCGTTCCGGGGGCGTGGCATCTCTTATACAACTCAAATTTGCTATTTGCGATATCAAATAGCTTTGGAGTTATAGGCCGCACAGGCTAGGAATTCAGTATTCGACCACGATTTACACATGCCGTTGCACTGATCAAATTTAATGGGCATTAAACAAGGGGCGGGGCACCTCTCATACAACCCAAAACTGAGATATCGAATAGCTTTAGAGTTATATGCCGCTCAGCCTAGGAATTCAGTATGCGACCATGATTTACACATGCCGTTTCACTGATCATATTTTATGGGCAAATAAATGGGGGTGGCACTTCTCATTCATCCCAAATTTGCGATATCGAATAGCATTGGAGTTATAGACCGCACAGTCTCGGAATTCAGTATTCGAATTCAATTTACACATGAACTTTAACTGATAACTAGTGTCCGACCGAATATTCGGTTTCGGTTTCGGTTTCGGTTACGGCCAGTTTTGGCCCTTTTTTCAGTTTCGGCTAGTTTCCGTTATTCGGCCATATTGAGTTATTAGATGAGTTTATTTCGAAGAATTTTATCAACTCTGCTTAGCTTAGACCAAAGCACCAATGTTGCACTGTGCACATACACACACATATGTTCTTCTTTAGTGTGTTCAGTTCTTGTTGCTTTCTCGCCAGCTGCTGTGTTGATCATAAATTTTAAGGTACAATTACTTTAAAATTTATTTTAATAGTGTTTCCATTGTCGTCCCAGGCTGAAATTTTGAGAAAACTTAGATAAACTGTCATTAATTAATATATTTTTTCCAAAATTTTTAAAATTGACTTTCATCAAAACATTTTTTTTTGGTAACTTTTATGCAAAAATAAATAACGTAAATATTTGAGAAATTTTAAAGCTTTGTTATAAAAAATAAGCCTTTTGAAAATATCTTTAATATGAATCTAAAATCGTTGCTCTATCTCAAACTTAACCGAAGTTGTGATCAGTCCACAAGAAAAAACCGGGTTTTTCAAGTTTTTAGTACCCGTAACTCAGTAACCACTCGAAAAAAATAAAAATGACAAATTGATTTTCTAAATTGTAGCCAACACTACGTGTATACAAAGTTTAAACAAAATCGGAGAGGGTGAGGTTGAGAAATTAATTTTTTTTTTGTCGAAAATCAATAGAATCACTCGTGTGTGGAAATAAGGAAAAGAAATTGAAATACATATTTCTATTATTATAATACTAAACCTTCAAGAAAAACAAAAATACTTTGCTTGTGGTTCTAAAAAAATGTACATTGTAGGTGCATACTATTTTGAGTGTGTAATAAAAAATTAAATAAAAATTATCCTCATTTATTATTATAGTAAACTTCAATTAAGTGTTATAAACTTCAATATTCAAATAATACTTGTTTTGTTCTAGTAGTACTTTTGTTTTATTTTAATAAAAACAATCATTTGTAAAAACTTAAATTTTCATATTAATAACCAGTTCCGGTTTCGGTTTCGGCCGAATATTAAAAAATGGCCGAATATTCGGTTTCGGCCAAAATTCTGGTTTCGGTCGGACACTACTGATAACATTGTATGGTGTTTAACAACGTGGCAGCAACGCTTCGGGTTTCAGCTAGTAGATTTATAAATACATAAACAGATATTCTGCAAAATGGGCGGGGTAAAGGATGGAGGAGGTGTGTATTAAGACAAATTTATAAATTCATCCAAAGTCATTTACATTACACCTACTCTTTGACTTAGTACTTTTAAGTTAAATAACAGTGGTATTCAATGAACACCGTATTGGCGATGTAAACAGTAAACGTAATTTGCAATAACAAAATTGTAAGGGATTAAACATACACATTAGACCGTCCCATTTTATTGACTTTTTCGAAAAGTTCCCGGGACGCGTTGATTTCAGATTCTACTCTTAAAAACATAAAGTTTGCTATATGAAACTTTAATATTACCTAACGATAAATAGTCGCGGAAACGGCTTAAAGGGGTTTTGCTAAAAATCCGTTTGCTCTAGGCATTTTGATTGGTAAAAGGCTGGAATACTTTTTATTTAAGCATACACTTATCATTCTATGTACAAACCAGTTTAAACCGGACCACAGTGGAGTGTTTTGCCTATTTAGACGGAATTAAATCTGTAACTCGAGTTTGAGAAAAAATTTAGGATCCAGGGTATTGGCTGACATATCTTCCTTACATGTAAATTTCATACAGATAGACCGTATGGTACCAAAGTTTAAAAAATTTGTATGGGACAGTTTCCCTTTTCACTTCCCGATATCACGATTTTCTATTTTTTGAAGTGAAAACTTCTTTAGGCGCGTTGAACGATTTTGGCAGAGGGTAAATCTATGGTTTGCGTCATCGTGATTTTCCGAGTAACTCTCGTCATCAATGCAAGCATGAGAGAATAACCAGGTAGAGCCGACTCGGAGAGAAATGAAGTAAAAAGCAGAGAAAAGTGAGCTAGTTGTCAAAACCAGCTGTTCATCTCGAGTTTCTTTATGTTCATGTTTTGGCAGTTGATTTTTGGTTAAACTTGTTTTTTTTTGCTTTTTTGCAAATTAAACACTTCCTCGGCATTTTATAGTTTTATTTACACTGTTTTTATAATATTTTCATTAAAATTAACTAACACTTAACACACGTGTCCGCACTATTTACAATTTGAAAACATAATATTCTTATTTCAACCTTTTCATTTTCCACTCTTCGTTAAAGGGCCAAACAGACCACACAGACTGTTTCCGCAAGCACGTGTTTGCGCAGTCTGTTCGACAGTGTATTTGGCTGTTTTAGGTTTGTGCAGATGTTTGAGCAAAAATTAAAATAGTGAAAAATTAAAGAGTGAAGAAGACGTGCGTGAAGGAAAATATGTAAAAATGGAAGCGGAAAAGAAAAATTTAATAGAATTTAACTAAAAATCAAGTCTGCGCAATCAAAGTCTCTGAAGCCTATTGTCGTCGCTATGACGAGAAAAAAAGTCTTGTTTGTGCAAACGTCTGTGTAGTCTATTTGGCCCTTAACGCGTGAGGGCACTAAGAGAGCCGACCCTACCTGGTTATTCTGCCATGACAGCGAGTAGGTTTTTAAATTACGCTTTTGGATCTTGACTACCAGGTGCTCAGCAAAGCATATTAACCAGGTAGGCTCGATACGGAGACACTTTTAAAAGTACCCCTTATATTCTGTGTTTGTTTTGATTCCTTTTCGACAATACCTACAGTTCTGTCAAAATTATGTCAAACGAAAAAAGCTGAGCGCCTGGTAGTCAATATCCAAGAGAGTGTGTTTGAGTTTCATGATCAACATAAAAACATTTGTAGTTTTATAAATGTCGCCAGCATATTCTCTGACTGGGACCATGGTATAATAAGTAATAGGTAGGTGTGACATTTCGTGTTTCAACCATCAAATGTCAAACAAAAGAAAATAAAATAGAAAACGTGTGCCACACACATTGGCCGCATTCAGAGGAGTCACCTGTTGTGAATGGATCATTTAATTGCAAAGGTTTCTCACTCAAATTGCTATCTTTCTCACTCAAAATGCTATCTGAATAAAAAATATTTTGAAATATATAATCAAAGACTGAGGGTCCGTGGCAGGACAAAGTCTTCCAGGGAATAATAATATTTTATATATAGGTTTTCGCTTCGGTCGGCAGTCCCCTCACTGCTATCCTTTTTTTTATGACATTACTCCTAAAATAAGAACTTCACAGAAACGGTAGACAATTTTTTGAAAACAGCAATGTATGTATGTTTATGAAATTCTTAGTACACTAAAATTTATTTTATCCATTATTAATATGTTTTTGTTTGAGGACACGATCGAATTAACAAAAACGGTAATTTTTGCCATATTTTCAGGTGGAATTGGATACGTTCTCGTATGTTCTTGTATTTATTTATTTATTTTATTTATTTATTAACTCATAATACTCAATTATAAGCTAATAGACAGAAGCAATAGCAACGAGGCTTTCAGCTTAACATACATAAGATACTAACATAAGATACTAACATAAGATATCTTAAAATTAACTAGTACTTCATGTTAGGCATTTTTTTATCTTTTTTATTTATACGTAAAACTAAATGAACATACAATAAATTTAAGGAAATTTATAGTGATGATGAATGCAATAGACTCTTATGTGCTATGCATAAGAGAATGATTGAGAAAGTCAAATGAGGTTATAAAGGTAACAGGATTTTAGGAATAGAATTACTTTTTTAATGGATTCTAAGTTGGGTTGGGAAAGAAATGAGATGGGATCAAAGTTGGAGAAAATCAGTTTTCTGTTTGTGTTAAATTTTGGACACTCGGTTAGGAGGTGGTTGATAGTAATTTGTGTGGGAGGGTTGCAGTGCTGACAAAGAGGAGAGGGAGCATTTATATCAATTATATGGGAGTGTGTCAGTTTGGTGTGGCCAAGCCTAAAGCGCGCAAATTTAACTAAATCAAGTCGAGATACTTCTGTATGGTCAAATTTTAGGAAGTTGCTTATATTTGATTTGTTCTGATTAATGTCTTGATACCATCTTGAGGTGAAATTCCATAAAGTGATTTGATTTTTTCGGGAAATAGATTTGGCGAATTTTAGAATATCATTGTTATTATTATTAGCCGTGACCACAACTGGGGACTTGATAGCAAGTTTCGCAGCTTCGTCAGCGAATTCATTTCCATTGATTTGAACGTGACCAGGAATCCAGATAAGGATAAATTTAGGGAAAAGTTCTGTTAGAGCATTTCTTATAATTTTGGGATAGAAAGAGTTCTTTTCCGGATTAGATATAGAGTCTATTGCGGAGAGTGAATCAGAGCAAATGGCATATTTTCCTGTTAGGTTTTTGGAGTAATTTATGGCGTTATAGATGGCAATGATTTTGGCTGAGTAAGCTGAAGAATAGTGGGGAAGAAGTGAAAGCTTTATTATGGCATTAGATGATGTTATGCTAAAACTTGTACCGTAATTGTCTTTAGATCCATCGGTATAAATCATGGTATAATTTTGTAGCAGTTGTTGAATCTCTAGAAATTGTTGTTGATATATTGTAGGAGAACTGGTGGATTTATTGTACTTCCGAAGAGAAGTGTTAAAACAAGCGGGGTGTAAAAGCCATGGTGGATTTTTGGGAGAAAGAACCTTCGTCGGGAGGAAGGGTATGTCGGATTTGTTACAAAGGGAGACTGTACGGTGAATAACTGAGGAGATTTTGGCTTCTTTTTTGGATTTAGAAACTTTTACAATGAGTGGCATCAGAGGAGTGTCAGAACTTGATAGAAATGATTTGAACAGTTTGGTGGTAATTAAATCTCTTCTTATATCTAAAGTTTTAGTATTGGATTCAAAAAGAATGTTATTGATTGGGGTTGTTCTATAAGCACCGAGAGCTATTCGTAGTGCTGAATTAAGTAATGTTTTTTTTTTATTGATAGTCGACTTTGGGGAGAAACCATAAAGGAAAAGTCCATAATCGATTTTAGAGATTATTAGCGCATTTACTACAGATACGAGAGAGGTGGTATTGCAGTTAAATTTATGATAAGATAAGCATTTAATGATGTTTAGCCTTTTTGATAATTGTAGGTGTACAAAATTAATGTAATTGTTCCATCTGTATCGTTTGTTGAAAACTATACCCAGAATTTTTAAATTGTCAACATTATCTATTATGATGTTGTTGGATTGAATGGTACAAAAACAATTTTTTTTTTGTGCAGATATGTAAGTGCTTACATTTCGAGGTTGAGAGTTGAGCTCCTGAGTAGTTGCACCATGAAAGTATATCATTGATAAGTTGACTGATGTCAAGGGTTGTGTTTTTAGCTTTATTTAATTTTTTAACGATGTGAAAATCATCTGCATAAGCGCAGAAATCGTAAAGTTTATGGTATGCGATGATATGGCATAATTTGTTGTAAGCAATAAGGAAAAGGATTACAGAAAGAGGGGAACCCTGTGGTATACCGTTGAAAAGAGGAAGTTGTTTCGAATAGTGGTTGCAAATTCGGACTCTTAGCTGTCGGTTTGTCATGAAATTAACTACATATTTTGTAATGTACGGACCTAAGTTCCAATCTCTTTGCTGTTCGATAATAGAATGGAGTCCAATTTTATCGAAGGCTTTGGCAAAATCTAGCGATATTATTGATAAATGGCTTTTTTTTTTGATAAGGCAGTAGTGATCTGATAATCTAGGTAAACTAGAGAGTCAGATACAGATTTTCCTTTCTTGAAACCCATTTGTCGGCTATTGATAAGTTTGTCTGTTGTAACAAACCACCATAGGCGGTTCGCAATAATTTTGTCCAGAATTTTTGCGAGGCAGGAATTGAGAGATATAGGCCTGTAAGATGAAATCAGGGTTTTGTCGGAGTTGGGTTTAAGTATAGGAATAACTGAGCTTACTTTATATGAATGTGGTATGAGGCTTTTAAATATGTTGTTGTAGTATTGTAATAGTCTTTGTTTAGAGGATAAGGAGGCATTTTTGACCATGAGGTAAGAGACTCTGTTTAGACCAGGGGTCTTACCTTTTAATTTGTTAAGTGCCATCGAAAGCTCGAGAAAAGTTATATCATTTTCTAAAAGTAAGGCTTTAATACTTGGTGTTGAAGTGGGAATTAAAGATGTGGTAGCTAGCTTTTTTTCTTGGAAGAGGCTGGGAAAGTTGTAATCTGCAGATGCCTGAGACCAATGTTCACAAAATTGTTCCGCTATTATCTCTTTATTTGTTGTAAGTAGTTGGTTGGAGGTTTGGATAGAATGGATATTATGATACGATTTCAAGCCGCAAAATTGTCTAATTCTTAACCAAGCTATCATGGGAGTTGTGTTGGGGTTAATTTCTGATGTAAATTCATAATTTGATTCTTTTTTAGATAATTTTATTTGTCGTCGAAATAGGGCATTGCATTTTTTAAAGTTGATAACGTTTTCTCTTGATATGTTTCTTTTTAGAATGTGCCACAATCTATTTTTTTCACGCTTTAACTCTTCAAGTTTTTTATTCCACCAAGGAACGTGAGGCCTTTGAATTTGGTAGTGGGATTGAGGTATTGCTATGTTAGCGCTTTGTAAAATAATTTTTTTTATGTTCGCTGCCTCTTTATTAATGTTGTTGCTAATTGGACGATTTAAATTGTAATCATGAGTCAGTTTCTCGAACAGTGGCCAGTTTGTTTTTTTTTATGAATTTAGGTAAAGGCTTTAAAGAAGAGTGATTATGAATTTGAAAGAGTGATGTTGTTATTGGAAAATGGTCGCTTCCAGAGTTATCGTCGTATATTACCCATTGAGATTGAATAGCAAGAATTGGAGAGCAGAAAGTAAGGTCAATGTGTGTAAATGTGTTATGCGTACTGAAATGTGTTGGTGATCCATTGTTGAGTATAATATAATTAGATTGGTCTAAGAATTTTGAGATTAAATTACCTCTCCGATTGTTGTTGGGAGAGCCCCATTTTATATGCCAGCTATTAAAATCACCAGTAATAAAGCAGAGAAGAGAGCAGTTTTGTAAATAGAGCACGTTTTGTAGGTTTTGAACAGAAAATGATTTATTAGGAGGAATGTAGGAGGAGAAGACAACGAACTTTAATTTTGAATGGATTATAGCTGCAATAGAATCAAAGTCAGAGTTAATGTTTATTAATTGATGTTGAAGAGAGTTGTGAATGAGCAATGCAACTCCCCCAAAAGAATTCTGGGATGAGTTAAGCGTGTAGATTTGATAATTGATGGGGATAGGTATATTAGTAGAGGCATGAAGGTGGGTTTCCTGCAACGCTATAACCTTAGGATTACATTTTTTAATTAGAATTTGCAAGTGCTCGTAATTGTTGATGTAACCTTTTATATTCCATTGTAGTATATTTAGAGACATGAATGTTGAATTTATAAGGAAAATTAATAGAAAAGTGTAATTTGTTTTAGAAAAACTTAGATAAATTTTAAATAAAAATACAAATAAGATTTTTATGAGTCCTGCATCCAGAAGTCATCTCCGCTGCTGTCCTCAATTATGGTTTTATCGGATGCTAATGAGTTATTAGGTTTTGTAATTGTTTTGTTGCTTTGTTTTGCTTTGAGTTGGTGTTTGAATCGGTTAGATATATTTTTTGGAAAGATTTTTAATTTTGTGTCGGAAATTCTTTTAGTTAGTAGGTCACTATTAAGATCGGTTTTGTGTGATTCTTTTGCGATGGAAGTTGAGGAACCAAAGCTTAGTGTTGATGAGCAAGTGATGTTTTCGGCTGTTAGCTGTACTTCAGTTGTTGTGTTATTACGTGGGCGAGTGATGTTGTTGTCTGTTAACTGTATTTCAGTTGCTGTGTTGTTGATCTGAGTTTGACTTGATTGATTGTTGTTGGGAGTGGATCGGAGAGCCGAAGCGTATGAACCTGAGTCCAGCTGGTGTCTATCGTTGTAAATTTTGTGAGCAGTTTTAGAGTCAGTTTTTTTAAGAGTTTTTATAGCTTGTATTTCTTTATGCTTGACGAGAATTGGGCATGTTTTGTCGAACGCATTGTGCTGGTAGTTGGTTATTTTGTTGTCTATGCAATTTATACAGGCTATGGTGTTTACGCAAGTATCATTGCTTTCGGGGTCAATATGTTCTGCTTTACCACAGTTGAAGCACAGTTTAATATTTGTACAAAATTTAGTGATGTGTCCAAGCCGGTAACAATTTTTGCATCGTAACGGAAGGGGGATGTAAGGGCGGACCATTATCCTTTGATATCCGATATTGATTTGGTCAGGAAGAGTTAGAGTTGAGAAAGTTAAGACAATAAGCCCAGTTTCTCTGAGGGAATCATCTTATTTTTTATTGATTTTTTTAACGTCTGAAATATCTTGATGTTTCAGTTCCAATAAAATTTCTTCTTCAGGAATTCCTCTCAGATCGTTGCAATAAATAACACCTTTTGTGTAGTTTAGAGTGTTATGTTCAGAAACGTCTACATGAATTTGTTGGTTAATGGCGGTTAATTTGATAAACTTTCTAGCTTGAATTAAATTTTTAGTTTTAATAGGGATTTTTCCATCGCGGAGTTTCTTACACGTGTCAACTTCACCACTACAAATATTGTCTATTACTTTTTTAATAAAAATGGTGAAACGTTACTTAGCGTTTCTTCACTATTAATACGGGTTATGATAAGGTATTTAGGGCCGTTAGAAACATTTTTTAGCATCTTTGAGTTGTCCATTAAGAATAGCGGTTGAGCAGAAAAGGTTTGCCTGCCGGCGTCCGGCGGCTGATTCATTTTTGTTTTGTTGTATAGAGGTTGACATTAGGGGTATACAAACACGTGTGCAAGAGTTAAGAACAAATAATTTATGGAAAAATTATTTATATGAGTGATTTAAATTATATTATTTTCAGTTTTTTTTTTTATTTAATGTACACTATATTTGAAAAGTGAGATTAAGTAGTTCAGAGAGTTTTATGAAAAGTAATTTTGTTTATTAAACACATAAGTTGAAAGCGATCAAAATGACGAAATAGAAGGTAGCCCGGAGATGTTTACTCTTCAAGAGAAAGCACAAGACTGTCTTGTATTTACTTTTGGCAATTTCTCAGAGTTGATTATATTTAATTAATACTTTGAACGTTTTTAGGTTGGGCAACTTTTGGCAACCTTCACTTTCAAGATGTTTTCTGCTCTAACACCTTAGTTTTTTTTAGATTTACGTATACAGGAGAGGAACTAGACCTTTTCTGTTTTTCAAGTTGAGGCAGTGCAGTTCTAATTACGCTCTTCATGAACCTTTACGATGTATGTGCAGTGACTTCAATGATAACTTCAACATGATTAATTTTTCTGATTCGGTGGACGTCTTAAAACGGAAAATTATATTAAATTTAAATAATTAAATCAATTCAACTTCATCCTATTATACCTAACGCAGTTTTAAAACAATGTAATATCGGTAATTGAGATTGTTCTGTTTCTACTTTTTGTCTCGATATTATGTTTTATAAAGTAAGCACCATCAAATGTGAATCATTTTTAAAACTTGCTTTTTAATTATTCAATATTTTAATTTTAAATCGAATTGTGATTTACGTGCCCACGTGGTTTCCTGATTTGAAATTAGACTGAACTCACACTATCACCTGGATTGGTGTGCCAGAGTATATCTCTTTTCCACACATGTTTATGCCTGCGTTGGCCCAAATGCATATCCAAATAATTGGGATTTTGATTTGGCGGATATGAGATTTATCTCATTTCCACGTAGGTCCTTGGGTTGGACAATAGCCGCAAACCAGTTAAAATGAGTTAAGTGTTTTAGATTGTTTTTTAAATCAGGATTGTTATTCGGGTACCTTAAATTGATAATCACTATAATTTAATTTGATGTTGCTTATTTATATGGAATTAAATATACTTAAATACGCGTTTGTTATATATTAAATTTTTGAATTCCGCTGAAAATCCAATTAATGTGCTTAGTGGAAAATCCTAATTGCCAATAGGGGGTATGTTTAGCAAGTAGGTGCATTCTGTCTGTCCCGGCTGATCCGGGCGGGATCTAAAGTGTAAATCGTGCATGCGTATAGGTCGGGTATACGTATCTTTGGAAGATTCATACCTCCAGGCGAATCAAAAAAAAAAAATAAGAGCATTAAGGTTCGAGCTTTTGTAAGATTGTTGCTATTTCGAAGAATGATCAATAGCATAAAATCCGTGGTCACAACGAAGAATGACTAAACTCAAAATATCGTACAAAAGCGATACACCATTTTCTTTGCTGCCAATCTTTGAAAGAATGCAGGAAAACACATTTTACCCTAAATAGAGTACCACTTATATCTGCACATATTTCGTTTGAAACGGTTCAATATTTCGGGAGAAGGTCGGAGTAAGTGCAATAAAATATAGTTTTTACGATACTTTGGGTTTAGTCACTTTTCCTTGTGACCACAGAAATAGTCATTTAAATAATTGCACATTCCAAGAACAAAGTTGAATATATTGCAAATAAAGCTAATATCATATACATATAACTTTTATAGAACTACTTATGTAGCTACGTTAAGTAAAAATAAATCGATTATTTTTTGAAAAATTCACTGTGCAGTTGAGTTGCTTTTTAGAAAAAAAAACCGTATCATAAATCTTCGAATTATACATAAGAATTTTTGCTGTAAAATTCCTCAAAATACAAAATTTACATAATTAAAAACTTCTTCCTCGTGCTCTTGTAACGCTGTGTAATGTGAATTGAAGTTATCAAATTTTCGAAAAAATTTATTTCTAAAAGAGTTTTTAAAATGTATTTAGTAAACTTTATTTAGCAGACTTTAATTGCATTGAACACATAAATTGCGTTTAATATTTCAATAAAAATACGTTCATACCCATGGGCGTCCACAGGGGGTTAGGGGGGCGCTGCCCCCTAGCCAGTGATTTTTTAAAATATCTTCATATTAAATCAAAAAGCCGTAAGCAGTTAAAAACAGTTAAAAAAATTTTACGTGAGAGTCAAAAAACTATCTGAATTGTTGCACTCAAACTTAGGGATTTTAGAAAGTTTTTACTAAAAACGTCGTTTTTATTTGAAGGAGTGTACAATTTAGCAGGAACAAGTCGACTTTGAATTTGTTGTAACTTACGGATTTTTCAATTTTATATGACGATGTTTTCATTCTAAATGTTAATATATTTTGAAGAGAACTCAAAATACTTTTTTTTAAAGTATATTTATAAATAATGCTGATTTAAACCATGCATGCATTTTTAAATAGTATGTTGTACCCGATAAGTTACGATACCATTTCATTTACCCCTGTTTCACAGGCACTTTTTAATTCTCAAGACTCAAAAAATGTTATGTGTAAATATTACTAATAACTGCGTCCATTCTATGAATTTTATTCGTATTTTTCAGTCATGAATAGGATTCGTAGATTGGACGTAGTTTGGCACATATTACAAAAATTTTATTTGTATTCGTACAAAAACAAATGTATATTGTACGAATACATTTGTTACATTTACCAGAGCTGTAAAAGATTTGATCAATTTGATTTTATCAAGTGAATCAGTGAATAACGAAATCAGAATGCATTCAATAAATGCAAAATTAATTTATAAACAAAATTTTTAATTCACATTCATTTTTAAAAAAATGAGTAATTATTCATTTCAATTATTAATTTTCGTTATTCAGAATAATGAATAATTTTTTATTCATTTGAATTATATTCACAAAGAACGCTATTCACAAAAAATTTCAGAATATGCAATTATTCTTTCTTTATTCATTATTAATTTTTCATTCATTATTAATTTTTTATTCATTATTCATTTGTTATTCATTATGAATTTATTATTCATTATTCAAATGTTAATCATTACATTAATTTTTGATTCATTATTCAATTGATATTAATTATTGATTTTTTATTCATTATTCATTTTTTATTTATGGCTTAGGACTTAAATGAATAAAGAATAACTAATGAATAATGAATAAAAAATTAATAATGAATAAAAAAGAATAATTAAAATTCTGAATTTTTTCAGAATAGCATTCATATAAATAAAAAAATAATTCAAAATTCTTAATAAGGATAATGAATAATTGGAATGATTAGTAGAATATTTTTGTAAAAATTAATGTGAAATAAAAATGCATTTATAAATCAATTTTGCATTCATTGAATGCATTCTTTTGTAGGTATTACAAGATTTTGGTTGTAAATTTTTTAAACCTTACTAATACTAATTTTTATAGTACGAAGCCATTAGTAAATACTACGAATACAATGGAAGAAATTACGATGTTATTCTTACGAGAAATTAAGGAATGATCAGGAATGATATCCCTATTAGTCGAAGATCATTCTTCGGAGCAACAGATGGTAAGGGGCATTTAAGCCAATAACGCAAATGAACTTGGACGATAAGCGAATTTTTGTTTTAAAGTAATTAAACACAAGAAGAAAAGAAAGTAAAATGAATTTAAAAAACTAAATGCTTTCCCAAAAGTCGGCTTGAAAATAAACGTTTTTGAAAAATGAGTAGATTCTGAATAAAGTGGGCTAATTCTAAATCATGCACTAATTTTTAAAAAATCTGATGTCAATTTCTTTTTCAAAAAACGCTTCTACATTAGAATATCTTATGGTCAAAAGTTTTTTATAACTAAAATTTAAATAGGAAGCTCGGTTTGAAACATTTATTTTTTACTTCTTATAATTCAAGTTTTTGAACAGACGTCCACTTATTTTGAGAATATTCTGGATTTGTTCGCGTCACGTGCTTATATTACATCCAGTATTCAGAATCAAGTCTTGCAGGAAGGTTCTGGAATATGTTTCGAAAATGAATGGATCCCAAAACCCATCTATACATGTACTTCTTTATATATTTATTCATATGTTTTGAATAAAAAAAAAATTTTAATAATTCATATAATATGTATGTTTCCAAACTCGATTTTAGTAACTTGCATGCTGCTAGAACTAAGGCATGTTAAAAAAAGAAATAAGTCAGTTGATGTCCATACGGGGAACATTTCAAGAATAGCAATTTTTACCTCCTAAATCCAAATCTGATAAATTTCAGGCCGCTCGCAATTGGTTTATGAGTTATGGGTTGAATTCATTAAAAAAAACATATCTGAAAATTTTTGTATTCTTATTTGAAAAGTGGGAAAAATTGGCGGCTAAATAGTAATTAATGCGATTTTAGTTAGGGGATAAAGGAGACCTCACATCATTTAATTTACTAAATTACTAAGAATATTTGTTGAGAAAAAATGTTTAAAATTACATGAAGAAAAATTAAATTTAAAAATGTTTCGGGCATGATGCGAGAAAGATTTTTCTCCCATTTTTTGGAATATATATAATTTTATTATGTGTACAAGCGTGTCAACGAAAGTCAACATTAAAATTAACAAAGTTTTATAACTATTTATATGCAGAAAATCAAAATCAAAATTAAATTGCTTATGTTAATGTGAAAAATTTTAGCAAAGTAAACAAAAGTAAATTAGTTTTTATGATCTATTGAATAATTACATGAATTAAGATTGTGAGCTTTAGATCAAGTGAGTTTTCAAGAAGGCAACAACAACAACAACAACTCTGTTAGAGTCAATCACTTAGCTGACTATACAGTCTGTTTCGGAAATCGCTACATATTCCTCTTCAGTAGTCTTTGAGTGATTAAGCTGTGATCAACTCACCGTTTAAACTAGCATATGAATGTGCAGATCCTCTAATTCATTCTCATGAATAGTATGGCTGCTAATCATATGACACTTCAAAGCAGTAGGCCATTTTAGATCACCGCCGTCAACTCTATCAAGGGTTGCCATCTGTTCTAGTTGCTTCTTCATTTATTTCAATATTCATTGGTGTTCGATTGTTTTTCGAAATGCACCATAGAAATGAAACGAGTTTTTGCTTCGTCAGAAGCTAGTGTTCTAACTGAAAGGTGGCTATTTTCACAACCAAATGTTCATAGTTTTACCATAGTTACCAAAGTAACATAATTTTTTAAGGAAATTTTACAAGAAATCATAATTTTTAATAAAAAATACAGGTTAATGACGTATTTTTCTTTTAAATTCATTTTAAATTTAAGAATAGTGTATTTTTCCTAAGAATAGTGTAAATTTGAATATTAGTTTATTAGATATATTGAATTTATCTGTATGTGTATGAATAAAAAGTTTTTACTGAATTTTCCAAACGAATGCAACAACTAACTCTTAAGCCAAAAACGGTGTACTTTGGTCAATATTTATTTTGAGGATATATAGGCGATAACATTCTTCAAAAATAAAAATTAATTAGTCTGCCTTTCTCGTAGCGGCTAAAAACTCACTTTTACTAAAAAACGTATGCTTATTCGTTATTTTGACATGAATGGGACGATATATATTTGATCAGTGTGTCTATTGGGGCTTCCCAATTCGGAACTCTAAAGCGATTTTAAGATTTCGGGATTAATAATTAAGAATCCCGGGATTTCAAAAAATATAATGATTATTATGTTGATTTTATATGATTTAAATACAAATTCTAAATGTTTGATAGTTAATGTTAATGTTAATGTTGTGTGGTGGAGATGCGTACTGCGACCTAAATGAGATCTATTGTACCTCCTTCTCAAAGCTCCGCTGGGTTTGCGGATTACAGAATTTCATCCAGCCCTATTTCTCTAATGAATTTGAGAATATTCTTAGGTTCAAGGGATGAAACCTGCTCTAGACTCAGCTCATAATTCCCCAGTGCTAGTTTACGCCTGCGAGCCACGGCGTCGCAGTTTGTAAGTAGGTGTATTGGAGTCTCCTCTGCTTTTTCACAGAAACGGCAGTTACTATCGGTCTCTATGCCCAATTTCATCAGGTGGTATTTCAGTTTACAGTGTCCTGTAAGGAACCCCGTTAGAATCCTAAGATTCGGTTTGCCTAAGCTTATGCACAATTTTGCTCTCCGAGTGTTAAAATCTCTGAGGAGCAATTTGGATTGTCTTAGCTTTGGGAGGCTTTTCCAAAGGTTTGAACGTTTATGCCTCTCCTCCCTTCTTAGTTCTTCTTTTATAGAATGTGTGCCCAATCCGCAGAATGGTTCTGGTCCTATAAATTTTGTGGCTGCACCCTGTCGCGCTAGACCATCGGCTTCTTCGTTACCCTGTATTCCTTTGTGTCCTGGGACCCAAAGTATAGTAACAGTGTTATTCTTGCCTAGCTCGTTGAGTTTTGTTAGGCATTCCCATGTTATTCTCGATGATATCTCACAGGAAACTAATGCTTTGATTGCTGCTTGGCTGTCTGACATCACAACTATATCCTGACCTTTGTATTTACGGTCCAGATTGAATTGTGCACACAGCTGTATTGCTAGGATTTCCGCTTGGAAGATACTGGGTGTTGTCCCCATAGGTTCAAAGTGCTTGGTTCTTGGCCCGTACACCCCTGCGCCTATACCTTCCAATGTCTTGGACCCATCTGTATACCATGCTATACTATGTGGTTTCTTAACTTGCGATATCATCTCGCTGTCCCACTCTTTCTTGGTACTAAGCTTAATTCCGAAGTGTTTTTCGAAGTTATACCTTTTTACTATATCGTCTCTTGGTAGATCGATGTAGGGAGTCTGCTTTGCAATATCCTCCTTCTCTCTACTGCTGATAGTTTTACCTAAACCTGTCCCCTCTTTTGCAATGCCCAGCAGAGTTCGCTTGGCTACTCCCTCTATGACAAGGTGTAAGGGTGTTAGGTCCAGAATTACTTCTAGTGCTGCTGTAGGGCATGTCCTCATGGCCCCTGTGATGCATACACAGGCCAGTCTCTGCACCTTTGTTAGCATATTCCTCATTGTGGTTAGCTTGGTTCTCTCAGCCCATGCTATTGCACCATATGTGAGGATGGGTCTCACCATCATGGTATACATCCAGCGGAGAATTGTTGGGTTACAACCCCAGCTTTTCCCCGCCAGGCTCCTACATACCATGAGTGCGCGCGTTGCTTTGTTTATAGTTACCTCTGCATGTCTTCTCCAGAGAAGCTTTGAATCTAGTGTAAGTCCCAGATACTTTACTTCTCCTTTGAAGGGAATTTCAGTGCCATCCATTCTCATTGTTCGGAGGTTTGGCAGGCTTCTTTTGTTAGTAAAAGGTACTATGGTGGTTTTCGCTGGGTTGATACTTAATCCCACCGTGTTACACCACTCCTTTGTTACTGACAGTCCTCTCTGTATCAGGTTACAGAGTGTATCCTCGAACTTCCCTCTCGCTATTAAGGCGATGTCGTCTGCGTAACCCTGACATTTTATGCCATTCTCGGTTAGCATCGTTAATAATTCGTCCACAACAAGACTCCACAGCAGTGGAGAAAGGACTCCGCCTTGTGGGCAGCCTTTTGTTGTTTTGATTCTTTTAGTGGTGTTGCCCACTTTTGTTTCTGCAGTTCTAGTGCTAAGCATTTGGCATATCCATCTGCTGAGCATATCACTTACTCCTTTTTTATGTAGAGACTTCTTCACAGCTTCGTGAGAAGTATTATCAAAGGCTCCCTCTATGTCTAGAAAGGCACAGAGTACGGTTTCTTTGTTTTTGAAAGCTGACTGGATGTTACTAGCCAACTGGTATAGAGCAGATTCTGTAGATCTACCCGCCCTATACGCGTGTTGACATGGGTGCATTGGTGCCTTCTCCAGAATCTCAGTTCTTAAATAGTTATCTATTACCTTTTCCATTGTTTTAAGTACAAATGAGGTAAGGCTAATGGGTCTAAACGACTTTGATAGCGTGTAGTCTATTTTCCCTACTTTTGGTATGAAGGTGACTATCGCCCTTCTCCATTTCCTTGGGATATAGCCCAGAGCAAGGCTGCTTCTAGTTATTTTTACTAGGTGAGGCAATATAGTTTCTGCACCTTTTTGTAGAAGTGCAGGAAAGATGCCGTCTACACCTGCTGACTTGAATGGTTGAAAGGTTCTGAGTGCCCAATCTAGACGAGCCTTAGTACAAATGCTCGTTGCGAGTTTCCATTCTTCTTGATTTGGAGTAATCTGCCTGTCTGCTGTCTCATACTCAGTTACCGGTGTGCTGCCCGGGAAATGAGTTTCTAGAAGGTGACTGGCTCGTTGCTCTTCTCTAAGCGTATAGCTTCCGTCTGGCAATAGAAGTGACATTCTTGTCTCCACTTTGCCTTTAGCCATTGCTTTGTGTATCCTGGCTGCGGCTGGCGTGGAAGAAATGTCTTCGCAGAAAGTTCTAAAGCTTTGTCTTTTGGCTTTTCTGATTTCTTTATTGTACTCCGTTAGAGTCGCCTTGTAGTTGTGCCATTCTCCGTTGCGCTTTGCGGCATTAAAACTACATCGCACCTTCTTTCGGAGTCTGGTTAACTCAGCGCTCCACCAAGGAGTATGTTTTGTTCTTGCCTTGTGCCCTGTTGGGCAGCTAGATTCGTAGGCATTATATACTGCATTGTTTACCTGCTCTACATAGCATTCAAGTTCTAGGATGTTACTAATTCTACTCCTAGCTTTTACGCTCTGTAGGTTTTCTTTCAGGGTGTTGGTGTAGTTGTCCCAACTGGTATTTCTTGGGTTTCTTTTGGGTTCTATCTCTTGACATTTTGCCCCAAGTCTAAACTCTATTATTCTATGGTCAGACATTGAAGGTTCCGTTGATACCCTCCATTCTCTAATCATATCCCCAACCTCTGGGCTTCCTATGGTGAGATCTAAGACCTCTTCTCTAGCCCTAGTGACAAAAGTAGGTGTTACCCCCACATTGTAAAAGTCTAGGTTACTACTTAAAAGAAATTCTAAAAGGTACTCACCTCTGGTGTTGACGTCGGTGCTTCCCCAAATTGTATGGTGTGCGTTGGCGTCACAGCCGATGATTAGTGGAAGTTGCTCTTTCCTGCAGTGCTCCACTAGCCGTTTTATCTCCGCTGGGGGGATGTTTAGATCGTCCCCAGGAAAGTATGCGGATGCGATCACTATGGCGCGGTGCTTGCCATCAGTTTCGATGTTAGTCTCGATTACTGTTAGGTCCCGCGTCATAAATTCTGAAAGACAAATATAATTAGTATTTTTCTGCATTAGGATGCATGCTCTGGGATTGCTTGTTCTGTGGTCCCAAGTTACCTGACCCTCTCTGCAGTAGAGGCCACTGACTTTTCCCCTGTAGCACCAGGGTTCTTGGATCAGCACGAAGCCCAGTTGTTCTGTGGTAAACCTCCGAGCAATAACTGCTGAAGCAGCTTTTGCATGGTGGAGGTTTACCTGGGCAAATTTCGTGCTGGTTTCTGTGCCGATCGTCATAGCACCGCGCTGCTGCCCCGATCTTCTTCAGGCAGCATTGCTCCTACCTCAGTTGAAGGTTCTTTACTACCATCAATCGAGAGAGCGGCGAGGTTCATGCCCTCTGCCTGATCTCCGATTGAAGGTGTTGCGGTGATGACCGAGACGGAGGCGAACTTCTCCGTGACAACTTCACCAGTTATTTGTGTTGGTGGCGTTGCGTCTCTCCCTTCATTGGGAGTTACAGACGTAGTTTCTGTGGACGTAGCTTCTGTTACCACTATCGACGTTGCAGCTGTGGGCGCTACAGCTGTGGATGTTGCTGCTATGGACGGTTTGGTCGTTGGGGGCGATTTTGTGCCCAACACCGGAATGGTTCCAAAGCGAAAGCTGATAGTTGAGCCCCGTGACTTGATAGTTTCAAGTGACTCCCTATCTATTGAGAACGTAAGCATGTGCCCACTTCCCTCATCCTTAGAGCTCAGTATCTTCCAATACTTCGTATTGAGACCATCGTTCTGGGCGGCAATTAGTCCCATCGATCTATTGATCTCCGTACTTGAGCTTCTTGGCAAGAACATCCTAATAGTATGCCCTTTTGGAACCTCCTCCCCTAGGCAAGCCATCAGTTCTAGCCCTTTCCAGTGCTCGAGCTTTGGTGCTGATGCTCGCAGCCATTCTGCTGTTGAGGGATTCGAACAGTCGACCAGTAACATGCCCGGACGGAAGTGAATTCCCTCAAACTGTAGCTTGGTGGACCAGCCCTTCACTACTTCGCTCAGTATGGCTTCTTCTAGCTCCGAGAGCTCATCCGGACTTAGCATTTGCCGGGGGTATTCTTTGGGTAGGACCGCAATTTGTATGCCTTTTGTTATGCTGGCATAGCTGGTCCTCTTTTTCAGTGGTTCTGGTTTGGGTAACTTGGCCCCAGGTTCTGACCTACTATTACTCCCAGGAGCTATTTTTATCTTCTTGCTCTCTGGGCGTTGAGGAGGCGTTATCTCATTACAACTCCTCTTCGTTGTCTCTGGTAAGCCGGTGATTCCCCGATGCTCCAACGCTTTTTCACGAGCTACTTCGGGTGCCATGCCCTGTTCCAGGTAGCGCAGATACCATCTTACGCCCGCTCCACTTAGACCAACTCTCAGTGGGTCGTCTAGTCCTCCTGGCTCCCCACGCTGAGGAAGATGGACAAGGCGACGTCTACTATGGAAGGGCTTGTGTGTGTGCCCTTCTTTTGTTTCCCTTTTCTGTGCTGCTTCCTTGGATGTGGACGCAGTTTCCGTACATGGGATTCTTTTCGGAGCCGATGTCGTATCTTCCCGGTGTTTTTCCGGGGGCATTGTGACAGGATTATATCTCCTAGGGCTCGAAGTTTTCCTTTGGTGGCTCGTACTAGGCCTTTGATCGTTGTGGATGTTATGCTCCACTCGATCTCTGCCGTACGGGTTCCTCCTGATCTGTGTTCTGCAGTGTCTGTGATCATCTTTATGGATTTTATGCTCCACCTGATCGCTTCTGCGTGAAGTCCTATTGACTTGAGTTCTGGTTGGCGGAGGAGGATTACTCCTAACTTTGGTGCCCTGCTTTTGACCTTCTCCTTGGAATCTCTGTTCCATAAGGTCTGCTGCTCTGCTTGCAGTGATTTCCCGCAAGTCTTCTTGTTTGTTGTGTTTTTGTTTTTTGGTTGTACTCATAATCTTTGGTTCGACCGGTAGCTCGTGTCCGAGGACAAAAACGTCGCAGTCTATTTGTTATGGCTGGGAAAGGGTGGTCGACCATGCCAGAGCCCGCATACCATGGTAAGGCCACAGTTACTTCACGAGGCGGCCTGTTATCGTGAAGGCGCCGTTCCAATACAGTCGGTATACCCCCTGACTGCAAACCATCCAATGGGCACGGTACGCATGACACCCTGGATTAGGGGGGAGTAACTTTTAGTTCGCCACAAGACCAAGACTGTAGGCTCCGCAAAGCTGTAGGGTTATGCCCAACAGGGAGGAACTGCTCCCGCCGGCAGCATTGCGTCATTGCAGCTTAAGCCCCTACATCGCTTCAAGATTGTCACTCGTCGTAGGGGTTTGATAGTTTAAATCATACTTAATTTTAAATACAAATTCTAATTGTTTGATAGTTTAAAATCGCTTATTGAACTTCAATTTCAATTTCAATTTCAATTGCAATTTCAATTTATTTGCAAATAACGTTGGCATTTAAGACTCAAGTCTTTTACTTGCCGGATATTTAAAATATATAACAACTTAAGTTAAAAGTTAGAACAATTAATTAAAATCAAGTATGATTTAAACTATCAAACATTTAGAATTTGTATTTAAATCATATAAAATCAACATAATAAATAACAAGGTCAATTGGAAAAAACTTTAATATAAAAAGTATTTTTTTTTATAACAAAAACAAAGAATTCGTGTGCAAGGTATGAAAATTAGGATATATTTTTAATAAAAAATTGTCCAAAGGAATTAAAAAAACACAGTTTACTTAAATTTTTTTTTAAAGTTAATTTACTTTATTTTTTTATTTATACAGTGTTGCGCAAAACAATAGCAACAAGATAAGTGCGCTGTAATAAAATCGTGTATCTTTTTTAATATTGGGGACACACAAAAATGATTAAAGGAATCAAAGCATATATTCATACATCTATATATATAAAAATGGATGTATGTATGTTAACACGATCGCCTAGCGACAGCGGCCGTTGACCTATATTACCGTTTTATGCAAAAGTTACCCAACTCCACACACGAGGCGCAAGATCAGCGGTTTCAGCAAATAGTGCAACAGTTACCCAACAACACACACGAGGCGCAAGATCAGCAGTTTCAACATTCTGCAGTAAATGCAAGATCAGCATTTAAGGTCTTTTATTTAAGTCTAGCCTTAATACTTTTGTATTTTCGAATTCAGTCTGCTTTTAATATTGAAATAAACTACACGGCTCGGTCAAACTGTACCAAATCTAGTTTTATTCTTTATATGTGGCCAATGAAAAACTTTACTTGTATGTGGGTATGTGGGTATGTTGCTAAATCACGTATAGACTCCAAAACCGCTGAACCGATCTTTATGAAATTTTCAGGAAAACTGAAGACATATCTTGAGAGTGTTCCTGTGAGGTTTGGTAACGATTGGACGATGGGGCGTGGTATCTCCCATACAAGCCAAATTTGCACCATCGATCACAAACCAAAAAAGGGATATATATCGTGACGGTTTCAATCGTAAAAAACTAAGACTTGGTCATTTTGTTCAGATGGTTACTTTCGGTAACTGTACAAAAAATGGGCGTGGTCTTAGCATAAATACGCCCACTTTTTCGAAATCATGGCTATTCCGGAGTTCTACACATTTTTACAGTGAAACTTGCTATTTAGGTACTTCAAGAGGCAGTCACCACACATCAATGTTTTTACGCCCACTTGTACCGCCCACAAATCAATATTGTATATATTAAAATGAATCGTGATTTTTTCGGATGCTTAAAACTTGAAAATGACTGGAACAAATTGGATACTTTCTTCTACGGGTTTGTTTGTAACTGCTACGCAAAGGTTTAGGAAAAAATAATGGCATACACCTGTTTATCGCCCACAATTTGAAAAAAAAATGTTATATTTAAGACGGCTTTGGTCGTATTAAATTAAAATTTGGTAAATAAGTTCGTATGATAACTGTCATTAACTTTAATAAAAACGGGCGGGGTTTTTCATCTACGCCTACTTTTAACAAAATATCAAAATACTTCGAAACTATTGGTCCGATTGAGCTCAAATTTTTCAAGTGGCTTTGCTTTAAGTACGAGATGGTTTAAGAAGAAATGCCACGCCCCCTTTTACCTCCCACAAATATATACAAAATTTGTGTTATCGAATAGCTTTAGAGTTATGGGTCGCACAGCTTAGAAATTCGGTATTCGACCACAATTTAGACGTAGCGAGTTGGACAAGGAGGAGGGGCACCTCCCATACAACCCAAATTCGCGATATCAAATAGCTTTGAAGTTATAGGCCACACAGCTTTGGAATTCAGTTTTTGACCTCAATTTACACATGCAGTTTCAATGATTTTATTTTATGGGCGTTGGTCAGGGAGGCGTGACATTTCTTTTACAACCCAAATTTGCGATATCGAATTGCTTTGAAGTTGTAGGTTGACAGCTTAAGAATTCGGTATTCGACCTAAATTTATACATGCACTTTCAGTACTTACATTTAATAGGGCAAAGGGGCAAAGGGCACTAGAGGAAAGGGGAGTGGCACTTTCCATACAACCCAACTTTGTGCTATCAAATAGCTTTGGAGTTATAGGTCGCACAACGCCGGAATTCAGTATTCGACCTCAATATACACATGCAGTTTCATTGATTTAATATTATGTTCATTGGTAAGAGGCGCGTGGCACCTCCCATGTAACGTAAATTTACGATATCGAATATTATTGAAGTTATAGGTCGCACAGCGTCAGAATTCAGTATTCGACCTCAATTTATACATGCAGTTTCATTAATTACATTTTATGGGTTTACGACAAGGGGGCGTGAAACCTTCTATTTAACCCAAATTGGTCCGCATTAGAGATATCGAATAGCTTTGGAGTTATAGGTAACTTAGCCTCGGAATTCAGTTTTCGACCTCAATTTACACATGCAGTTTCATTGGTAAAATTTTATGGGCCTAGGGAAAAGGAGAGTGGCACCTCCCATACAACCCTAATTTGTGCTATCGAATAGTTTTGGAGTTATATGTCGCACAGTTTTTGAATTCGGTACACATGCGGTTTAATTGATTACATTCTATGAGCGGTGATCAAGAGGGCGTGGCACTTCCTATACAACCTAAATTTGTTATATCGAAAAGCTTTGTGGATATAGGTCACACAGTCTCGGAATTCAGTATTCGACCTCAATTTAGACATGCTCTTTAACTGATAACATTTTATGGGCGTTTGGCAAGGGTAGTGGCAGCAACGCACCGGGTTTCAGCAACATATATACAACAAATTAAATTCAAATTTGGTTTTATTTTTTTTAATTAAATTTCAAATTAATGTGGCTGCATTCAATTTGTCTGAGAGCAAAACAAAAGCAACAAAATTTGAAAAATGTAAAAAGAGAACAGAAGTTCCAAGAATTACCGGTAAAAGTTCCGTTATTGTAAAGCACGTGTTGTTTGTAAGTCATAAACATTTAAGTTTAGTTTAGTTTTTGCGCTAGTTGTGACATTGACTGTTCCATTTATAATGGCACGTTTTAAATACTGTGAAGCTCTTAAATTGCAAATTATTTCCGAATATAAAAACGGAAATTCACAAATGTCTAACGTGAAACAGTTTGATATTAATCAGTCAATAGTTTGCAGATTAATAAAGAAATATACCATCACAAAAGATGTAAAAACGGTACATTAAAGAGGGCGGCCGCGGAAGACATCGCTGCGTGATGACAGGAACATTTGTGGCGTGTTCAAACGAAATGCATTTGCCACATCCAAAGAGGTTGTTCGGACACTTGATTTAGATAACCATCACAGCACTGTTTGATGACGAGCCGTTGAGAACGATTAAAGAAGTTACAGACCGGGGGCCCTATTCTGTAACTGTGAGTTTTAAAGTGTACACGAGCTGTCACAAAAACTCACTGCTTTTAAGCCGGTGAGTTCAGTCAGAAAAAGTGTACACTTTAAAACTCACAGTTAGAGAATAAGGCCCCGGCAGAGAAACCTTTGCTTACTGCTAAGCATAAAAAACAAGGTGAGGTGTTACAATTTAAACAATTCTGTTCTGAAATTGTGACAAAAGTGGCAATTTATTGTTTTTTAGACTCAGTCTTGCAAAAGAGCACCTAAATTGGACCGTTCAAAAATCTAAAACCGTTTCTTAGCGATGAATCAAAGTTCAACTTGATTAATTCAGATGGGATGTGCACGGTACGGCGCCACCCAGGTATATGACTTGAAGCCCGAAACTGCAAAATAAATTTTAAGCACGGAGGTGGTGGTATTATGGTCTGCACTTGTTTTTCCTATAATGAAGTTGAACTATTTCAAAAAATCGATGGAATTATGGATCATTTTGAGATGCAACCACATTCAGAGTGGAATATGTCGCTTCAGTGAACGTTTCAGCCCGACAACGACCCGAAACACACTTCAAAGATTACATTAGAGGCAATGGGATTCAAGTCCTTGATTGGCCGGCACAGTCGCAATGACTTGAATCCCATTGAAAATCTTTTTGGGATTTTGAAGGTAAAAGTTTCTGGTCAAAGGTTTTCCAATAAGACTGCACTGTATGAAGCCCTAAAATTTAATTGGGAACATATACCTAATACCAACATATCTAATTTAATAGAGTCGATGTCGCTCAGATGTGCAGCGGTTATGAAGAATAATGAATCTTACACCAAATATTAATTATGTTGCTTTTGTTTTGCTCTCAGACAAACTGAATGCAATCACATTAATTTTAAATTTAATACAGAAAACAAAACCAAATTAGAATATGATTTGTTTTTTATATGATGTATGAATATATGCTTTGGTTCCTATAATCATTTTTGTGTGTACCTAATATTTAAAAAGATACACGATTTTGTAGCAGCGTACTGATTTTGTTGCTATTGTTTTGCGCAACACTGTATATAAGGGATAAGAACATACATATTTATTATATATATATCTATAGTATAATTCGTTAAATTCATATTTTCTGACATAATAATACTAACATAAATAAGGCAAAAATTTTAAGATCACTGAAGTTTTTCAACTGTTAACTAAGCTAATTGACTTTGAAAATGTGCTCTTAAAAATACTTATATATCTAAGGTGCAATCCCCCAGGCATGACCGAAATTTAGTCGCAAAATTTCCAGCCCAAGAAAAATACCTCTCGGACTCAACACTAGTAGGCGGAATTGTTATCAAATAATGATATGCTTTTTTAAGCAGAATACCATTTAAATATATTATTATTTAATTTTCGAAGATTTGCGGTAAATTTAAATTTTTTTAAAAGTTTTTACTCGAATGTCAAATTAAAGTGTTGCATTTTTCCAGTTTGAAGGCAATCCCGGGATCCCGGAATTTTAGGTCTTATAATCCCGGGCCTGTGGGGCTGGAAAAAGTCCGAGATTCCAGTATTGGAAGCCTTAGTGTCCATTCATTCGTCCGGTATACACTGGTTTGTACATGGAATGATGAGTTTATGCTTAACCCTCTACTGCACGCATTATAATCCAGCTAGAAAAAAATTTTTTTGTTGGATTTCTTTTTGAAATGGAATAATTAGATACGCAAACAAAAATTTTGTTCAAAAAAGTACTTCCGTTTTCGTTAGAATCCAAATATGGCTGTTCGAAGGAATGCGTCATTTCATGAGTTTTTTATGTGCAATTGAAAAACAATCGAATAAACATTAATCAGTAGGCTAAAAATTCTATAAAAAAAATAATATAAGTAAACCTACTTACACGTAACCTAGAAAAAGCAATGTCTTATTTTCTGAATTTTCTGTTTTTCTAAATTAAAAAAAAACAACATCCACTGATAAACTAAACTGAGACTTTCTAAGCAGCTGTGTAAAAAAATACAACAACATTCACCACACATTAAAAAGCGTCTACTAATGCATTTTAATAACTGTTCTTGTTCGTAACTTCTAATATCTGTTGGAAATTCGAATCTAAAAATGAAAAGCCATATATGAAAAGCCTCGTGTGCAGTAGAGGGTTAAATTAAATGTAAGCCTTTTACCAATCAAATCGCCTAGAGCAAAAGGAATTAATTTTCTTATAACGATGGACTTTATAGGACAATTGCCAGTAAGCCTTTTGTGAGGCAAGAGTTGCTCAAATTAATCCCCCGAAATGCCTGCTCTTTTTAATTCCGCACGTGCCTGAGAGGCAATTATACCGGTCATTAAAGCTTCTGTCTGTGCCAAGATGTTAGCGAAATAAGTCGATCTTTATAATTTAACTTGATACAACTTTATTCAAATGTTTCAAATTATAATTTATAAATTTATCTATCAATAAAATATTTCAGTATGACCATAACTAAAGTTGAAAAAGGTTATTTAAAAATAAATTTCTGTAAAAAAATAAAATTTGCTCCAATAAAAGATATAACATTAACCACTAAACACCCATTTAAGTGTTCCCTTGCAAAACTACGCTGGTTCTTAGAAAAGTATCGAGTAAAAAGCATCGACTATCAAGGTATACTCGATACCAAAATATTAGATACTAGAAAGTATCGAATTTACCCATTACTAGTCAGAACTGGTTAAGAGTGTTTTTGCTAGATTCTTCAATGCAGCGAAAGTTTTGGGGAAATGTGAGTAGTGAACGATTTTAATTATTTTTGTTATGTTTATTATTTATTTATATTTTAATTAAGGGAAAACATAAGGCCACAGCCCAAATTTCAATCATAATTGACTTTATAAAGAACCATCCGGCCATGGCAAACTATCCTAAAGGGCTTCACCAAAAAAGACAAGCCGCCGCTAGTTGTGGTTTTGCCTATGTTCGAAATTGATTTTGCCTTAAGGGGTCAGTACAACCGTGGATTTTTCAAAAATGAAATTTTTAAGAAAGGAAAAGATATCTTATTGGAACTTTGCATATTTATTTTTATGTAAAAAAGTATAAACAATTTTTTTTGGATTTTTGCAGCGTGTTTTTTGGCTGCTGCAGATTTTTGAATATAACATAAAAAAATCACGGAGGGCGTGATTTTGGCTCACTAGAACATTTGAAAAAAAAAATAAATACGGGGTTTAAATCAGCATCAAAGCCACTATAGATTGAACTAAATGAAAATTTACTAGCCAAAATTGACAAAACGGCGGCGTTTTTTCGAAATTAGCCGATTTTTGGGACCAAAAAACCCTTGAAAACTAAAAATACTTTAACGATCGTTCAATCCGTAGTTCAATCTATAGATTCATATGTGTACAATAACATATTAAAATTTCAGAACGATCGGTACAGTAGTTTTCTAGAAAAAGCGCTTTAAAGTTCTGTCTTGACGCTCTGCTTTAAAAAACCTTCACTATTTAACATAGAAATTCATTTCGAATTTTATATCATTAAAAATAGATTCTTTGAGGTATTTTGAACCAAAATCAATCATAAAAAATCGAGTTTTTGAAAATTCAGGGGTGTACTGTCCCCTTAATTCGGAACGAACAAAACCGAGTCTGTTTCATAACACCATTTGAAACCGATATCGGTTTCAAATAAATTTAGCCTCAACTACTCTGTGTCGATTTCCATATCACCCTCGATTAGACTTCTTAAGGCCCAGTTATAATAGACGTAATGTAAAGTAACGTAATGTTGTCAACTGTCATCGTGACGGGACGTAATGTAAGAAAACGTTGTAGCAATTATAATAGGCAGTAGCCAGGCAGTTGTTTGTCGTAAATAATTGCACGTTCCTGTACAAATACAATTAAATCTTCGTCATCCATAGCTGTGGATACATAAAACTATCACATTAATAACGAAAACTCAACAAAAAGCGTAGTTCAACAATATAAAATAGCGCAATAATCGAATCTAACCTCAATGTTTAGTTGTTCTTTGAACAGACGTAATGTAAAGTAACGTAGAAATCTAAATCCAACGGATCTTTACGTCCCGTTACATTACGTTACTTCTATTATAATCACTTGTATAAGAAAAGTATTGATTGAAACAGTAAGTGACAGAACACACTGCTGCAGTGGCATTTCTCTACATTACGTTACGTCTATTATAACTGGGCCTTTAGGCTTCTATTCTAAAATTTGTTCATAAAATGTTTAACTGGGTGGGGTCTGTCCGTCTGAAGTTCATTTCCGTACTCTATGTCCATGAAAATGTATGTCCCTACGAACATTTTTTATTTATATAGTACACGATAAATTAATTTCCAACTGATACTATTTTATTATTTTTAATAAAATGTTATTATGTTGATTTATATGATTTAAATACGAATTCTAAATGATGAAGCCTTCAGCAGGGCCGAAATTGCATTAAAATCAGCTAGTTATTTTTTCCTTTTTGTATTGAAAAAACGTTGTTGTTGCTGTTTCCTTGGTAAGATTCGTTAGAACAATTAATTGTTCTAACTTTGGCCTAACTAAAGCTCAATAAACGATTTTAAACTATCAACAACTAGAATTTGTATTTAAAATCAAGTATGATTTAAACTATCAAACATTTAGAATTTATATTTAAATCCTATAAAATTAAAATAATAATTAATAACAAGGCCATTTAGAAAAAACTTCAATATTTTTAATAATTTTAACTAAAAAATTCAAGTACGTAGATGTTTCTTTTATCTTAAGAGCATATTAGAATAGAAAACAATCTTCCCTTCCACTGAGTGTTGTTACAAAATATTACAAAAAATATTTTTTATTTTCTTTCATTTGACATCTCACAACCCAGTTAGACCTTCGATGTGGTTCTTTATACTCACTTCATTCTTTCTTTTTTTTTTTTAAACCAAATTGAAAACACATTCGTTTAGTTTTAATATAAAACATATAGGTAAGTTCTGTTTATTAAACAAAATATTCAATTGTTTTTAACTAGTCTTTTTAATTTGAAAATAAATACTACTGTCTTGGACTAAATTTACTTAAAAATACTCAGTCAGTTTAAAATTAATCAACTTCTTCTACTGTGGGTCCAGAACGACCTCCTCCAAATCCACCTGCTTGTGTACCACAGGATGCTCCTTGGCTTGCACCACCACTATGTAATTTCGTCATAACTGGTGTGCAGAGTTTAGTCAGCGACTTCATCTTGTCTTCGTATTCCTCCTTGTCAGCTAGAGTATTTGCGTCTAGCCATTTGATGGTGTCGTTGCAAGCTTTTAATGTTTCACTCTTTTCTTGTTCTGAGATCTTGCCATCTGCTTGCTCCAATGCTTGTTTCACACCAAAAACATAGCCTTCCAAACTATTGCGAGCACCAATCTTTAGTTTTTGCTTCTCATCTTCTTCGGCGTATTTCTCAGCTTCATTGACCATACGATCGATTTCAGCTTGCGACAAGCGACCCTTGTCGTTGTTGATGGTGATATTTTTGGCATTACCGGAGCTCATGTCTTTCGCTGATACCTTGAGGATACCGTTGGCGTCCAAGTCAAAAGTGACTTCGATTTGTGGTACACCTCTAGGTGCTGGAGGAATGCCAGAGAGTTCAAAGTTGCCCAAAAGGTTGTTGTCTTTGGTCATGACGCGTTCACCCTCAAAAACTTGAATTGAGACACCTGGTTGGTTGTCGGAGTAGGTGGAGAACGTTTGTGTCTGCTTGCTTGGAATTCTGCAGTTGCGCTCAATTATCTTGGTCATCACTCCACCGGCAGTCTCTATGCCCAGAGAAAGTGGAGCAACATCAACGAGGAGTACATCTTGAATTTGGCTACTCTTGTCACCACTCAGAATAGCTGCTTGTATGGCGGCACCGTAGGCAACAGCTTCATCTGGGTTGATGGATAAGTTCAGACTCTTGCCACAGAAGAATGTCTGCAAGAGATTCTGTACTTTTGGAATTCTTGTAGAACCACCAACCAAAACAATGTCATGGATTTGATTTTTGTCCATCTTGGCATCATTTAAAGCCTTCTCCACTGGTTGCAGCGTCTGACGGAATAGATCAGCGCACAGTTCTTCAAAGCGTGCTCTACTAATTTTTGTATAGAAGTCGACACCTTCGAATAGTGCGTCTATCTCAATTGTAGCCTCTGTGCTTGATGACAAGGTGCGTTTGGCTCGTTCTGCTGCTGTTCTCAGACGACGTAGAGCTCTTGGGTTGGAACGTAGATCTTTTTTGTACTTGCGTTTGAACTCTTCTGCCAAGTGAGTAACAAGCCGGTTGTCGAAGTCTTCACCTCCCAGATGTGTGTCACCAGCAGTAGCGCGTACCTCAAACAACGAGCCTTCATCGATGGTCAGAATGGAAACATCGAAGGTACCACCGCCCAAATCGAAGATCAGAACATTGCGTTCACCTTTGAGATTTTTGTCCAGACCATAAGCCAAGGCAGCTGCTGTAGGTTCATTAATTATTCTCAGTACATTGAGACCCGCAATGTGACCGGCATCTTTAGTAGCTTGACGTTGCGAGTCATTGAAGTAGGCTGGTACTGTAATAACTGCATCTGTAACTGCTTCTCCTAGATATGCTTCAGCAGTTTCTTTCATCTTCGTCAACACCATTGAACTGATTTCCTCTGGGGCGAATTTCTTTTGTTCACCTTTAAATTCCACGCCAATCTTTGGTTTGCCACCATCGCTGACCACTTTGAATGACCAGTGTTTGATATCATCCAAAATTTTTGGGTCGTCATAACGGCGTCCAATCAATCGTTTGGCATCAAAAACTGTGTTTCTTGGATTCATGGCGACCTGGTTCTTGGCGGCATCACCAATCAGCCTCTCTGTGTCTGTAAATGCCACATAGCTGGGTGTTGTACGGTTGCCTTGGTCATTGGCGATTATCTCGACCTTGCCGTGTTGGAAGACACCAACACAGGAGTAGGTTGTTCCCAAATCGATTCCAATAGCTGGCATTTTTATTGATTGAACTTCTACTTTCTTTATTTTACTATTGACAATAACTTTTTACTTTTCTTAATATAAACTTTAAACGGTTGTTCACTTTTTAATATCTTGTTGTATCGCAAAGATGCTTTAACAGCTCTTCAATAATTTGTTGTTTTTACTTGGATTGCTTTTGTCAAACTATGACCAGAGAGCAACTGAGTGCCTTATTTATACAAAAATCGCAGAAAGCAGAATTTTCTCGATACTTTTTCTCGAAAAGTCATGAATGAATGAGTAGTATCTTAGTATTTGTGAGATAGTCGCTTTGAATTGAGCGTTAAAAATGTAAACAAACAGAGAGCAATGTGTGCCAGGTAGAAAAAAACTGAACTCTAGAAAATGCTCGAAAAGTCCACGGTTAGCTATTCTGTATGTACAAATAATCATAAAATTGCGTTGACTTCATGCCAGTTTGTTTATCAATTGAGGTATATTTTTACATACATATGTATGGATATGTATGTGTACTTAGTGATTTTCAGTAATAAAAATAAATAAAGCATAGTTAAAAATACATTGACTATTTTGCCAACATTTATTGATACTTTAACTTTTAATATATTTTTATGCAAATTAAGTTTTAAAGTTCATTAACATTAGATTCTGAAGAAAACAGTTAAAAAAAGAGTGAGGGACAGCTGAGCTATTTATAAGCGCAAATATAAAGGTATGAGCAAATAAATTAATTTTGTTTATCTGTGAAACATGACAAACAAGTATATTAAACATTCAAAAAATTATTCTTTTGCTGTGCATACAAATGTGCATATAATCGAACTTGTGATTTATACTCGTTATCTAACAGTCAAAAATTAAGAAACAAGTATTTTCGTTTTATGTATCAAATAAGTTATTATAAATTATTCGCAATTGATCACAATAGTAACTAAAATTATTTTATGCATAAAAAAAGTTATGAGATAAGGCTTTTTTAAGTGTTTTTACAAAGCAAAGAAAATAAACAAAGTTCTGAAGCGGCATCTATCCCAATTGTCTCACAGTTTTTGGCCTTTTGTTTAAAAATGGTCAAATAAGTAATGAATTATATTTTCCCACCTTTTATCGGCGAATTATTGATTAATAAGATTTATTGTATAAGCGTTTACTTAGATTTCAAAATTATGTAGATGTCGCATCTTCATCCAGAAAACGCCACTTTAGATCCAGAAGAAACCATTCTACTATGAGAACGCTTACAATAATTATTATGTATTGTCTCGCTGTAATCTAGAAATTTCTCAGTTTTCTGTACCATATACATAAGTATGTAGGCTTATACACGTACGCATTAGACTCGTTTCTACCAGAATATTCACTAAACTATGTCATGGGTAGATTATTGTCATAGGTTCAGTTGCACGATGTACACACAGAAACAAAGAGAGAATGAAAGAAAATTTGAGAAAAGTCTTTACTGCTTTTATTTCATGAGAAATAAGGTTTTCATGGTGGATGATTTTAATGTATGTTGCATTACTGAAAATAAATCAAAATTTATTCTAGCAATATTATTTTTTTCAATAATAGAAGAATCAAACTAATATTTTATTGATTCTAGTCGTTTTACATATACATATTATCTAATGCATATATCACTAAAATTAAAAAACTTGATTATTTCTAATGCGATCCTCCCTTTCAAGATATCGTTGGAAAAGGTTTGAGTGCTGGCATTGATTCCTAGTCAAAATTGCTTAAACTGATTTATTTTAAAACTAAAATATTAATTATAAAATAAATACCTACTGAAAAAATATTGTAGGAAATTAAAAATAAATAAATAAAAGTAATGAAGTTATTTGAATTTGGGAAGTTTTTGTATGGAAATAAAATAAAAGATATCAAATACATATATGCAAGAAAAACACCGTTATATTTAATCTGATTCCAAACATTTATAATTTTTTTATGCAGATTGGAAAAGTTGTTTCCGGCATGTAATTTGTGACAGTTAAGTTTTTTACAATTATTACAGTAGCCAATATTTTTACAAAAAACTCGATGCATTGAGGTTATTTAAAACCATTCCAGCTCACGAATGGCTATAGCTAGAGTCGAAATATTTGGGAAATCATCATAACATATACCAATGATTATTTTGAGCATTTGTGATGAACATATTTTTTTTTCTTATGGAACGTGGGGCGCCTTAATACATATATAAAGTTTCAAAATTAGTTTGGAAATTGAAAAGAGGATAAAATATTTCATAGTTAGCACATAGTTATATTGTTCAATTATTTTAGAAGTTGTATAGAAAATGTTATACACAATGATACGTAAAAAATTTACAATATGACGGAAGTAGACGGAATATTTTTTCAGTGTACACATAATTTTCTGAGCAAAAACTTGTATTCTCTTTAGTGTCTCTCTTTGTGAGTGTGGGGGAATTTTATTAAATACTCTCATGCTACATAGTGCTGCCAGCTAATCGCGTTTTAATTTGGGAATTTTCTGCAATGCCGTGGTTATGCTTTCCAAACATGTTTGGTTTTCATTTTCTTTATTTTCTTCTCTTAGCTGAAATGTTTGTTGCACAGTTGCATATTACGTAATAATAGGTCAAACACAAATAAGACCAATCCGTATTTCCATTTTTATATACAATTTTAAACATATTATGCATATCTATATTAAAGTGGAAAACGAAATTAGCGAACTAACTGAATGTGGAATTGTTTATGCAAGAGGCATTATTTTTTGTTTTCAAGTATTTGTTATTTTTTTATTATTTATATTCGATTTTTTGTTTATTAAAATTTGTTCAACAAAAATGTTTGCATTTTTCACATGCTTAATTCTTTTGCTTAGGGTTTCTTGAAAACTCAATTAACTTCACATTTAAATACTTTTTTCTACTTTTTGATGCTATTATTCAAAATGCACATTGACTGCGACTAGCGACGAACGCCAATTGTCAGAAAATACAACGCATGTTTTCTTATGAAGATGTATTTTTTGAAGACGCCACGACAAAGAGAGAACACGACCACAATTGTGGCTGCCGCAGACTTCAATCTATTTCTAATTTGATAGACGACAAGAGCAAACATAGCAGAGTTTGTTTATATTTTGTATGAAATATAAATTGTCGCTGTTGCGTTCATTATAATCAAGTCGTCGAGAATACTGCGACTTTTCTCTCTGACGGCAAGTTTTCGTTTTGTTGGTGGACGACTGTTGCAGTCAATGTGTATCGGCTATCACTCAGCAATCACAAATGCTTGGTCCGAAAGCGAGAGAATGAATATGAGAAAAAGTTAATTTCTCATTTTATACGTGAAGCAATAACAACAAAAAATGTTTGGCTAGCATAACTACGGCATAACAGAGCTTCATCAAGCGGGTTTTTTCTATTCTGAAAAGTAGGCAAGAGCTAAGTAAAAAAATAAAAATCAAGGAGGTTTTTTCATGAGCAGATGGAGCTCCTTGTCGGTTTTTGAGTGTTATTGGGCGAGGCCAAATTATTTTGCTCGATCACGGATGCTGTAATTCGGCCCCTGTTTTCTTCCAAAATATCATATTGAAATTGACAAAACCCACAACGTGTCTAAAATGATGCCATGATTTTAATGATTCAAAAGTAACATATTTTCTAAATTTGTGTAACATATTTCATAAAATACAAACAAATTTATCAACAATTGACAAAAGTGTACGTTAGAGCAATAAAGAATGGTGCATACACTGTTTTATATCATGCTTTTCTTCACTTCTATCATTTTTTGTCGATGTCTTTTGTCAATGTACGTTATAATCTTATATTTGTTACTGTTTTTAGCTATTCACTTAATATGAAGATAATTTTTGTGTGATGCCTATAAAAAAGTTTGTATTGTTGCTTAGCCATATCCATTATGAGACTCTGAAAGATCCCTCAACATTTTTCTACACTAATTTTTTATGAAAATTTTGTATCAAATATCAAAACGAATATGGCAGCACCAGTGTTGACATGAAATATATGTGTCTATGAGAATCAAAAGTGATCAATTCCACTTTCGGAAAAAATTGAGCTATCGATTGATTCTGATTACCCTTGTTAAATGCCACAAATGACTATATTCAAAGTTTTCTAATGTCTAGTATTTCCAGAGTTATTTGGTATTAAAAATCAATTTGAGAATCAAAAATGATTTATTCCACCTGGTTGTTGGCATCAAAACGACATAATTCCACCTTTATTTTTTGTTCTCTAGAAAGGAGTACAACTCTTGTAATATTAGGCATAATCATTGCAGTTTATAGTTTACGTTCTCGCAAATTAGACGCTTTAAGAACAGTTCGACTAATGGCTGATGACTGCGGAGTCCAAAACAAAAGTTATGAAAGGTATGTGCCAATACTGGCTAGCAAATAAAGCTCCAAAGCTTTCCCATTCTTGATTTTAAAATAGAAGTATCGAAGGTTTTCAGGCCGCCATCTGCTTGGTACTTTAAATTCAATGAGACCAACCGATTTATAATTAAAAAGTGTAAAAATTACCTCATAAGAGTTCAAGGTGAACAATTTTATAGATCTTATATTGGAGAGTCAAAATCCGTTGTTCAACTCGGAAAACATGTATTTTCCATGTCTCATCCAATATTGCTATTGGGAGTAAAAAACAATGAACGTAAAAGAGACGACTTTAACAAACTTCTATCTTAATTTTTTTTAAATGAATGGAGAAGGCTTGAAGATTTAAAATTTTGTAAAAATTTTATGAACAATAATAAATTTTAATCATATTTTTACTCTTATTAAACTACTTCAATTAATATTTTATGTTTTGTATATAACTTTCAAAATTAGATTCATAAATAAATAAACAAGAAATAAATAAAACCTTAGGATTTTTTTTTGAGCATTGGATTATATGTTTTTAACTTTTTTAAGAATCAAAACAGCACAATTCTATTTTTTGAGGTTCAAAACAGTTTGTTTGTTTGTATCAAAACGACTCTATTCCACGAAGTGAGTTTCACAACAACACTATTCCAAAATAAATTGCTTAATACAAACCAATGCAAATAATTTTCAACTATAGTCGTTACGCAGTTAGGTTTTAAAAAGTCCACTTTATAAGCAACAAAAATAAAAATTTTCAATAGTTACCCCCAGAAGTCTTAACAAGTTTTTTTTTAATTTACTCCAAACAATTAAAAGTGTTATTGATCACTTTTGATTTTCATTGACACATTTGTTCGTATCGCAACGTTTGCATTCAGCTTGTTGAAGTCTGCAAAAAATATGATATATGGAAAAATATTATTCTTGTTAGTCATATACATTGCTGTATTAAAGAAATAATAAGCATTTCTAAACTAGTGTTACGTACGTAAAATTGAAAAAAATCCATTAAAAATTTTTTGTTTATTTGCGTAGTATTAAAGTAGCATTATATTTAGTAAAAACAATGACAGCATTCGACCCTAAAGGTGAATTTACACGATTCACTATCATCCTTCACTTTGGATGAATCATCTGATTTGTAAAATGTAAATTGAGTTTCATCTTTAAAATGAAGATGATTGTCATCCACATTGAACAGTGAAAGAAGTAGAAGGTCTTCCTACTTTTGATGAAAGTGAAAGCAAACCGAACTGATGCGTCATTCGTACTAAAACACAATTGAAAGGTGTTAACATAATTTGAAGCAGAAAGTTTATATTTTTTTTATTTAATTGCTGAATAGCTTTTATTTACTTAATTTTTTTAAAAGTCAATAAAATTAATCAGCCAGAGAATATATTTTTACATTCAACACCGAATCATCTATCAAATTTCAAATTTACACTTTGAATAATGTAAATTAAAAATTGATTCACTGTCATCGTTCAACGTTCACTATCATCGTTTTTAATGAAATGTGTAAATTCGCCTTAAGGTATTAAAGATTTTAAATATATGTGTTGGTGTTACGTTAAAAATAACAGAAGTGATTTTTGACTTGGATTACAAAATTTGCAAAACTCTCTGTAATGAGCAAGACTTTTTAAACACAACTTTTTTTAGAAGAATTTGAAATTATACTAATTTTTTTGAAGTGATAAAGTTTAAAAATCTTTTCTGGTTTTTTTTTTGCTTTTAGATCTGGCGTGATGAGCTTTTTGAGTGGCGTTACGTTACTTAAATTTACATTGCTTTAAATTTGGTAATTTTGTAATTAGGTAGTTAAGTATTTCTGTAATTTAGAATTTAAAAAATAAATTTAATAATTTTTTCTTTCCTTGCCCTAATTATTTTTTCATTATATTTATCCGATGCCTTCCATTTTTACTATCACAAAAAAAAAGGTACGAAATATTTATTAAACATTAACGAAAAAGAAAAACTACATTTGTGCAGACAATTTGATCTTCATGGAAAATAAGTTGCTTAATTTATCAATTTTAAATGTTCTTTTAGTTAATATCATAAAAAGTAAGTTTTTAATAAGTTTTAATTTTTTTGTCACGGTAAACTTTTCTGTGGAAATGCCCAAATGCAAATACGGACATCGGATATATTTTCCTTGAAATCGTAGCATTTTGGACATATAATGGATCATCGGATTCAAGGCTGAAAATTGTAACAAATCCCATATATCGGAACATATGGCAACACTGCACAGCACAGAGCATTTATATTCTGTCTTCTTTAAATCTCGCTCTCTACTCTCATTCTCTGTGTTATCTTAAAATTTTGTATTTGTATTTGTTCTCTTTCTATTTGAAAAATCGTTCTCTCTTCTCATTCTTCATATGCTGTCTACATTTTCTCACACATTCGAGAAAATTAAATTTCTTACACTAGAAACTTCTCTAACTCTGAGAAATGGTATAAAAATGGGCCGCAAATCGACGATTTTATAGTTGAAAACAAGAAATCAAAGTGAAAACAATTGTGTGAGCGAAAAGCTTAATTAAAATTGAACAAAGCAAGCAAGTTTAAAAGAACAAAGTTAAATTTCAAAACAAGATTAATAAAAAGTTGAATATTATTAAGAGGTAACAAAGATTGCATTTGATTTTTATTGTGATAAGAAAAAAGAGGAAGCAAAAAATATAAAAATGCCAGCTATTGGAATCGATTTGGGAACAACATACTCCTGTGTTGGTGTCTTTCAACATGGCAAAGTTGAGATCATTGCTAATGACCAAGGCAACCGTACTACACCCAGCTATGTTGCATTCACAGACTCGGAGCGATTGATTGGTGATGCTGCCAAGAACCAGGTGGCCATGAATCCAAGCAACACAGTTTTTGATGCCAAACGCTTGATTGGACGCAAGTTTGATGACACCAAAATACAAGAAGATATGAAGCACTGGCCATTCAAAGTGGTCAGCGACTGTGGCAAACCAAAGATAAGCGTCGAATTCAAGGCAGAACAAAAGAAATTCGCTCCAGAGGAAATCAGTTCTATGGTGTTGACAAAGATGAAGGAAACAGCTGAGGCATTCTTGGGTACTTCGGTGCGAGACGCAGTCATAACAGTTCCTGCCTACTTCAATGACTCGCAACGACAAGCTACTAAAGACGCTGGAGCAATAGCAGGTCTGAATGTGCTTCGAATAATCAATGAACCTACAGCAGCTGCCTTGGCCTATGGTCTGGACAAAAATCTCAAAGGTGAACGCAATGTTCTGATCTTCGATTTGGGAGGTGGTACCTTCGATGTTTCCATTCTGACCATCGATGAAGGCTCGTTGTTTGAGGTACGCGCTACTGCTGGTGACACACATCTGGGAGGTGAAGACTTCGACAACCGGCTTGTTACTCACTTGGCAGAAGAGTTCAAACGCAAGTACAAAAAAGATCTACGCTCCAACCCAAGAGCTCTACGTCGTCTGAGAACAGCAGCAGAACGAGCCAAACGCACCTTGTCATCAAGCACAGAGGCTACAATTGAGATAGACGCACTATTCGAAGGTGTCGACTTCTATACAAAAATTAGTAGAGCACGCTTTGAAGAACTGTGCGCTGATCTATTCCGTCAGACGCTGCAACCAGTGGAGAAGGCTTTAAATGATGCCAAGATGGACAAAAATCAAATCCATGACATTGTTTTGGTTGGTGGTTCTACAAGAATTCCAAAAGTACAGAATCTCTTGCAGACATTCTTCTGTGGCAAGAGTCTGAACTTATCCATCAACCCAGATGAAGCTGTTGCCTACGGTGCCGCCATACAAGCAGCTATTCTGAGTGGCGACAAGAGCAGCCAAATTCAAGATGTGCTCCTCGTTGATGTTGCTCCACTTTCTCTGGGCATAGAGACTGCCGGTGGAGTGATGACAAAGTTGATTGAACGTAATAGCAGAATTCCTTGCAAGCAGTCAAAGACGTTTACAACCTACGCAGACAATCAACCCGCAGTGACTATCCAAGTTTTTGAGGGAGAACGTGCCTTGACCAAAGACAACAACTTGCTGGGCACATTTAATCTTACCGGAATTCCCCCAGCACCACGTGGTATTCCGAAAGTTGATGTCACCTTCGATTTGGATGCCAATGGTATTCTGAATGTAGTCGCCAAGGAAATGAGCACAGGCAATGCCAAGAATATAACTATTAAGAACGACAAGGGTCGCCTGTCACAGCAAGATATCGACCGCATGGTCAACGAGGCCGAAATGTACGCCGCAGAGGATGAGAAACATCGTCTACGCATCGCTTCACGCAATCAACTTGAAAGCTATGTGTTCAGCGTGAAACAAGCTGTTGAGCAAAGTGGTGGTAATAAGCTTAGTCAGTCCGACAAAGACATGTTGCTGAGCAAATGTGATGAGGCAGTAAAGTGGTTGGATAGCAATACGACTGCCGAGAAAGAAGAGTACGACTACAAAATGGAAGAGCTGACGAAAATCTGCAGTCCCATAATGACCAAAATGCACCAACAACAAGCTGCGGGAGGTGGTGCTGCAGGAGCTCAAGCTGGAAACTGTGGTCAGCAGGCAGGTGGTTTCGGCAGTAATAATTATGGTGGTCCAACTGTGGAGGAAGTTGATTAAATCTCTAGCAAAACTATTTTTGTAGTAGTTGTAAGCAAGCAAAAGACTTGAACATTTGTTAGCGTTTAATTATATTTTTTATTGTAAATAGCCGTTTTAGTTCATAACTCAGGAAATTATTGTTAATAATAGTTAAGATTGTTATATAATTTTAATTTTTAAAATAAAGGCCGGTGTCAGCCTTTGACTTGTTATAAATTAAAAAAATTGTGTTTTAAATAAAACTTCAAGGATCTGGGTTTGGTTTGGTAGTGGTCAAAATTCAAGAAATTATATCCTTTTTGGGAGTTGGTTGCTGACTAAAGACATTTTTTAGAAGCACAGGGTCTGTTCGGACATACATCACGATGCGCAAATTGCTTTTGCAGCACATTTTTAAGCTTCCAAATTGCAGCGTGAATTTTTGATGCAAATGTGATGAGTGACGTGTTTGGTAGAAAAATTACATTTTAAAATTTTTGATGTTTGCAGTGCTGCAAAATTGGCCATTTTCAAACATTTTGCTTATTTTAAAAAAAAAATTTGTGTATCAGATGCATTTCCGAACAGACAGACCCATTTTAATTTTAATTTTTCTGTCAAGCGTCACTCGTTCGCATAAAAAATTCACGCTGCAATATGGACGGAATATTTTCAGCCTGATTCTGAATAATTTTTCCCGGGAAGTTAGAAAAGGGAAGATATCAGGTAAATACATTAAATTCTTTTTGCTTACTTACACTCATGAATATTGACGGTTGATGAACAAATTTGCATTCAAAATTTCCAAAATATTCTTCAACTTTATCTTAAAAATGAAAGCTCCCTTTTTCAATTCCCCGGGCAATATTATACCTTTAGCAACAATGGCGTTTTTTTATTTTTTTTAAACATGTACTTGGATTTAAAAAAGCTAATAGTGAAAAAATTAAGGGGCGCTCTTAAGTCGTTTAGAAATTATAGGGCTCCAAAGTTATAAAAAAAAGCCTTAAAAACATGTGGTTTTTTCAATTTTTCAACAAAATTAATCTTCATGGGTATCAAAAGAAAGGTAATGAAAGTATTTATTCAACGAGGCATAAACTTGAAAATCCATGCATATCTCTTGAGATATATATGATATGAAGACATGAAGATATTTTTGTGGTATGAAATTTTTGTCCTTGAAATTTTCCCAAATTGATGTAAAACCAAAGCTTTTACAATAACTAAGTGTATAAATAGCTTTGTGATCTAAAAACTAAGAATTGTTTTAAAAATTTCTGTATGTTTTCTAAAAATTTTCAAATTAATTATATTCATACGTAATGCTGAGATTAATAAAATAAGAACCGAAGTCGAAAATTTTTTAAAAATAAATTACTCGTATGTTATGTTGAGATTAATCGCCGAGGAGCGATTTTTATAAAAATTTTTCATGATTTGATAAATAAAGCTGGGAGTCCCAATTAAATAAAGCAAACTATACTTTTGGTACATAAAAAGAGTTATATCTTAAAAATTAATTATTGGAATTTTATGGTTAATAGCTTATTAAATAGGTAATAGAATAGCCTTTCTTTTAATAAACATGTTGCTTAGTTTTTTTTATATATCGCAAAGATATCACAAGTTTTTCGAGCCCATTTTTTCAACTTTGGACCCCTTTAACTTCTAAACCAAATGAGAGCAGCCATTAATTTTTTCAGTTTGGAATAAGAAGCCCTTTATACATAAATTAAAAAAAAAATTTTAAAATTTATTGTTGCTAAAAGTGATATATGCCAAGTTAGCCTTTGATCAACCTTTAACTATGGAGGTGAATGTTTTTGACGTTGTCTGTGACGTGTGATAAATTTGACCACTTTTAATTTTACTAAAATATTCTAATAAAAAGAGGTAATTTTAAAATTATTTGTTGTTTAAAAACAATCTTTTATATTTTAATTTAAAATAAATATAAGGTTTAATTACTTTTTTTGAAAAATTTTAAGTTCAACAAAACTGACACTTTATTTCACTAGCCTTCTTTCAAAGCCACCAAAAAAATGATAAGAGAGGCAAAATTTGCCTTCAGCATCAAAGTTAAGGTTAAGGATTACAAAAAGTACTCTTTCACTATGTTGAAGATACGTAGTTCAGAGTTGTTTTATGAAAGTAATCTTTTATATAACTATTTTAATAATAATCTGCCCAATCATTTATAATTTTTCCAGGGGAATCGGAAAAGGGATTTTTATTTTTAATATAAAGTTCAAGAAAATTTTGTAAATTTTCAATGCAAATTTGTTCATCAACCGTCAATATTCATGAGTGTACAAAAAATATTATTCTGCTACCTTAAAAATTATAATTCCCTTTTCCGATTCCCCGGGAAAAATTATTCATGATGTGTCTGAATATTTTAACAAAACACTTCCATGAACTACTCAGATTCAATATAGTAAAAAAAAGTATCTTTTGAACTCTATTACGCACAAATATATCAGTAGGGGTATTCACGATTCAGTACACTTAATTGCGCAGTTGAAGACTTGAGAACTTGTGCAGCTGTTCAGTTAAGTCCTGAACACATTTAGCACAACAAGCGACGAGCGACATGTCTCCATTCTGTCGTTGTAGACATATGTTGAGCGACTTGATTTTAATAAACGCGACAGCAACAAGCTTCTGTTTTTAACATTTGATATTGAAAATCAATTATTTTTGAGGATTTGAGCTCATTTAATATATGTACATAATTCTATAAATTTAATTTGTAACATTTGTAGCACGAAAAAATGACAAATGTATACAAGGGAAGGAATTTCCTTTTGCCGCGTGCCAAATTAGAATTAAATTGAAGCTGGCGACAACGGCACTCGATGCCGTGCGACAATGTCGTCGTAAAAGTCTCCAAGTATTCTTCTCATAAGAATTACATGTAAATTAAAAGTGACACTTATCGCTCGTCGCCTTTCGCGGGCTATGTGTTCACTGCTTTAGGTTTTCATGAGCCACAACTACCACTTTTTTTAGCTGTCAAATTTTTCAATGTGCACAAGTGGACATTTGTTTGAGGCTACAGTTGAAAAACACTTGTGCACGTCATAAACTGCACAGGCAAGTGCACTAAATCGTGAACACACCTAATGAGAACTTTTTCATCAACATAAATGAGGCGCAAAAAAATTTCTGCATAGATCCGATAATTTTATGAAATTCTAAAATCATAGGAAGGCAAACTTAAGAAATTAAGTACTTTTTAAAATATTTTTTTAAATCATTCAAAGCAACTTTTTTAACCTTTCATTTTTAGTGTTTTTTTTACAAATGTGAAAGGAATACAAAGAATCTATGGTCAGAAATAGTCAATAAGTACTCAAATAAAGTTGGTACCGTAAATTTTTTTATAGTGTTGACAGAAACTCAGCGGAAAAGAATCTGAATTCAAAAATTCAAAATTTTTAAAAGAAATCAATACAAAAATTAAAAAATTGCAAACTTTTGAAATTTTTTAACTGTATTTTTTTTACTTAAAATTGTTTATAACATTGCTAACTATAATAAATTTGTAGAACTCCATTCCGACCTGTATATATACATATGAGGAATACGCAGGGGCGTACCGAGGCCATTTTTATTTAGGGGCTTCAATGTATTTCGGCCGACTGGATACCCTTAAGTCCCGACTTTTTTTTAAATATAACATAGTTGAATTATATAAAGTTACTCATCCGTTCGATCAATATAAATAAATCTTAAGGGGTCTTTTTCATTTGAATGGCTAAGAAAACACTTTGTAATTATTTTTACTAAAAACTTTTTTAATGATGGAAAAAAGCTTGTGTGCATCAAAATACGTATAATTAAGTATGTTTTGAATTTTTTTTTGGTTTTGCCTTTTATCTGCTCTCTTAAGCTTTTCGCAATTTGGATATCATTTTCGAATCCAAAAAGGTGGCAACGATTTCTCAGCTTTTACAACAGGAAACTGAAATTTTTTAGTTCATCTAAACGATAATACGTGAAACTATAAGATTACGTATAATCAGCCAACTAAACCTCATACCTGTTTTTGGCGCCATTTTCAAAACAAAAATTGAAAAATGACGCTATTTTTTCACATTTCGAACGCTCTAAAAATTCGACATTTAGGCTTTAATAGATTATTGTTGGTAATAATCTTAGAGATTTAACTATAATAAAAATAATGCAAAACAGTTTTAGCTCAAACGGAATTTTTCGTTAATCTTTGGTACCGTTTTAAGAAATCCTGAATTTTTTAACCCACATGTAGTAACACTTTTCAATCTTTCGATCTTTTTCATTCGATCGTCCCCTCTATCAAAGAAAATAAAAGTACATATTTTGACATTGTCGAAGCAGCATTAAAAAATTTATTTTCGTTTTTGTTTTAAAAATTCATAGTTTATATGTGTTAAAAAATAAACAGGGCTTTCAATTTCTTTGACATATCTTCTTTTAATTTTTTTAATTAATTAAAAAAAATAGTGTTTTAAATACAAAATACAAACTTAATTTTTAAGTTTAACATTTATATATTAATTCTTCTTTTTTTTAAGGTAGCACATTGCTTTGCAATATTATCTAAGTTAATGAGATCAACTATGTCCTTTTCCGATGAAAGTATTAATAAGTCATTAAGACGTGAGTCACCTTGCATGGTTCTTAAACAATTTTTAACTAATTTTAATTTGGTGAACATTCTCTCATTTCCTGAAACAGTAACAGGCACTGTGCACAGCAAACGCGACATTTTGTTAACTGCAGGATGAGATTTTTTATTGCATTCTGAAACATTAGCTGTACCCGATAGAGATTCTACGCCTTCGCATAGATCATAGAATACTTCAAATTCCGCTTTCAATTGAAGTGAATCCAACAAACAATTTTTTGGTAAAAATTTTTTTGATTCTAGAATTTACACTTGTGTCAAGTTAGTAGAAGATAGAATTGGATTAAAGAGTTCATACAGAGGCTTTATTGTTTCTAATGCCGTGGTTATGCTAGCCAAACATGATTGCCGAACATTTTTTGTTGTTATTGTTTCACGTATAAAATGAAGAAATGAACTTTTTCTCATATTCATTTTCTCGCTCTCGGACCGAACATTTTGATTGCTGATTGAAACGCCAAACATGCCGAACTTTCCAGTGTTTGCTGTAGTCATTTTGTATAATAGCATCAAAAAAGTAGGTAAAAGTATTAAAAAGTGAAGTTGATTGTGTCTTCAAGTAACCCTTAACATAAACAGCTAGCTAGCATGTCAGATATATGCAAACCATTTTGTTTAAGATATTATAATAAAAATTCAGAGTAAGTAATATCAGTTCGTGTATTTTAATTCGTTAATTTTAAGTACGAAAATGCAAATTAGGGTTGTGCTTTTTTGTGTTTTGACATACTATTACATATAATGCAACTGTGCCACCAATCATAGCATAACCACCAAACAAACATTTCAGCGAAGAGAACAAATTAACAAAAATGAACACCGAACATGTTTGGCTAGCATAACCACGGCATAAGCAACTGCTTAATTTATCTCGCCTCAGTGAGGTTATCTTATCCAATACAAGTTTAAATTCTCTTCTATAAAAACAGTTCATCGAAAAATAAGCCGCGTTGGCATTATTATCATCCAAACGTTTAGGCGCAAGACGACGGCGATGGCGAATTAGAATTCCTTTTCAGCATCAACATTAAAAGATTTTCACAATGCAACAGCAGTATTAATAAGGTTATCCGTACCTTCAGAGTCCGAATTTATTTTTTCTAATTCTTTAAGGGCACAAGAAATAAATTTCATAGCATCTAAAATATTCAGTTCAACAGCTTCAAGAGATTCAGTCAGGAGTTTCATATTTACTTGAATATTTTTCATAAAAACAAGACTTATAATAAAGTCCACAGAAATGAGTTGGTTTGATAGCGAATACGCAGCATTTCGAGTCCACTTGTCAATTTTCTTATAGCTTTGGGATATTTCGTTTTTCAAAACAACATCAACAATGACATAAAGCGATGCTTTTATAATAAATGAATTTTAAATGCAGATTTAAAAATGGTGTTCTTTTTGCCATCATCTCGAGTTTAAAAGTTAAAACGAACGTTTTTTCAATAGTTTGACTAAATCCTTTAAATTCATTATTTATTTATTTATTATAATTGTATTTAAATTAAAGTGTTAAGTCTATGAAATTAAAGATCAGAGTTCTTGATTACATCAGAGTTTTTGAGCTAAGAAAATTTCTGTAAATATGCTGGCCGATTTTGATCATTATATATTTTATTACAAATGTTGGGTATTTTTGGGATAAAAATTTCAATCTTAGAAAGTTCTACAAAAATGTATTAATCTTAGTCCTACGTTGAGAAAAACTTTTATATCAAACGTTGAGGTGTAGATGCGGAATTGAAGTTTTTAAATATTTTGAAAAAATTTATAATTGAGATACTATAAGGAACATGATTTCGGTTTACACTTGGCATAAAATAAAAATCATAAACTTGCTTTTATCCCAAAACGAAACGGTTTTGGAAATATATAAAAATAAAAAATATGTAGTTTCTTACACCAACGTAGGCCTTCGGTTAATTAAATTTTAAAAAGGGGGAATATGTGTGGCGACTTAGTAAGCCTTTGTTCGTTTGGTTAGGGATTAATAATGATTAATATCCAAGTGTAGCATTAATCATTATTTTATGATTTTCAAGTTTTTGCTCAGATATAAAAATAGTAATCTGATTTAATCTTTTAAATCTTAAATAAAAATCATTTATATATTTTTGGTCAAACAAAAATATCAGTTTCGGTTTTTATTACTATGCCTTACTATTTCCGTACTTTTTTAACAAAATTTCTACTACTTTTCTGAACTTTTTCTGCATTTTGTCACAAAGGAACACTGGTTTTTACAACAATTCAACGCTGATACGACTTAAGTTGAGTTGGCCGACTGAAACTGAGTTAGTCGAGTGAAGTTTGTTTAAGGTACGACTATAAGTAAATTGGCCGACTGAAGATAGTTTTGGGTATGAATTAAAATGAAATAGCCGACTAAAGCTGGTTTTTGTTATGAAAATGGCAATAAAAGGTACGACTGGCTTTGATGCGTTCGTAATTATTGTTTATAAAAATCGATATTTTAAAAAATTTTAGTAAAAAATAACAATTAGGCCGACTCTAAAAAAGTAGGGAGGGTAGTCTACCCCTTAACCCCCACTAGTTACGCCCTTGAGTAGACTACGGCCACCTTGCAATCAATCTTACGGGAAATTGAGGAATAATAAGAAATGATATAGAAAGATAGATATGGAAAGATAGTCGAAGATCATTCTTCATAGCAATAGATGGTAAGGGGCATTGAAGCCAATAACGCATACGAACTTGGACGATAAGCGAATTTATGTTTTAAAGTAATTAAACACACGAAGAAAACAAAGTAAAATGAATTTAAGAAACTAAATGCTTTCTCAAAAGTCGGCTTAAAAAAATCGTTTTTCTGTCACAAAGATGATCCAGTTTGGATAATTTTTTAATTTTTCGTAAACTTAATTATAAGTAAATTTAAATTTGAGAAAATTGCAGCGATCTAGGCGAGGGAAAAGCTTCTGATTAAAAATAAAAAAAAAATGAGGAGATTCTGAATAAAGTAGGCTAAATTTAAATCATGCACTAATTTTTAAACAGTCTGATGTCAAATTCTTTTTAAGAAAACGCTTTTACATTAGAATATCTTATGGTCAAAAGTTTTTTTATAACTAAAATTTAAATAGAAACATTTTTTTAGGTTACATTATCTTTATGAATGCACTTTTGCCCCTAGAAGAAATCCGTTGATCATTACCTGCTCGGTGCCGCACTGTGCACAGGTACATTTGGCAAGATCAAGATAAGCTAATATAAGATGACAAATCATGGTATCTTTTATTTCTATGGTTTTGTACTTGATTGTAAAATGTCTTAGCAGATGCGTTCACATCAACAGCTGCTTACTTTAACAATTTAGCAGTTTAGCAGGACTTAACAAATGTTACTGAATACCATTAGTGTAAATATCAAATAAACAAAATATTTTTAGGCGAATTTTTTATTGTATTTCTTTTGACATGCTCTCACTCTCTTTCTCCCTGACTCTTTTTCCCTGTCGCTTTCACAAAAATCTCTCTTAGCTTGTAAACAGAGTGAACGCCGAAGCGCACAGGCAGGCAGACAGGCGCAGGCAAACTGTGTGAACAAGCGAGATACAAGTTAGCTTGGCAGTATTTCTATCTCATATCTTCGCACGTTACTGCATGCGCCTGTCTGAATCGGCATTCACTCTGTCAGGGGCAGGGTTGCCAACTCATTTTATGGTATTCCCCGCAGTGGTTCTCAAAATTCCCCGATTTTTTATCAAACTCCCCTCAAAAAAAAATTTAATGAATTTATTTAGGAATTTTTTTAATTGAACATTACAATAAACAATGTAAGGATTTTATAAATTTTATGAAAACAATTAATTTTGATAAAAAAATAAAATGTGTTTTCGAGTCGCCACTTCAAACTTTGAAGCTACAATATTTCGATGGCTTGATTCCAAAGTATGTTAAGGGTGGTTTTAGGCAAACAACTTTTGGAACATCTAATTTTTTTGCATTTAATTACTTTTTTTGCAAACAAATAATCGACCGATTTTATTCTTTTTAAAAAAGCTATTTGTATTGTAAGTTAAGTAATTTGCTTATTTGCATATTATATGCATATGCAAAATTTATGCAAGTCCATTTAATCGCAAATGTATGTTCGTAACTTCTACCATAGACATGAACGTTTTCAGTGGGTACAGGATAGGGATGCCAGATGCGCTTTTTTAAACAGTACAGTACTGTTTTTTTGGACAATGTACTGTTTTATGACATGCACCCAAAAGTACTGCTTTTTAATTATGTCCTTTTTGTACTACTTTTTTGTATAAATTTTACGTGTTGAAAATATTTTTGATTTTCTGAGTGCGAAAAAACCAGCCCGTTTAAATTGTTAATACTAAATTTTTTTGTCATAGTCGCCTGCTGAAAACACTCTGCTTTTTAGAGTTTTCTGGTAATGTTGGATATGTTTTAAATGATGAAAGAACTGCGCAAGAAATTTTAACGTCAAAAAGATGCAGGGTTTTCTGGCTACTTAGCTGAGCCCACCACTAAGAGCATATTTAGTTTTATGTTATTTTATTTAAAAAAAAAACAAACTTGTATTAAAAAATTTGAAAATATGAAAATAGCTGGCGAATATGTTCCTAAATTTAAGTATGAACCCTTGACTTCATGTAATGTGGAAAGAAGCTTCTCCGCATACAAAATGATATTTTCTGAAAAGCGTCAAAATGCCACCATCGACAACTTAGAAGAAGATTTAATAATATATTGTTATATGAATTATAGAACGTAATTTTGAACAGATAATCTATATATAAATAGGCGTAATAAAAAACAATTTGGTACCATTTCCTCCCGTGTTTCTCAACCGATTTGGATAATTTTTATTTGAAGTAATTTTTATTTGAAGTAAATTTATTTGAAGATTTGGATAATTTTTATTTGAAGTGAATAAGGGTAGGGCGAAGGAGAGAGAAGTAAAACGTATTTTTGTATGAAAAGTCGTTGGTTAGCACTGAGCGGCAAACTGAAAATATAAATATATGCTTTTTCAACCTTTTTTCATCTGAGAACGAAAGCGATTTCATGTCACAGTGAAAAGATCGAATTTTGACCACTGGCGAATTCTTGTTAACATAATTATTTGCTGAAGGTAATAAAATAATTTTGACATTTTTAACACTTTTTTTTATAAACTTTATAGATATTTTTGAATTATTTGGAAATTTTATGAATTTAGACCATTTTTACTACTGCATAAGCAAAAAATATGCTGCATATTTCTTGCATATGCTTGTGCATATATTTTGCATAAAATTTGCATATCATAGATATGGAGTAATAAATGCATTAATGAAGTCAAAATCAATGTAAATCCAAAACTTGACTTCAATCAGACTTAAAATAAGTTTTGCATATAATTCCGCTGTCTTTTTATAAAACAACATTTAAAGAATACTAAAAAAATTTTGGTACAAAAATATAAAGAAATAACGGATTTATTGCAGATATCCGAAACGATCAAGCAATGCGTGACATCACGAGAAATTTCTTAAAAAACTTTACACTTTAGTTTATGGGAGTTTTTATGGTCACGTACGAACATTACGTGCTAAAAATTAAAAAAGAAGATAAAATTGAATTTCTTCTCCATTTTAGGTTTTTTGGATATCACTCTAGTAGTACTATATATAGTGTAAAAGGTGGAAGCGACCGAAAGTATTGTCCAAAGATATAAGCAAACAAGAAAAGATGCGTTACGTAACAAAAAACAGAAGTGGTTTTTGTCTGCATCAATATGAACGAAAAAATCTGCGAAGTTTGCTCGAGTTTTTTTATGAAAGTTGTTTTAATATAATCTGGAAATAATGTTGCTAAATATTCATAATTTCATTGAAAAATCTTATTTTATTATTTGTATACAAACCATAATATGATACGTTACGATACATACGATACGTTACAGATTTTTCTCTTCAAAGAAGTACCAATTTATTTAATAGAACCAGAAAAACATATAAAGTGTGGACCACATCTGGCGAAGCAAAAAAACACGTTTCATTTCTATTGTGCATTTCGACAAACTGTCAAACACCAATGAATATTGAAATAAATAAAGAAGTAACTAGAACAGATGGCAACCGTGGAAGAGTTGATGGCGGTGATCTATAAATAGCCTACTGCTTTGAAATGCCATATGATTCAAATGAAAGAATTCCTAAATCTGCGAAGTCATATACAAATTTAAACAGTGAGTTGATCACAGCTTAATCACTCAAAGACTACTGAAGAGGAAAATGTAGCGATTTCCGAAACAGACTGTCTAGTCAGCTAAGTGATTGACTCTATACAGAGTTGTTGTTGCCTTCTTAAAAACTTACTTGATCTAAGCCTTGCAATTTATTTCATGTAATAATTTAATAGATCATAAAATTAACTAAGGATTTATTATACTTATAAAATTCCAACTTTCCTTAAAATTTTTGACTTTTGTCACCATATATCGTCATCTAGTGCCATTCATCATGTTTGTTGCCATTTTTTTAAATTCAAATTGAGATCAGATCTCAGTACTCTCACAATATAAATAAATAAAGACATTTTTTTATCTATTATGGAGTTTTAAAATAATTTTCAGTAACATCTAATTTTTCAGTCGCGGCAGACCTTTTGGTGGAAATGCCCATATCTGTATATAATTGTATTGTGCAAAGATTTTGTTTGTTCTCATTTTAATGTCCGATTGTGTTCAAGTCAACCTATCTAGAATATTCTAAGTTCATCTGAATATATTCTCTGACGAACAACGTCCCTGCGCAACAATTATAATAAAAAAATAAGGGTAGGAAAATCGATTTCTGTCGGTTGCCTGAGATTCAAATGTCCTTGCGTGAAGAGAACAGTAAGCGGAACGACTGAGAAATGAAATATGATATATACTGAGCTGTTCTAGAAATTACGAAAAACAAGTTAATTTGCTTTATATAGTTATACATATACATATTTCCTTGAAAGTACACACTTACAGTATATATATAACTTTTAGTAAAAGCTAGCAAGGAGTTATCTTCAACTGAACCGAAGTTAAAATACCCACACGTTTATTAGTTCATTCGAAATCTTGAATGTTGTATTATTTTGATGACGTCACTTTTATAAAGCGTGGTTTTTATCCATATACTTCACATTTTAAATTCAAAGTCCCTTTTAGTTATTAAAGCTTCAAAAGTTTAAACATTACTTTTTTGGAATCTATAAAGGTTTTACTATTATGATGACGTCACTTTGTATGGAAGGTGGGCGAAATGTTCAGTTTTTTCTTGACAATTTCCTAGCATCGAGTGCTGTTATGTTAGTTGTTTTATACATTCTATATATTAACATTTAAATATTTTTGCTTAATTCAAATTAATGCTAAATTAATACTCTACTTGTAGTTTTGTTCTTCAATCGCATTGAAATTATTTTGAAGTTTTTCATATTTGATTTTCTGAAAATATTTTTTACCTCGAATATTATTCTCTAAGGCTAGTAAATTAATACTTTTTAAAAGAAGTACCACGTGGTGTATTAAAAAATAAAAGGTTATGGGCTCAGCACGCTTCCACTAGTTGCTAGTGAAGTTCGCTTCAACGAGTATTTATTTTCGCATAAAACTGACAAAAGTTATCAAAAAGATAATTCAAATTTAATAATTTTATGCAATAGAAACGAACAAGGGAAGTACATTTATGATGCTGTCTCAATGACAAGAAGTGTCATTGAAGAAACTAATTCTGATGTTGGAAACATTTCTGAAGAGGTCCACAACTAAGAAAAATCATATAGTGAAACTGAAGATGTTTTCCATGAAGCTGAAGAATTTTTGAATCAGAGTTAAATCGAAACAGTACCACGCCAAAGCGAACGAATAAAAAGTAGGGTTTGTCCAAATTTTTTTTGGGTATACAGCTTTGGGTACAGTTGCGGACGAAATTGCGAGCCGCAGGTTTTTATTGACATACAGAACAGGTCAGACAAGTTATACTGGATGCAGGCTATAATAGAGGAATTTGTTTCCATGGATAAAAATTAGGTATGGAAACTTATTAAATGTCCTGTTGGGGTTAAGCCATCGAAGTTAAAATGGGTTTTTAAAGTAAAAGAGGACGAAATCAGAAATCCTATTAGGTACAAAGCAATGCTTGTCGCGCAAGGCTTTCTCCACAAGGCTGATATGGACCACGAAGAAACGTATTGTCCAGTTGCAAAATCAACTACAATAAGGACTATCTTAGCAGTCAGCGTGCAAAGAGGATACTATCTAAATCTCTAAATCAACTTGATGTTAAAACTGCATTTATTCATGGTGAATTGAAGGAGGACATTTACATGGAGGCGCCAGATGGCCTTCAGGTAAAATCAGGATTAATACGTGAACCACAGAAATTCCTGTATGGACTAAAACAAAGTCCTAGATGCTGGAATGAAAAATTGAACTAATACCTTATTGAAAGTGCTACGTTTACATTAGGGCAAATGACTCATTTAAGCTCATTCAGCCAAATGATAAACGAAATCATCTCATTTCCCATACAAATTCTCAGTTGCAAATCAACTCATTTGAAACAAATGGATGAGATTGAATATGTTTTTTAAACTTATTACAAACTATTTCGAACGCATTCAATGGAGAATAAATAAAAAATACCGAACACACTAAAAACAAATGAAAACATCAAACAACAAATAAAAAAAACCGACAACAAACAACCAGTTGTCAAACAATATGAGATACTTTCGCAAAAAAAAACCAATGTTAGCACTTTTGAATGACTCATTTTAAATGTCAAACTTGAAAATTTAAGATGGCGGATAGAGTTGCCACCTATATTTTTTTTTATTTCTGCGAATTCTTGTAATTTTAAAATTCTGACAACGGATTTGATTTCGAATATAATGTCACAGTCTTAAAATTTTAAGATAGAGGTTAGGGTTGCCACATAAATTTTAACCACAGTATTGCCACCTAATAATATGTATTTTTAAGAGTTTTAAACATCATTTATCAGTGTTAAGGGGTCGCTGATTTCGAATCTAAAGTCAGAATTTTAAAATTCAAGATGGTGGATAGGGTTACCACCTTAATTTTTTGTAGTTTTATTAATTCGGGGCTGGCAAAAAAAAATGGTACACCAAAAATTGGTTGCTGAATCCGAATCCGTTGTCAAAATTTCCGAATTATGAAATTTTGAAATAGGGTTGCCAGCTTATATTATGGCAACAACAACAGAAAAAAAGTTACACGAACTCCGCATAATAAATGAAACAAACAACGAAACAAACGATCGTCAGTCTCATAGAGTCGAAACCAGAGTTGAAAAGAAGAAAACTTGACTTTTTCCACCAACTCATATGGGGTAGAAACAAAATAGAATCACGTCAGACATATGATTCGTTTTACAGAAGCCAGTCGCGAATTGTAAGGAAATAAATAAATCAAGTTCCTGCATATCAACTCAAAGCTTGATATTTTTTCAAGTAGCTTGATTTTCAATTTACTTGTTGCAGATCTCTGCTACTTACATAAAAGTTCAAAATTTTAGCAAAACAGTATTTGTTTGAGCTATGAAAAAGTAACAGGTTGCATATATTTGCAAAGTTTTTGCAAAATTATTTACATTATTTACAACCGCAACCATTAATACACATCATTATAACATAATTAATTTTCTTAAACTGCAAATATTCACTTTTTATTAACAAGACAAGCACCTATTTGTTATAAAGTAAAAAAATAATATATAATACTAAAAATATATATTCGAGTAAACAGTTGCTTGTCATTTGACTCAATTTCGCAACTTTTCTTCTCGATATGTGTTCTTTTTCATCACGGTCCGAGTTTTTACCGATTTAAACGTACAGAAACATTAGTTGTCACGAAATCGGTAACAAGGGATCGATAACGGCTGACGTCACACAAATCGGTAACTTGCTGATTTTGTTACAGGAACGAGCTACAGATCTCAGTACTCTCACAATATATATAAATAAAGACATTTTTTTTCTCTATAATGGAGTTTTAAAATAATTTTCAGTAACATTTAATTTTTCAGTCGCGGCAGACCTTTTGGTGGAAATGCCCATATCTGTATTTAATTACTTGTATTGTGTAAAGATTTTGTTTGTTCTTATTTTAATGTCTGATTGTGTTCAACCTATCTAGAATATTCTAAGTTCATCTGAATATATTCTCTGACGAGCAACGTCCTGCGCAACAATTATAATAAATAAATAAGGGTAGGAAAATCGATTTCTGTCGGTTGGCTGGGATTCAAATGTCCTTGCGTGAAGAGAACAGCAAGCGGAACGACTGAGAAATGAAATATGATATATACTGAGCTGTTCTAGAAATTACGAAAAACAAGTTAATTTGCTTTATATAGTTATGCATATACATATTTCCTTGAAAGTACACACTTACAGTATAAATAAAACTTTTAGTAAGAACTAGCAAGGAGTTATCTTCGACTGAACCGAAGTTAATTTTTGTTTTGTACAATGCGTTGTAAATATTTTTATATTTGAATTAAAAGACTGATGCAAGAAGTTTTTACCAAAAGTTTCGGCTAGTTTCGGTTATTCGGCCATATTGAGGCATTTGAGCAAAACCCAAATGAAACACACTGCTTCACACTATTTGAAAGAAACAATCAATAATAAGGTTGTTTATAAACAGAATTACAGTTTTCATAAAGTCACTTTATATGGAAGGTAGATCTGGTTTTCATTCGGTTTGGTTCACTTTCGAACTTCATCTGCATTTTTATATATAAAGCTTATATATTGAGTTCCGTTACGTTAGCTCTACAACTAAAGGCCCAGTTATAATAGACGTAACGTAATGTGGTCTAATGTCAGTTCAGCAGTGCGTTCTTGCACTTATTGTTTCAAACAATACTTTTTTATATAAGTTATTATAATAAACGTAACGTAATGTAACGGGACGTAAAGATCCATTGAATTTTGATTTCTACGTTACATTACATTACGTTTGTTCAAAAAGCAACTAAATATTGAGGTTAGATTCGATTATTGCGCTATTTCATATTGTTGAACTACGATTTTTGTTGACGCTTTTTGTTGACGCTTTTTGTTGAGTTTTCGTTATTAATGTGATAGTTCTATATATCCACAGCTATGGATGACGAAGTTTTAATTGAACTTGTACGGGAACGTGCGATTATTTATGACTGCCTGGCTACTGCCTACTAAAATTGCTACAACGTTGTCTTATATTACGTCCCGTCCCGATGACAGTTGAAAACATTTCGTTACTTTACATTACGTCTATTATGATTCTACCTTAAGACTGCTATCGCGGTCACAGACGGAAATACGCAGGTTTTTTTTAAACAAAAAAGTTTTAAGACATAATGTACTTATATAATTTAAGGTTTTTAAGGTTGAAGAAGTGAACCTGCATTTCGAACCGTGTGAATAAATATTCAAATTTAATGGCCCATTATCATAGTCAAAATAAAATTCGAATCTAAATTTAGTATAAGCATTTTTGACAGTTTTTTAATATAATCAGATATTCAGTGATAGCACTGAGTCCCGTCGTAGTACGACATCGTAGAAATTACGAAAAAGGTATCACTGAGCTCATTTGTAGCGCCATTCGTAAGATTTTTAAAGTAATTTTTTACGACGTGTTTCGGCTGTCTGAGAAAATTTTGATAAAAATTCGTACAGTAAAAGTGGTTATTCCTTCTCAATTTTGTTTCAAAGTTTTCTCCGACAGCCAAAACACGTCGTAAAAAATTACTTTAGAAATCTTCGAATGGCTCTACGAATGAACTCAGTGATGTCTTTTTCGTAGTTTCTTCGATATCGTACTACGACTGGACTCAGGGCTGAATAGGGCTGAATATTTTGTCAGAAAGCTTGCACTAAATTTAGCGTTGACTTTTATTTTGACTATGATAATGGGCCATTGGTCATTGGCCATTGGAAACCGACCACTGTGAGATTTTGGGTTAATTTAGTTTATTCTGTTCTAAACTGTATAAAGTTGTTTTTTTAAGCTCCTGTTTATAATATAATATGGCAATTTTCACCAAAAATTTTCTACCGCCTTTGTAAAAATGAAATGTACTGAACCTTTTTTTAAACCGCCATGGTAGCGAGAAAATGTTTAAATTTATAGTGACAGAGTACTGAGGTCCGATTTCAATTTGAAATTTTAGAGAATGGACACAAACATGATGAAGTGCAAAAAAAGTTGCAAAATTATGACAAAAGTTGAAAAATTTTAACGAAAGGTGGAATTTTATAAGTAGGTACTACGGAAGTCAATCCCGGGATCTCGTGGATTTAAGCCCCTTTAAACCCCGGGATTTTTAAATACAAAATTTCTAGTACAAATATTCATGTAAATGCAACCATTTCAATTTAAATTGATATGAAAATAGAATTAGAAAAATTAAGGCTGATAAAGATTTTTAGGATGATGAGTGTGAATCCCTGGAGCAAAGACTTGCAAAGTTTTAGAAGAATTTGCAACATCGGGAAGTCAGTTAGGTATTTCAGATATTCATATTGTTTATTATCAGATATTCTGACTTAGGAAATAATTTTGTTTTGTGGTGAAGGCAATCGTGATCGAAACTTACAAACTGCTTACGATTATCGTACAACTATTTCTCCAAATAGCATAGAATCAGAAACGTGCTTCTCATCAGCGGGTTACATTTGCAATAATATCCGAACAAAACTCTCTAATGAAAATGAAGACGCGTTGATCAGATGAATGTATTACTTTAAAAATAATTAAACAAAACATTTAATTTTGAAAGGTCTTTTCCAACCTTAATTTGCCTTAAACACAAAAAACATGAAGACGGTGTCTAAAAATATGTCTAACATTTATGTAATAATTTCCCATATTTTATTTTTTTATATTTTTTGTTTTTTTTAATTAATACAATTTGCTAGTCATTAATATTATTTAAGTTTTATGTGTTTATTAACAATAAGGGTATTCTCAATCGAATGGAATCGTGGTGTTATGGTTTTTTTGCCACAGTTGAAAAAAAGTCTATTATGACTATCCTTTAAAGCAGAATTTGCAGTTGGAAACCTCCCACTATAGTTTTTTTGTTGCTATGCAAATAAATTAACTATCCAATTTGATATATTTTATTAATGCATGGCATAAAAAAGCTTAACTTGCATTTTGAGCTTCTTTCATTTCCGCAAATAGAAAAAAATACTTTGAATTATTTACTTCTTAAAGTTTTCAATCCAGAACTAATCCCGGGATCCCGGGATTGAGATTTTCAATCCCTATAATCCCGGGATTGAGAAAAACTTCCTGGATTGGACTCCCTAGTAGGTACATATGATAAATACTCGTAGTTTAAATATTTTTTTTCAGTTTTCGATTTTTAGCTTGCTGAAATTCACTTTATATGTTTTTCTAGTTCAATTAAATAAATAAAACTATAAATAATTTGTACTTCTTTGAAGCGTTAACTCTGTATAGTAACGCATCATATTATGGTTTGTATAGAAATAATTCAACGAAACAATTATGAATATATAGCAACGTTATTTTAGATAATATTAACCCATTCTCAGTCGCTGTGCCAGTTTGGGAATACTTAATTATTAAGGCTGTATTAAAAACTGTTGCCACTAGATAATTAATTTTTGCATTATTTAGTAGTGGGAAGTGCTCTGATTATATATAATATCGAACGATTTAATTACATTTATTTCTGTTGTTGCAATAATCGAACAAACTGGTGGAAAGTGTTTTGTTGTTGCTTTCAATGTTTCACGGAGTGGAAAGTGTTTTGTTGTGGTGGGATTTGTTCATGTTCTACAGAAAACGTCATGGACCAGTTACTACTACGTCTAACTATAGCTAGGTTTTACACGAAACAGTCACCCAAAAGACACTCTACTCGACCTTTGTCATCAAATATTGATGGTTTACAAGTAGTCGGCGCTGATCACGTTCCTGAAAAGCTCCTAAAGCAAGTGCGTTGAACGAACTGCCACAACAGAAGCCGTTGGAATTGCAAAAAATGCAAGAAAACACTCAGCATTGATAAACCTTGCTTTACAAAATTGCACTCATAAGCTAATTTGAGTACACCACTTTTTGAATTTTTATTTTATTTTTCTGCTTAGTTGCATTGCTAATGATAAATAAACAAAGAAATTTCCAACATATGCCTTGAGTTTTCGTTTGTATTCAAATGGGCTAAAATAACTTTGATACAAAAACTCGTGCACACTTCGCAGATTTTTTTGTTTATATTGATCAGAGCTGTAAAGTCTGCATTCATATTCAGAATTTTAAATACAACTGAATAACGACATAAGAATGCATTCAATGAATGCAAAATTGATTTATACATAAAATTTTTAATTCACATTCAATTTTAAAAAAATGATTATTTAATCATTTCAATTATTTATTTTCGTTATTCAGAATAATGAATCAATTTTTTTATTCATTTGAATGCTATTCACAAAGAATGCCATTCACAAAGAATTACAGAATTTTCAATTATTCTATTTTTATTCATTATTCATTTTTTATTCGTTATTAATTTTTTATTCTTTATTCATTTGTTATTCATTATTCATTTTTTATTCATTATTCATTTGTTATTCATTATTCATTTGTTATTCATTTTTTATTCATTATTCATTTTTTATTCATTATTCTTTTTTTATCCATTATTCATTTTTTAGTCATTACTCATTTTTTATTCATTATTCATTTGTTATTCATTATTCATATGTTATTCATTATTCACTTTTTATTCATTATTCATTTGTTATTCATTATTCATTTGTTATTCATTATTCATTATTCATTTTTTATTCATTATTCATTTTTTATTCATTATTCTTTTTTTATTCATTATTCATTTTTTAGTCATTGCTCATTTTTTATTCATTATTCATTTGTTATTCATTATTCATATGTTATTCATTATTCACTTTTTATTCATTATTCATTTGTTATTCATTATTCATTTTTTATTCTTTATTCATTTGTTATTCATTTTTTTGTCATTGCTTAGGACTCGGGCTGTGTTTTTTTTTATAACAGCCCTATTCTGGCAAATTAACAAATTTTTAACCAGTATTTTGAATATTTCTATGTGTTTGTTGTAATTTTTTTATTTCAAAACAAAATTTGAAGCTCAAAAATAAAAAATTTTGATAAAAATTGTCAACTACTTTTCAATTATTGACAATTTCATTAAGAAATTTTGTTTTTTGAGCTTTAAATTTTGTATTGAAAACAACAAACATATAGAAATATTCAAAATACTGGTTAACAATTTGTTAATTTGCCAGAATAGGGCTGTTAATTTGACGATGTAGATAACAACAAATTGTTTTTGTAGATAAGAAATAAAAAAAAAAAAACATAACAGACAAACCTAAATCGTCGTGTCTACAATCTGTTAAAAAAAACGCAACAAAAAAAATTTTAGGAAATTGGGGAGAGAATTCGGTGGCATTAAAAGCATGTTTCATTTGGGCCTTACTAGTTTCTAAACGTACGCTTGATCTCTGTTGTCTTAACTTATGAAGAACCAATTCCTCACACCCCGCTGGAATAAGTATATTGGTTATGACATAAAATTTAAGAGTATGTAGTTGGTTACTTCGGTTATCCATTTACCAATGGGACGAAGTAGCAAGCTCTGAATTTTATGAACACTCAACCTACCGATATTTCTTCTATGAACCTCTCCTGAACCTCATCATCAAATTACTGGTAATGAACATATCCATCATTTTTATTATTAAACGCAGATAACGGCTTATTTATTATTAAATGTATTTAATGTATTTATAATGGTATAGAATGAAAAACTATGTATAGATTCGAAAAACAATAATAGCAGGTCTGATTTACCCATTGCGGTCAGTTTAGTGTTAACCTAGTTTGTGTTTGCAAGCGTACGATTCTAAGTACTTGAAGTTATTTCATATTTAAGGGGGCAGTTCGGTTACTTGGATTCCTTTTTTCAAAATGTTTATTTCATGTTTCATTCAGATGAGAAACTCAATTTTTTTACATATCGATGGCTTAATATAGAAAAGGCGTTTTTCTATAGAAAACATTTTAAATGCAGATTTTATATAAAATAGGCAACAAATTAACAATCGTAGCTTTCGCAAAAAAACGAGTTACACATTTTCTATATTAAGCCATCGATATAAAAGTACAAAAAATTATTTTGAAGTTCTCACCAGTTTTTGGTAACTTAAATTGTACATACTTTTATTAACAGATATCTTTCTGTTCCTGAAGTTAGAGAACGACGCGTTTTATATCAAGTTTTATGTTGGATTTCTGAAACCAATTTCTTAAAAATGAAAATACTTTAACGCGAATCACCCTGAATAAATTTTTTTTAAAATTTTTAGAATGACCTGTTAACGCAAATATAAAATGGTTTAAACTAAAATAAGCACATTTTAAGTGTTTGTGTTTGCGTGCCCATATGGCAACGACAGGGTGTTTCGGGTTAATTGTGAGCTATTTAGATCAAATAAGTTTGAAGAAGGCAACAACAACTAACTTAACTAAGTATATTAACTTTTAAAATTTTTTTTCGGTTCTTATCATTATCGTCAAATTGATAAGCAATGACAAAAAAATGAATTACAATACAGAATAATGAATACAGAATAAAAAATGAGCAATGAATAACAAAGGAATAATGAATAAAAAATGAATATTGAATAACAAATGAATAATGAGTAACAAAAGAATAATGAATAAAAAATGAATCATGAATAAAAAATGAATAATGAATAAAAAATGAATAATGAATAAAAAAATAATAATGAATAAAAAATGAGTAATGATTAAAAAATGAATAATGAATAAAAAAAGAATAATGAATAAAAAATGAATAATGAATAAAAAATGAATAATGAATAACAAATGAATAATGAATAACAAATGAATAATGAATAACAAATGAATAATGAATAACAAATGAATAATGAATAACAAATGAATAAAGAATAAAAAATGAATAACGAATAAAAAATGAATAATGAATAAAAATAGAATAATTGAAAATTCTGTAATTCTTTGTGAATGGCATTCTTTGTGAATGACATTCAAATGAATAAAAAATTTGATTCAGTATTCTGAATAAGAAAAATGAATAATTGAAATGAATAATTAATCATTTTTTTTAAATTGAGTGTGAATTAAAAATTTTATTTATAAATCAATTTTGCATTCATTGAATGCAATCTTTTTTTGTTATTCATTGATTCATTTTTTTGTGATTTAAATCAAATTGAATGCATTCTTTTACAGCTCTGATATTGATGCAGACAAAAACCACTTCTATTTTTGTTACGTAACGCGTCTTTTTTTGTTTGTTTGTATCTTTGGACAATACTTTTGCTCGCTTCCACCTTTTACACTTGATATAGTATTACTAGAGTGCTATTTAAAATTTTTCTTTGCTTTTTTTAATTTTTAACAACAATAAAGGCATACGAGCGTTATGTGCGCGACCATAGAAATGCCCATATATTATATTCAGATGATTCGAATACTAAATTTTATTTTTTTTTTATAATTAATTTAATATACCAAGCCCTAACCGCAAAATTAACGTAAGCGCCTTTTTTAGAATCTCACTTAAATAGCATTTGTTATAAGACTTAAATTTGCTCACTTAAATAGCAAATGATAGTCTTATAACAAATTTACTAACAACTAGAATTTCATATCTCTAGAAAATTCACATCAAGAAAATTGCTTATTCCAAAAAATTTTGTTTTTTTAACTTACATTATTTTTGTGGCTAAGGCTCCCTAATTAAAGTGGGCTCTAATAGTGCCCTAAAAATTTTAAATTAATAATGAAGAACATATTAAAAAGTGGCTTTATGAAAATGAAAATTTTAATTGATTTTCTTGCATTTTCAGATGTGTAATTTTGAATTTGCTGTAATTTGTATTACTGCTTTATAACTTATTTCTAGCGTTCCTAAAGATTCTAGAAAAATCGTGATATATTATAGAAACTGTAATTGTTAACTCTTATTATCATAGGTATAGAAATATCTGTATTTAATGACCTGCATTGTGTAAAGGTTATGTTTGTTCTCGTTTATTTGTTTGACTGTGTTCAATTTAACCTATCTAGAATATTCTAGGCTCATTTGACGATATTCTCTGACAAGCAGCTGCAGCGTCCTTGCGCAACAATAATAATAACAAAAATCGGGGTAGGAAAATCGATTTCGGGCGGTTAGCTGGGATTCAAATGCCCTTGCGAACAGCAAGCGGAACGACTGAGAAATGAAATATGGTAGATACATACTGAGCTATTCTAGAAATTACGAGAAACAAGTTAATTTGCTTTATATAATTATGCATATATTTCCTTGAAAGTACACACTTACAGTATAAGTATATAAAAAATTTAGAAAAACTAGCAAGATCTTCAACTGGACCGAAGTTAAAATACCCCCTGGCCGTATTTTAGTTCATTCGAAATCTTGAATGTTGTATTATTTTGATGACGTCACTTTTATAAGGCGTGGTTTTTATCCAAATATTTCAAATTTTTAATTCAGAGTCCCTTTTAGTTGTTAAAGCTTGAGTGCACAATATTAAGTTTAAACATTTTTTTTTTGGAATTTATAAAGGTTTTACTATTATGATGGCATCACTTTGTATGGAAGGTGGGAGAAATATTCAATTTCTTTTACCAATTTCATAGCATATCAGCACATATACCAATACTAATACATATGGGCATTTCCGTAGCTACGCACGTGACAGTCATACGACTTTAATGAGTGGAAAATCAAAGAAAAATTAAGCCTACAGTTTTCTTATTTTGACTTTTCAAAAATTTCTTAGCACGCTATACAAGGTGTAAAAGCTAAGAATATTTCTCTATTATGGAGATTTAAAAGAATTTTACGTAACATTCAATTTTTCAGGCGAGGTAGACCTTTTGGCCGAAATGCCCATATACCAATATCAGCACATGGAATACGAAAGCTTTGAAACTGCGGCAGTAATCGTGTTGACAGACGGGAATGGCTAAATCGACTCAGGAGGTGATGCTGATCAAAAATATATATTGTTTTCTATACCTGCCACGCCTCCTTATCAGGTTTGCAAACGGAGTGACAAAGTAAATATCGATGATTCCATATCAATTCGATTAATTATTAGCAAAATCTGACCTTCGTGTTTCCAATTTTTCGAAGGTTAGTAGTGCCTATGAAACTTTGTGGGCTAGTAGTGCCTAAAAAATAACTTAAACTGTGTTTTTGTTTTTTGCGAAATTTTTTTTCAAAAGTTATACACTGAAAAAATATTTAAAAAACATAAAAAAATATTTTAGTGCATGTATTCAAATAGATATAGTTTTAAAACCGGTAGTTGTACAGAAAAAAGTGTGCATTTATATAAACGATCTTGAATTTTTCTTTTTGGTGGTATATTTTTTTGCAGCATTTTTATGAAAAATTCCTTTTTATTTCAACCTGAAATTTTCAGTCATATTTTTCATAGTTTTCGGAACAAATTTTTTATATTTTTAGTGTAGTGTGTAGTTAAGGCATACATTTTAAAGATTAACACACAATTTAAGCTTGGGATTCCAATGATTGCTATTTTAACGCATTTTTTAAAAAATGCCTACAAAAAATTTCTTGTTTTTATACCATAAATTCCATATTGTCAAATATCGTAACAGATTCTAAAAATATAAAAAAAAAAACATAAAAAATGTTTGGTTTTACAAATTGTTGTCTTCATTCGAATACTAATAGATTTATTTGAATAATATTTAGTATGTATTATTTTGGATGTGTATTGGCATTAACATAAAAAATGGAATTTTTGGTATAAAAACAGGAAATATTTTGTTGGCATTTTTTAAAAAATTCATTAAAAATAGCAATCATTGGGGTCACAACCTAAAATAGTGTGTTAGCCTTTAAAATCAATGCCTTAACTCAACACTGAAATAAAAATTTACGTAATTTGTTGCGAAGACTATGAAAGATGTGACTGAAAATTTCAGGTTAAAAAATTTTTTTTTCATAAAAATGCTGAAAAAATATACCACCAAAAATACAAATTCAAGATCTTTAAAATATACATACATTTTTTTCTGTTCAACTAACGTTTTCGAAACATTTTTTTTTATTATTATTAAAGCTTTACATTCGTACTTACTATACTTAGAACTATGTTCTCTTATAGTACAAAATAATATCATATTGAAGTTAATTTTGTTTAACTTATTCAATTTTATTAAATTTATTAAAAAAGAGTAAAAAGTTTTCTATTAATACAGTGGTGATTAAGTAGTAAATGAAAAAACAAAAATATGATATATGAACATCCATTTGAATACATGCACTTATTTGTATTTTTTAAGATTTTTTGATATTTTTCAAAAAAGTTTATCATCAAGTTAATGCGGAGCTGGTAAAGATTACTATGAAAGTCAAGTGGATACCAAAGCAGGCGACTGTACATCTGTCAATAAAGCCGCGGAGGAAACTGTAAGGCTGAGCCGAGCCGAAAAAATCATTGGAGCAATAGAGAACGCAAGTCATGCATCTCTTTTGCCCCAATGCAATTTTGAGTTTCAGCTTAGCTCGGTTCAGCAAAGAGCGCTCACAATGAACCCGACCTAAATCAACACTGAGTGGTTAAAAACTCTGGTCAGATGTTTATTTTATTTATTTGGTTAGGTACAACTATCTTTAGGCTTTTGTGCAGATAGTAATGATTCGGCTGCCGGTTCTTCTATTATTAAATCCATAAGCTTTGATCCCAGCATTGAGATCAAACGCAGAATAACTCTTGGCAACAGGTGTTACTTTGGGCTCAGTAGGCAGTTGAGAAGCAGAGCCCTCTCTCGACGAACGAAAATCACGCTCTATAAATCGCTTATCATGCCCGTACTACTTTACGCATCACAAACCTGGATGCTGAGCAGTTTAGATGAAAAGACTTTGGGAGCATTCGAGAGACAGATTCTTCGTAAGATCTACGGACCAATCTGCGTCAATGGCGAGTCCCGAATACGGTGGAATGATGAACTGCATGAGCTGTACGCTGACATCGACATAGTCAAGCGCATTAAAATCGAGCGGCTTCGCTGGCTTGGTCATGTTCAGCGCATGAAAGACGATGCTCCAGGGAAGAAAACATTCGATTCGGTACCCAGCGGCGGTCAACGCAGAAGAGGGCGACCGCATCTTCGTTGGAAAGACCAAGTAGATTACAACCTGACGAAGCTTGGAATTTCCAACTGGCGCCAGCAAGCGAAAGACAGAAATGGCTGGCGCAAATTCTTAGATGAGGCTAAGACCGACAAACGGCTGTAGCGCCAACTAAGTAAGTAAGTAAGTAAGCTTTGATCCCTCTGATTTGGAGATCAATGAAATTACAATTGATTATTTAATCAAAAATAGAATAAAACAAAATATTGATTGCAATTTTAAAAGCTCAAAAAGAGTTAATAGTGATCAGCTACGTTTTCTTCAAAGGAAACTGTTTAGACTAACACGAGCAAGTGGTGAGAGTATCAATCGCCAATATAATAATTATAACAGATTTACATTTTTCAAACGAACCCATATTTAATTTAAAAGTTTTATATCTGAAAACTTTCTGATTTGATTTTAGCCTATAAAAACTCTTAAAATATTGTCAAAATATGTTATTTTGTTGGGAGAGTCGTATCATTATTATTGTTATCTATTTTATTTTTTTTGGAGCGGCTTTTTAGTCTAGCCCACAGCGGCAAATTTGGTTAATGCGGCCCTGCAGTGTTGTGATACATTATTTTGGAAAGTAATATGTTACCTGTTACATATTACCGACACCTAAATGTAATAATATTATATTACTTATTACTTGAAAATTGGAGTAATTAGTTACATATTACTTTTTTGCTAAGAATTAAAATAAAAGAGAACAGAACAGGGCGGATTAATTTTTTTTTTTGATGAAGCGTATAGCAAAAACGTAATCTATAGGTGATTCTGAGAAATTTTGCTCAAGAGACCATAGCTCTAAGTCGGATTTGGAGCCAAAATAGATATTTTTCCATATATACATACACTCAAGGAAATATTGAATTTTGTACACGGCTGCCATGAAAAAGATGAGGCTGTAGTAGCCATACTAGAGTTATAATATATGAAATGAAGTCACCTTAGCTGAAAGCTTATTGCAAGCACTTTATGTAAGCTCTCATAGCCCTAATTGAATCTGCAATAATCATAAAAAAATACAAAAATTATGTTGAGCGTCTTTTGAAAATAAGAGCTGTGGTTACAGTTGTGATACATTCAGTATTGTGGCTACTGCAACCAACTTTTAAATATTGCGTGTAGAGAAACTATTATACGGCTATTGTAGCCTCAATACGGTTTTCACGCTTTTACTGAAGATACTAAAACCACAAAAGAAAAATTTCTCCATTTTAGTTTTGGCTTTGCAGCGTGCTTGTTGGCAAATATTAAAAAAATTGCTTTTAAAGTTAATCGGTATTTACTTTGATAATCGCTTTACTTTGATAATAAATATTATGCCTATTGTATTGAAAAATGCATGGACTATTTTACAATTCCATTGTCTAGGACTATTTGTAAGCATGTTTCAGATGCATGCTAATGGTTTGTCGTTTATAATATGTGATTTTTAAAGTTCCATAAAAAAAAAATTTTAAAAAAATAGTTTGTAAAGTTCTATGAATAATTAAAATTTTATATTTATTTGATCAAAAAAGTAATATTTTCCAAATGATTTGGAATAAAAATTTAAAAAATATTTAAAAATAACACTTTTATTTTGCAAACGGCATTAAGAAATTGGTGATAACCTTAAAAGCGCAGAGGTAAGTAGCTTAATTAGAAAAAGTTCTGACAACCTCAACATAAGGATTTATGGCTATCAAAACCGAATTCCTCTCACCATTGCAAAAGGCGCTATTATGACCCCTCCACAATTCGGCTGACAAAACTGAATTCCTCTCACCATCGCAAAAGGCGCTGTTATGACCTCTCCACAATTCGGCTATCAAAACCGAATTCCTCTCACCATTAAAAGTTCTTACAACTTTCTGTGAGGTTGTCAAAACCGGCAGAACATCTCTTAAACGGGAATCTAACAGCCCTTATGGAAGTTGTCAGAGCCTCGCATATTAAATTTTTTGAGAACCGTAATATTACGGCTAGAAGAAGCGAAGTTTTGATAGCATCGCCAGTTCTGTGAGTGTAGAATAATTTAGTTAAATTCGTCATAAAATCGGATAGAATTTTAGTAGATTTCTCAATCTGGGCTTGTTTGAAAGGTATTTTTATCACCTTTCAGAATCTGTATTGATACCAATATATTTTTTTATATTTTTAGTAGAGATATAAGGAATTTTTTGTCTAAAAAAAATGAAGATTTAAAAAAAACAAAAATGTGTTTTTTGTCTGAGTTGGGTCTCGAACCCAGTATCCCGAAAGCTTACTTTCATTTGTATTGGTGCAAAATAAGCAATTGATTCTTAACAACCATGGTAGACGAGTGGGTAAGATGTCGGACCGCCACATAAGAGGACCATGGTTCAAATCTGAAATTTTTAGTCGTTTTTTACTTGAAGTTGATATTTATATTGCTTTTCCTTCTAACGTGACTTCTCGAAAGAGCGCTTCTGGCAAGTCTCTTTTGAGCAAGGAGAGCGGAAGGCCTGACAAATTTTCCCATTTCGTTTAAAAAAGCAAGTGTAATTGCATATTAGTGCGGCAGTACTCTAAAATCCATACGAAGGCCTGCTAGCAGCGCTGCCAATGCCTACTGGGAACCCTAGGTATTGAGATTTAAGTAATACAGACATTGACAAAATGTTGCCACATTTCACAATTTTGACCTAACGGTATTTCCTAAAAATTTTTTTCGAGAGAATCCCGATCCATGTGTAATCTTATTGTACGTAAAGAAAATTTACAAAAATTTTCGCCCGAATCTGAGACATCAAATTCTAGAAGGTGTGCGTTTTGTAAAAGAATGACCCATGTACAAGGTGTCCCGCGATAGAGTGCATAATTTGATTTGTTTGTTTCAGATACATGGGAAAGGCCATATCGAACAGTTTTGGATGTCTTTTGTTCAATGTTTTTTTCAGCGCCCTCTCTAAAAAATACAGAAAATTGTATAAAAAGAATTGTTTTTAATAAGTATTTTTATGTAAACTTCTTGTATCTAAAATTTTTTTTGAAAAAAGCTGCTTTTTTGTTACACGTATATTATGCCTTAAAGTTTTTCGACTCGTCGACACGAACTTTGTGAAAATAGTTCAGTTCCATAGTCATAAACGTGTAACAAGGGCGTGTTGGCGAGTCGATAAAAACAAAAACTTTAACATTCTTTGTATAGATTTCTTCTGCACTTTCTGTTTCTCTCACCTTCACCTTACAATTTTTTTATTTAATTATAATGTGCTTAATAAGTTTTAAAATTGGTTCTTTTGAACTTTTTTTAATGTAATTTAATCCTAATGTATAAACATTATGGGGCATTAAACGTGAAATGGGAAAATGGGTTATTTTTAAATTGATATAATTATAACCAATTAATTCTTAACTCAATTTATAATAGTTAAATTTACATGATCTGTAAAAATTATTTTGAAAAAAGATTAAGTATTTTTTTCACTATGACAAGTTGTTGTTTATTGTGAATGAGTCGTTTGGTTTTTTACCAGTCACAGCCACAACACGATGTCCCACCAGTCACAATTTCTACTTTCTAAATTTTCTTTTAAAAACTTAACTTGGTGCTAATTTTTAGTTTCTGTTGAAATCTATTTAACCATTTTAAAGCATAGTAAAAGACATCTGACTATATATAGTATTTGAGCTAAGATCTCGATTGACAGTGCAGAAAGCGGAGGTGAGGTATTTTTGACTGTCAGACCAGTCACACTCCTTTAACCAATGAAATATCACTACAACATTTATATGAGTTATTTTTTCGGTAAAATTTTTATAAGTCGCTTCATAATCTTTTGTAAAATATCTATTTGATCATTTTATTACAACCAAATACAAAGTTACAGGTCTAAACATTAGGGATTCTGGAGTAAATTGTCCCACCAGTCACTATGGAAAGCCCCTTATGCGTAAATATTAAATGTGTTGTTATTATTGCAATTTAATTAATGTAGTTTAATATGATTTAATATAAGTTTATTGTTGTAGTTATTTTGTGTCGTACTAGAAAATAACGTAGTTGTTGTTGTGCCAATGCTTCCAAATAAATATTAATAATAATGACAGACAAATTTTCAAGTTTTAATAATTTATTTTTCATAATCCATAGTAGTAACGGTAGTTTTTGAGAAAAGAACGATTTTATGCAAGCAATTATTTTACTTTGATATGCAAATAACTATAAAATATGAAATACTTAACGGATTTGATTTACTTAAAACTTATGCACTGAACACATTCACGACTACACGACATTACGACTCGACATGAAGAAATAGTCAACAAAATGGAAAAATCATACAATTGTTTCATTCTTGCATACACGAACCCCTATAGTTGCGCTGTTGTCGCTCGTCAAATTAGAAATAATTCAATACCCGCGACAGCAACATTGTCACGTAGCTGCGACATTTTCACCAAGTTCACCTCCATAAGAAAAGCATGTAAAATAACCTTTTGTCGCGTCGCAAAGTCGTTGCTGTCTTGAATGTGTTCAGTGCATTATGTGAAAGCTTTATAAGGGAATTTGGACCAAAAAAAAAATTTTACCGCGACTGAAAAATAAAATGTTACTGAAAATTGTTTTAAGCCTTCATAACAGAGAAAAATTTTTAAAATTTTTATTGTCAGAGTACTGATCTCAATTTGAATTTTGAAAAAATGGCAACAAACATGATGAATGGCAAAAGTATGGTGACAAAAGTTGAAGAATTTTAACAAAAGTAGGAAATTTATAAGTATAATAAATACTCGTATAATACAAAGTTTAATTAAATTTTTTCCAGTTTTCTATTTTTACGGACCTGAATTACACTTTATATGATTTTTAAGTTCAATTAAAAAAAAACTATAAAAAATGTTTACTACTTCTAAGGGGAAAATCTGCATCGTATAGTATGTATCGTAACGTATTATGTTATGGCTTGTATAAAAATAATTAAAAAAGAATTTTCAACGAAACATCATTCCAGAAAACATTAAAATATTTTTAATAAAAAAACTCGTACAAACTTCCAGATTTTTTGATTATACTAATGCAGAGAAAAAATACTTCCATTTTTTGTAAAAGTAACGCGTCCTTTTTTTATTTCTTATATCTTTGGACAATACTTTCGATCGCTTCCACATTTTACACTAAATATATTACTACTAGAATGCTATCCAAAAATTAAAACAGGACAAAAAAAGTTTAAATATTTCCTTGCTTTTTTAATTTTTAACACCAAAAAGGCGTACGTATGTTACGTGCGTGACTATGGATATGCCCATATATTACCTTTTAAATAATACCTTAACCATAAAATCAGTTATACACAAAGAAATATATAGTCAGTTTTCTAACAAAAAAAAAAATTCTTAAGAAATCGGTGATTGGAAACAAATCAATAAATCGATGGCCGTTCTTATTTTTATCGAAGGTGAAAATAAATTGATTGTTGTCATAAATCCATTGTCAAATAGCAGTGCCCCGGAAATCGTAGTTTTTAGTTTATGATTAAACATAATAGGCTCGAGCTGGTCAAATTTTATACGAATACATAGAAATGATGCGTAGAAACCCTAATTGATCAAGCCAGCTTTTTTGTTAAGTTTTGTTAACTTGATCTGGGGTCGAATTACAGCATACATGATCGAGCAAAATTGTACAAGATTGGTAGGCACTTGTCTCGTCGTGCCCTTCGTAATTTTGCTCGATCGAGGATGCTGAAACTCGGCCCCTGTTCTTTTCTTTCAAACGAATTTAAATTAAATTTACATTAACTTATTTTCGCGATTCATTCACCGAGAAAAAATTTTTTAGATACAACAGTATTTCGCACTTAGATAAATTCATTAAAAGTTTTGTTGTTACAACAATAAACTTCTTAGGTTAACAAAAATATTGAAGATTTTAAAATTTTAGCTTTGTAACATCAAAAAAAAAAATTTTGCTTTAACAGTTTAATACTTGTTAATCCATTTAATATATAAACTTGTTATAGCAACGGCAAAATTGTTAGTTTAAAGTGTCTTTTCATTTCTTTTCGGTGACGAACAAACAAAAAAGAAAGAAATTCGTCGAAAGTGATTATAAAATTCGTAAATATATTTAAAAAAGCTATTTATTTCTGTTAAACAATTTGTAAGTAGTAAGATAATATTATGTAATATATTGAATTGATATTTAATGTAATAGGGCAAAGAATCTACTCTACCCGTTGGCATCTGAAGCGCTTGAACGAGGAGTATCTACGCATGGTGCAGGGTCTCAAAAAAGCTAGTGCGCAACGCGACACTAATATGGTGCTGGCGAATCCTATCTTACCCACCGATGTGCTAAAAGAGGTTGTTCCCGGCAACATACACAACGCTGATCATTTCCTGATTTTCTTACGACGCTGTGTGGAATGCATAAAGACACGTTTACGTATTACAGAGGATGTAGATTTCGATCATCATTACGGCCGCGCCGTGCTCATATTTGGCATTCCCTACGTTTACACGCAGTCGAGCGTGTAACATTTGATGCCATGCTACATGCACTTCGGTATTATGATCTTCGTAGACAAACGCTTTTCGAGCCAAGATAAACGAAGTCGTCTGCCCAAGTGGATGCAGGAACATTTAGTAAATAGCTTCTGCAATCTTAGTACAAAGGAAAGCGTGCAGCTAGCTCGCCGTTGGCTGAGACGTATGGCACAGCCTTTTCGCGAGAGGATCAGCTCGGAATTTTATTGCTTACACTAGAGCAGCTGGAGGGTATGGAGAAGGAGAAGCTAGAGCGACAGTCGCAAGGAACAAAGGGAGTTGGAAAATCGTTAGTCTACATAAGTTACTTAAAGAAAAATTGTCCGCTTTAGGGCGCGTTTATAGTGGCGACTTGTTGCTTTTCCGAGCCAAGCTGAAACTCAAAAACGCTTGGGAGCAATAGAGAACGCAAGTCATGCGTCTCTTTTGCCCCAATGCATTTTTGAGTTTCAGCTCGGCTCGGTTCGGCCGTAAGTTGGCACTATAAATGCTCCCTTACAATATTTATTGCTATATGATTCGCTTGTTTTCAGAACCCGGCCTAAACTCATATCCCAAAATATGCATTTCTTCTGGTTTGTAAAACAAGCGACTCATATTTTACAATTTAATTTTATCGATATTTTAATGATATATTAAATAACACTATAACAATTTTCAACTTTTTCCAATATTGAACATACATTTTTAGACTTAGGCTGCCCACAGAGTAAACGCTGAAACAGGCAGGCAGGCAGGCAGGCGAAGAAATAACTTTTTTCTCACTTTTTCACATAGTTTACCTACGCCTGTCTGCCTGCCTGTCTGCTTCGGCGCTTACTCTGCGGGCAGCCTTAGATAAGTTAAAGTTAACAATTTTCTAACATAAATAATGAGAAAACTTCTATGCATATGCGTTTGAAATAGTTTTGTGTTCACAGATGTTCTGTTTTATGGGTTATTTTTTTCAATTTTCACGACAGAGGGTAAAGAAGACACCTCGAATGGTAAAAAATCAATAAAAACAAGCTTGATGGTAAAATTATATTACAAAAATATTCCTTACAAAATTCTAAAATATGTCTGCGAACACAACATAAAAAAATATAATGAAAATTTTTTTTAAAAAATTAAGAAAAAAAATTATAAATGATCAAACTGGGTCTCGATCCCAGGTCTCCGAATTCTTACACATTAATTGCATATCATATTAAATGAAAACTTTTATATGGAAAAATTCCAAGTCTTTTCTTCATTTTCATTTCTTGAAAATATCCATGAATGCAAAAAGTTCTGTCCATTTAATTGCTTTTACTTAAAAAATAAGATATATATCGATGCCAACTAAAAATTTAACTCTTAATAATATGTATAGAATTCTACGATTTCATTAACACGAAAAAAAAATTTTGCATAATGCATACTGTTACTTTCATATAGAAAGGCGCTATCTCATTTTTATTACTTTATAGGGGAGGGAAAAAACTTCTGCAGTTTTTCATAGTCCTAGAATAGTTTTTAATAAAAATGCTTTAAAAAAATCGGAACTACAGAACTCAATTCATCAGTAAATTTTTTCCTTCTCCTATAAAGTAATTTAAAATGAGATAGGTCTTTCTATATTAATACAACAATTTACAATGTATATTATGCATTTTATACAAGTACTAGCTGATATACCCGGTGTTACTCGAGAGTCCTTTATACAGGGTTGCCAATATTCGAAGCGTCCATTTTATTTTTAAATAAATCAAAGAAACCACAATTTTTTGTCTGTTCGTCATAAATATCATTTAATTGGGTTCAAGTGCTTATGCTTATGCTTATGCTGATGACATTCAGCTATACCTATCTGGTAAAACAAACCTTATGGAAGATTTGGTATATAAACTAAATGAAGATCTGAACAGTATTTACCAGTGGGCTAAACAAAATTATCTTCAGTTAAATGCGCTAAAATCACATGTGTTGCCCATATCCAAAGAAAAAATTTATCACGGGGATATTCCTGATATTTCAATTGGTGACAAGAACCTTAAACTAGTCAGTTGTGTTCGAAGTCTTGGCTTTAAAATCAATTGTTCTCTCACGTGCACTGATCACATTAACGATGTTGTCCGTAAAATATATTTCATCCTGCGGAACCTTAGATTGTCAGCTGATTATACACCAGTTGATACAAGACGCAAGCTTGTTGTACAACTAATACTTCCAGTGATCACATATGGTGAACTTGTCTACAGTAAATTAGATTCACAATCACAACATAAATTACAAGTTGCGTATAATCATGCTACGCGTTATGTATATGGACTGCGTACTCATGAACACTTAGCTCAATTTAAAAATTTGATACTAGGTTGTGACATTATAAGTTACTTAAATGCCAGGAATTGCATCTTTTTGCACAAACTAATTCAAATCAGAACGCCTAGCTATTTATTTGAAAAATTACAATTTTGTCAATCGTTAAGAAACCAAATGCTTGTCATTCCATGCTTTAATTTTTTGAATTCTACAAGATTATTTTTTATAAACGCCATCAGATTATGGAACGCATTACCGAATTGTATAAAATCTATTGTCAGAATAGCAAATTTCAAACATGCCATTTTGGAATATTATTCTTCACTGTACATTTACTAGGTAAACAGTTCTTTTACTCTTTTACTCAGTTTTCTTATCTTTACCTTATTTTCTATTTTTCGTTTCTTTCTCTTTCTCTCTTAACTTAAACAAATAATTATAAATTGATTTAATTGTTTTTAAATTGTTCGCTAATTTTTTCCAATATAATTTTTTAATTTAATTTAAACTATTTGTATAATATAAATTTAATGTATTAATTTAATTTCACTAAATTCAAAATGTATCTTGTTTTTAGACTTTGTACTGTAAAAGAACATAGTTCTTATTGTACTTATAAAATAAAAACCCAATGAATGAAATGAAATAAAAAAGTAGATTTGCTTACATTATTTCTTGAATATGATATCTCGTAAATGGTCGCCATTGGCCTCTACGACATATTGTGCCCGTTTTGCAGCATTTTCCATGGTTTTCTTCAACATTTCGATGGGAATGGTGGTTATTTCTTGACGGATGTTGGTTTTCAGCTCTTCTAGGGTCTTTGGCTTGTTGACGTAAACCTTTAATTTCAAATAACACCACAAAAAGAAGTCTGGAGGCGTTAAATCTGGTGATCTTGGCTGCCAATCAAAATCACCATTTTTTGACATCAAACGGCCAGGGAACAATTGCTTCAAAAAATCGATTGTGTGTGGTGGCGCGCCGTCTTGTTAAAACCAGTAGTGCCTGATACGCTTTCGACGAACGATTGGCATGAAAAAATTGTTTATCATATCGCGATAATGCTCCTGATTGACAGTAACTCTGTGGCCATTATCATCTTCGAAAAAGAACGGCCCAATGAGCATTTTAGCACAAACGCCGCACCAAACAGTGACTTTTGCATCGTGAAGAGGTACCTTTTGAATCTCTTGTGGATTTTCAGTGGCATAAATACGGCAATTTTGTTTGTTTACCGTTCCGTTCAACTGAAAATGAGCTTCATCGCTCATTGAGTTGAGTTTTCACTATTGACTTGTTTTGTTGAATGTAAATTTCAACAATTTTAGAGCGTTCGCGTGGCGTGTACTGTTCCATTGTAAACATTTGCTTGGAATGACGCTTCAAACGCGGTATGTCATAAGTCGATTTGGCATCACTGCGGAAAGTTACAGTGTTGCCAGATGGGCGCTTCGAATATTGACAGCCCTGTATAAACATTTTAACATACACTTCTCGATTAAACTTACTTACTTATTTACTTACTTAGTTGGCGCTACAACCGTATGTCGGTCTTGGCCTCATCTAAGAATTTGCGCCAGCCATTTTTGGCTTTCGCTTCCTGGCGCCAGTTGGAAATTCCAAGCTTCTTCAGGTTGTCCTCTACTTGGTCTTTCCAACGAAGATGCGGTCGTCCTCTTCTGCGTTGACCACCGCTGGGTACCGAATCGAATGTTTTCTTCACTGGAGCATCGTCTTTCATGCGCTGAACATGACCTAGCCAGCGAAGCCGCTCTATTTTAATGCACTTGACTATGTCAATGTCAGAGTACAGTTCATGCAGCTCATCATTCCACCGTATTCGGTACTCGCCATTGATGCAGATTCGCAGATAGCGAAACTTACTATTTGGTCAACTAATGATGTCACAGTACAATTGCAAAACCTATTTTTAAAATTTGAAGTCTAAATATGTTAGTTGGATTCATTTCACTAAAAAAATCTAGTATATCGAATCCAATACGGCGTCCGGAAAAAGTGTGATACACTTACTTACTTACTTAGTTGGCGCTACAACCGTATGTCGGTCTTGGCCTCATCTAAAAATTTGCGCCAGACATTTCTGTCTCTCGCTTGCTGGCGCCAGTTGAAAATTCCAAGCTTCGTCAGGTTGTCCTCTTCTTGCTCTTTCCAACGAAGATGCGGTCGTCCTCTTCTGCGTTAACCGCCGCTGGGTACCGAATCGAATGTTTTCTTCACTAGAGCATCGTCTTTCATGCGCTGAACATGACCAAGCCAGCGAAGCCGCTCGATTTTAATGCGCTTTACTATGTCGATGTCAGCGTACAGCTCATCATTCCACCGTATTCGGTACTCGCCATTGACGCAGATTGGTCCATAGATCTTACGAAGAATCTTTCTCTCGAATGCTCCTAAAGTCTTTTCATCTAAACTGCTCAGCGTCCAGGTTTGTGATGCGTAAAGTAGGACGGGCATGATGAGCGATTTATAGAGCATGATTTTCGTTCGTCGAGAGAGGGCTCTGCTTCTCAATTGCCTACTGAGCCCAAAGAAACACCTGTTGGCAAGAGTTATTCTTCGTTTGATCTCAATGCTGATGTCGTTTGGTTGAATTAATGCTGGATCCCAGATAAACGAAGTTCTTCACAACCTCGAAGGAGGTATTGTCAACGGTAACGTGGGTTCCAAGACGCTGGGACTGTTTGTTTGTTGACACTAAGTATTTCGTCTTATCTGCATTCTCTGCCAGACCCATTCGACTTGACTCTCTTTCTAATCTGGAAAATGCTGCACTGACTTCGCGCGAGTTATAGTTGAGGAAAAACAGACAACACAACTTTTCTTTTTGAATGCCAAAACTGATCTGGTTTTATTAAAATTTTTCTCTTACTTTACAACTTTCACCAATTTTTACTGTAATGTATGTATACATTCTAAAGAAATTCTAAATATGAATACATATGTGTTTATGACATAGGTTTCAAAAATGCTATCTATGAATAATTTTTATATATTTTAATACTCCATATGTTTGCTTATGACATACATTCCAAAAATGCATGTTGATAATTTTAAGTGTCACCTAGTTTTAATGGGTGCAACAATATTTTAAAACACATGGTTAAACGTTGCGGATTATCAAAGAGATACTGAGAATAACTTAAAATAATTGTATGTCTTTTCTTTTGTGACATACAAAAGAAATGTAATGTAACCTAAATAAACAACTGAACTAATTTATTACAGAAATGTGATTATTGCTTATTGTGAGTTTTTATTATTGTTGTTGTTGTAGCTTAAGTGGTTGAAGTGGAAATCAATGGGATAGGTTCTGCGTCGAGTTTTAGTAGTTTGTTGTTGTTGTAACTTCAGTAATACTAGTTAATGTTGCTGTTGTTGTTATTGTTGTTGTTGTTGTCTTAGTTGTTGTTGTCTCAATGGCTTAGGTGGTGCCAATGTTATTATCGTCGTTGGTGGTAATGTAACTCCTCCCCCCCCGGTGTGAAGCGACGGCCATAACCTTTGGTTTGTGGTTGAAGCGGGATGATCCAGGGTAATGTTTCGTTTAAACTTTCTGGAGCTATATAGAATGAAGAATATTATTATCGTTCCCATGAATAGTATTCCTCCGATAGTTATGTTGAGTTCTCGTTTTGTGGTTGGTTTCAAGTTGTTTATGGCGATTCTATTTTCGATGTTGAGGTTGTTGATTTTGTGGAGGGTTAATCTTTCGACGGTGTAGTTGGTGTGAATTGGTATGTGTGCAGTTGGTATTAGATGTATTTCGTCCCAGTATATATTTGGATTACTCTGATATGTTATATTGTTTATCTCTACTTTACAGTTTTCGAAGTGTAGCAGAATATTTCCGGATACTGAGTGTGAAGCGAAGTTGCAAGTTGAGTTAACTAATGTTGTTGGGATGTTCAGCATTAATATGTAGTTATGTTCAGGTTGTAAGATGTTTGATATTTGACCGATATCGTTGGTGACGCAATGAGCTGGTATTCCTTCTTGCGGCTGAATAATTCGTCCTAGGCAGGTTGATTTTGTGATGTCTTCTTGTTGTTTTGCTTCTTGACAATAGTAAATTCCTTCTACTTTTGGACAAATTTCAGACAAGTATTGAACATTCTCAGAGTTATATAATGCATAAGGTGATATTTCTATTTCTTTTGTTTTATTAATGGGGAGTGGAATAATGTGAATTAGGGAATAATTATTATTTGATAGGATAGGAATTCGGACATTAAATATTATATTGGTATCGTTGTAATAAGCTTGTAGCCCCAACAATTCATAGATATTGTTAGTAGATTTTATCTTTATTGATTGGGCTGAAAGTGTGTCGTATATTTCATCTAATTCTTCATGGTTAAGAAAAAATTTTGATATTATATTAAGTCTGTAAGTACATATATTTTATAACTTATTGTCCTAACTAAAATTTTTAAAGGTTTATTGATAGTTTTGCTAATTAGTTTTCTTTTTCCTTCTTATTCTAGATTTATGTATTTTTTGATTTCTGTCGGATACTATCGTTACTTTATTGTTTTTCTTTACTTTAAGTTTCGAGAATCTTGGTGTCATTTTATTCCTGCGACACTCTTTTCTAAAAACGGTTTCGTTGGTTTCGTTACTTTTAGGATCTTCCCTTACCTTGTTTAATTTTTTGATATTTTCATTAGTGATGCTGTCTAGTTTACTTTTTATCTTTGGGTATAAAACTGCTTGAAATTCATTTAACTTTTTCAAATATTCATGCTCGTTATTGAAACATATTTCGTTATTAAATTTAAAAGTTCTACCATGAAAAAGTTCAAAGGGTGTGTGTTTCGTGGATGAGTGAATCGCGTTGTTATATGTAATTAAAGTTTCCGTGAGAGTTTCGTGATGGTCTATGTCTTGTTTGTTTTCTTTTCTTGTTGCAATTATAATTCTGTAAATTTCTGTCAATGTCGAATGTAACCGTTCAACTGGGGAATTACTGGAAGTTTGTTGAAAGGAAGTAAAGTGCAATTCTATTTTGAATTGTTTACAGAAGTCTTTGAAGATGTTTGCTGTAAATTCGGATCCTTGGTCACAAACTATTTTCTTTGGTATACCATAAGTGCTGAAAAATTGTTTTACTGCTTTTGCGATGGAAATACTATTCCTATTAGGGAGGGTGTATCCTGAAGCAAATTTTGAGAATTTGTCTATCATAGTCAGTATGTATTGATGATTTATACTATAAATGTCTATGTGCAGAATATCTAGGGGTTTTTCGGGGGTTTCCGGTTTACTATATTTGATTTTTTGAGGCTGTCTGTCGTATTTCTGTTCCTGACATATGTTACAATTGTTTATGGTTTGTGTTATTTTTGATTTCATATAGGGGAAATAGTATTCTCTTTTCAAATGTGCCAAAGTTTCATTAATTCCTCTATGGTTACTATTTTCGTGGTATATGTTTATTATTCTGTCTTGTTCGTCGTTTTGTGTTATGTCTATTAGAATTTCCTTGCATCTTATAATTTTGAAGGTTTTGTTTGCTGAAAAGTATTTGGAGTAAACGGATTGTACTAAGGTAAAAGTTATGTCATCTGTGTAGACTGCTGTTATCTTATTGGGTGCTAAAAATTTTTTGAATGTGTCTATTAATTTTTCTTCTGTAAAATCTAGTGTTCTTATGGTTTTCCTTAGTTTATTCTTGAAAGGGACTTCTACTGTTAAGAATGGTTTTTGGTCGGATTTATCTAGAATAACTTGAAGGCTAAATTCATTCAAAGGTTTTTCCGAGATTGGTATTCCGTCGTTTAAGTCTTCCTGTGCTGAGTGTACTGTTGAACCTGAAGTAGCTTGAATAGAAGTAGTTGCGTCGTTGATATTTATGTCGAGTAATTTATTTCCGTGTCCGTTAGTGTTCTGCTAGCGTAGCATATGGGTTTGTCGCTACCTAAGTGTCCTTGCGATAAGACGGCTCCTAGTGCAAAATTGCTAGCGTCTGTTGTTAATGTGAATGTCTTTGCGAAATCAGGGTATTGGAGTATAGGGTCATTTATTAGTAGGTTTTTGCAATTTTCGAAAGTGTTAACATATTTTTCGTTTGCAACGATGGTTCTACCTTTTTTTAAACACTCTGTTAGTGGTTTTACTACCCTTGCAAAATCCTTTATGAATTTTCGGTAGTACCCTAGTAGTCCTAAAAATGATTTTATCTGTTTCTGTGTGCGTGGTAGAGGGAACTTATTTATTGCCGAAATTTTGTCTGGGTTCGGTTTCACTCCATCTGTTGTAACGATGTGCCCTAAAAACGCAATTTCTTTATGTAGAAATTCTGACTTGGTAAGTTGAACTTTGAGGTTGGATTCGCGGAGTCTGTCAAAAACTTTTCTTAGGTTTTCCAAATGTTCTTGGAGTGAAGTAGAGAATACTATAATGTCATCTAGATAGACTAAACATATCTTTCCTTGGAGATCTCTGAGTACGTTATCCATTACTCTTTGGAAGGTTGAAGGAGCATTCTTTAGCCCGAATGGCATCCTTAAAAATTCGTAGTGGCCTTCTTCAACTGAAAAAGCCGTTTTTTGTACATCCCTTGGATTCATTTCTATTTGATGAAATCCGCTTGCTAAATCTAGTGTAGAAAAATATAAGCATTTGCCTAACTTGTCAAGAATTTCATTAATGTTTGGGATTGGATAGCGATCGGAAACTGTTTTTTCGTTAAGTTTCCTAAAATCGATAACTAGACGCCATTTTTGTTTTCCGTCTGCATCTAATTTTTTTGGTACTACCCACACCGGTGAACTCCAGGGTGAATAGCTAGGGCGTATGATCTTTTGTTCTAATAGACTTGAAATTTGATTTTTTACCTCTTCTTTGTGGATGTATGGGTACCTATACGATTTGGTGTAGATTGGTACGTCGTCTGTAGTGTCGATTGTGTGTTTAATTGTGTTAGAAAAACTGAGGTCTTGTCCTTCTTTAAAGAATACGTCATCGTACGCTCTACAAAATTTAAACAGTAATTTCTTTTCTTCTGTGTTGAGATGGGAAGATCGGATAAGTTCAGTTATGTCACCTTCAATACTATGCGTGTTACATTCGATGCTAAAGTTATTTACTTCAACAAATTGTTCAGTATTGTAGTGTTCTACTTTGAGTGGCTGTTCTAACAAGAGAGTTTTATGTGAACTGCTGTTGTTGACAATTTCAACAACACTAAACCAGTTTTTAGTCTTATAAATGCCTTCGGAGATGAATAGTTGTGGTTCGATTTGTATTGTTTTGATATATACGTCGCCGTCTTTTATGTCTGTAGGAATTTTTATAACCTGTTTCGAATTGGGTGGAATAAGGTATTTTCCTGAGGAGAAATTTGGTTTGAATTTTAAATTAATAACAGAATTGTTTGTAATTAGCTTATTTGTGTTAAAGTCAATCTTGGCTCCTAATTTTGTTAAAATGTCTAGTCCTAACAGTCCGTCAAAGTATCCGTGGAATTTAAATAGTAAAAATGTTAGCTGCCCTGTCTCGTTAAATTCAATAAAAGTGGGCAATGTAGTTTTCTTGTTTATCTCATGTTTATTTAAAATAGTTGTTATTGTGACTGGTTTGCAAATATTTGTGTTAGCATTATTTATAAATTCGGGATTTATAAATGAAGAAGACGCTCCAGTGTCAATCAGAAATTTTAGAGGACGTCCGAAAGGTGACGAAATGTTAATGTACGGAAGGGTAAATCCGTGTTTGTTGATATCTAGGTATCCAGTTGCTCGTTCGAGGCGCAATATTGAAAATTTTCATCATCATTACAGTTTTCTTTTGGATCTTTATAAAATCCATATCCTTCGTACTGTTGGTTCATATGTTGTTGATAGGTTGTGTTCAATTGAATTGTGGGTTGTCGTTCGTTCTCCGTTGCTGAGTTTATATTGTGCATTTCGCTAGTATTTGTAAAATTTGTTCTGTTCGTCCTTTGAGTAAAACGTGAGTTTCCAGAACTAATGTCCATAGGCTCTGGAGGAGGTTGTCTCTGTACGTGTTGGTTGCCAGTGTTGAAATTTTGTGTGAAATTTCTATTTTGGATTTGGTGTTGACCAAGGTGTCTACTATTAAAAGGATTTTGATTTGGAAAATTCCTATTTTGGTTTTGGGGCTGACCAAAATTCCTATTATTAAAGTGATTTTGAGTACTTGGTTGTAGCGTATTTCTAAGTTGGTTTTGCGTATTGTAGTTTGGTCGTGCAAAATTGTCGTTTCTAAAAGACTTGTTCTGATTATAATTGAAATTTGGCTTATAATTAGTATAAAAGGTAGATTTGTTATAGTATATATTTTGTTCTTTAATGCTATATGCTAATGCTATTGGGAGTGACTCTGGCCTCATGGCTCTTATAACCGACCCCAATGGTTCTCTCAAACCTGTAAGGTAGGTGTTTAGGCACATTTCCCCATAAAGTAATTTCTTTGCAGTTATGACGTTATTATTAACTTCGTGAATAAGAATGTTATTAATAAGTGTTGCTTGTATTTCAATAATACTGCTATAAAATTCTTCTACATTTTGGTTTTTTTGTCTTAGCGAGTGTAAGTCTCTTATCAAGGTTGTTTCCGTCCTTTTATCGGAATAGTGTAGAATTAAATTATTTTTTATTTCGTCCCAATTCAAGGCCGTGCCATACATATTTAGTACTTCGTTGGCCGGGCCTTCAATTTTGTTGCGAATGGCTCTCAACAAGATTGTTGATTGGGGAGACCCGTCTAGATGCAAAATATGTGTGAGGATCTCTTCTACATTAATTATGAACTCGTGAAGCAATCTTGGATTGCCGTCATAACGAGGCAGATCTTTGATTACATCAGGAATTCGCAATGAGTTAAGAATATCACCTGCAGATGGATTTGCCATTTGAACACTAAAACTTTGATTTGAGTTTTCGAAAACACTTGACACACTTTCTCTTAATTTAATTTGATCAAAATCTACTACTTCTAAATTTTCAGGAATTGATCCTAAGCTTGCTGTTCTTCTTGGTTTAGTATACGGGAAAAACTGTTTTATTTTCCTATGCATTTATAACAATGAAACAATTGCAATACTTGACTTACATTAATCCTACGAGTATCAGTTTTACTGTCATGCCTGTTTTTCTTCTTGAGTGTAGATTCTCTCTCGATTAAGGACTGAAATCCTCCAGTTTGTGCTGCTCCAATGTACCCTTGGTGCTAGATGATCGATGATCCTTCGATGATCTTATTGTTATTTTTTAAAACTCGGGAAACCGCCGGTCTTATTTTATAACACTTTACACAGAACCGTTCGCGAGAACTTTCGACTGCGCCAGTTATAGTTGAGGAAAAACAGACAACACAACTTTTCTTTTTGAATGCCAAAACTGATCTGGTTTTATTAAAATTTTTCTCTTACTTTACAACTTTCACCAATTTTTACTGTAATGTATGTATACATTCTAAAGAAATTCTAAATATGAATACATATGTGTTTATGACATAGGTTTCAAAAATGCTATCTATGAATAATTTTTATATATTTTAATACTCCATATGTTTGCTTATGACATACATTCCAAAAATGCATGTTGATAATTTTAAGTGTCACCTAGTTTTAATGGGTGCAACAATATTTTAAAACACATGGTTAAACGTTGCGGATTATCAAAGAGATACTGAGAATAACTTAAAATAATTGTATGTCTTTTCTTTTGTGACATACAAAAGAAATGTAATGTAACCTAAATAAACAACTGAACTAATTTATTACAGAAATGTGATTATTGCTTATTGTGAGTTTTTATTATTGTTGTTGTTGTAGCTTAAGTGGTTGAAGTGGAAATCAATGGGATAGGTTCTGCGTCGAGTTTTAGTAGTTTGTTGTTGTTGTAACTTCAGTAATACTAGTTAATGTTGCTGTTGTTGTTATTGTTGTTGTTGTTGTCTTAGTTGTTGTTGTCTCAATGGCTTAGGTGGTGCCAATGTTATTATCGTCGTTGGTGGTAATGTAACTCGCGTATTATGGCCAATGATATCTATGTCATCAGCATACGCAAGCAGCATTACACTCTTGTAGAATATTGTGCCACTACGTCTCAGATCAGCAGCTCGGATGATCTTTTCCATCATTAGGTTGAAAAAGTCGCACGATAAGGAATCACCTTGTCTGAAACCTCGTTTGGTAATAAATGGTGGGGAGAGGTCCTTCCCGATTTTAACTGCGCTGCTGGTGTTGCTCAGTGTCATCCTGCAAAGTCGTATTAGTTTTGCAGGAATACCAAATTCAGACATGGTGGAGTAAAGGTGCTTCCTTATTGGGCTGTCGAAGGCGGCTTTGTAGTCGACAAAAAGATGGTGGGTGTCGACTTGTTTTTCTTGAGTCTTCTCCAAGATTTGTCGTAGCGTGAAAATCTGGTCGATGGTGGACTTTCCAGGTCTGAAGCCACACTGATAAGGTCTGATCAGTTCGTTTACAATGGGCTTCAATCTTTCACATAAAACGCTCGACAGGATCTTATATGCGATATTAAGAAGGCTTATCCCACGGTTATTGGCACGAATAGTGGGATCGCCTTTCTTGTGGATTGGGCAGAGCACACTGAGATTCCAATCGTTCGGAATGCATTCTTCCGACCATATTCTGCTTTTGCATTGAACGAACATTAATCCAAAAAAGTTGTTGGTGGTTCCATCTATTGCGGTGAGCTAATTGAATTCAAAGAAGGGGTACAAAAAACATATTTTAAAAATTAAAAAGAATTTTTATATTTACTTATTCTTAAAGCAAGCACAATTACCTTTTCAACAAAATAAAAATAATGGTGGGACTCAATGCGTCCTTGAGACATGGACATTTTAACGTCTAAACAAAGATTTATATTAAAAAACATATTGAACTTTTTAACAAAAAAAATTTTAATGAAATATATTACAAACAGCGGAGTTATTGGCATTAAAAGTAAAAATTTTGATTTTCATATACTTTTTTTCTCATTATTATCAATGTTTTATGAAAATTCGTTGTGCTAAAAATGATTGTACCTACTAAAATGTCTGTTAGCTGCGTTTTTTCATTGGAGATCAGGATCATATATTCGCATTTGCAAGCAAAGCAAAAACAACAAAAAGTCCAGCAAGTGAGCTGGACATTTAAATTGATCCAATTCTATGTTTTTAAGTGTTTATGAGGCTAGATGACGCTACGACTGAAAAAACTGGCAGTACACATTATTTTACTTTTTAAAAGTTTGGTAGCAATAGCATTTTCGCAAAATATTTCGCAAAACTTATCTGCTAGCTGCATAAGAACATCAGATATTCTTCTGTAAGCAGAAAATAGCGCCACCTGTCTGTAATCCCAAACGTGTGGGGTTAAATTTGAAGAAACTTTTGAAAACAATTTTTTCAGCTATTCACCGCAAGGTGTATGTATAGTTTGTACCCACACATTTTACAAATGTGGCGTCATCTATCTGTGAATTTAACGTACAGATCAAAACTAATGAAATAATTGTGCTGACCAGATGCGCATATGTTTTATTATATCGCCATATAGCTGAAACTGATTACATGAAAATATTAACTTTTACAGCATTCTTATTCACAGTCATCTTTTCGATAAAATTGTGATATATATACAGCATTTAAAGTACCATTGATAAAGAACTAAGTGACAACGGTGACACAATAGTGGGAAAAAATAGAGCCATCACAACAAAACGAATTTAACAGGAGGAGAGCGGGGGGTGGGGAGGCAAAAAGAAGTAGATCCACTATAAAGAAGATTTTATATTATCCAAAACGTTCGTAATTACTTTAGACACACAACAACTGCATTATTATTAGAGATAAATGGGGACTTCAAACTATATAGAGAATTTTAACACAAAACTAAGTTTTATTAATAGTCTGGTATGAAAAAATAGATTTTTAGCCATAACTTTTGATTGGAAAGAGATATTAGGGTAATTTTTTCACATAAATTATTTTTGAGACTTGACTTTTTTGAAAAAAATATAAAAACAACATTTTGGAAAAAATAAATTTCGCAAATAAAATCAAACAGTAAAAGAATTTTTGCACTTAACGGGAAGAATTTTTGCAAATAAATGCTATGTCATATGAAAGGTAGTCAGATGTGCAATTTTTAATTGATTTCATTTTTACAACAACAACAATTTTTGAGTCATTTTTTGAGTAAAAAGTCAATATTTTAGACTTTTTTTGACATAATCATAAAACATATATACACTGACTTAACGGTACAGTTCAACCTATTTTTGTGAAGTGATTTTATTGAGCTTTTGAACAAAAAAAATTTGAATGAAATATATTAATGGACAGCGGAGATATTTGCATCGAAAGACTAAACATTGATTTTCATGTCGTTTTTTTCTCCATCTTAGGCAACGATGTTTTATGAAAAAGTCGTTGTACTGAAAATTTCTTCAATTTTGAAGATATGTGAATGTTTTTGATGTCAAAATAACAGAAATTTTTTAAAATTTAATACTCAAAAATCTCCGATGGTAAAAAGTTTTATAATAACAAAATTACCGTTAGTTGAAAAATTTCAGAGGGGGCGTGGCAAAAACAAAGTATGTAACATTTTAAGTTGGGATGCATTTAATATGTATACCTAGTTTGAGCAAAATCCGTTGAGCCGTTTAGATTTGTATAAAGGTCAAACAAACAAACAAACAAACAAACAAACAAACAAACAAACAAACAGAAAATGAGTTTTATTACTATAGATTTACTCCTTTTTAGGCCGTGATAATAAATAAATATAATTAAATATGTTACAAATAAAATAAGAACGATTATAAATGTGAGTTTTATTGCTTCTTATTTGTAAAGGTAAGTTTTTGCACTTCAATATTAAAAACAACAACTTCTTAATTTATTTAAATAATTGCATTGTGGAAATAACAAGGCACTTATTAAGTTCATTTAAATTAAGGAATTTTTAAATTTACGATTTTTGTTTTAGTTATTTTAAATACTTTCATTGTTATATTAACAACTTCTGCTCTTTTAACAACATAATAAATTGTTGGTATTATTAACAACTTCATTGCTGTTAAATTAAATAACTTGTTTTGATGAGCACAAATCAAAGGCAAAAACTACTTAAAATTAAGCATATATTTGTTGAATTTAATAGTTTTTTTTTTTGGGTGTTCCTGTTATTACAAATTTTACTGCACAAACCAAACAAAACGAATACATATACAAATTGGCGAATTTTTTTAATGACTTATGGCCCAGTTAGCCTCGCATGGCACAGCAGCGCATGCAACGCAGATAAGCAGCTAGCATACAGCCAAATAAATGGTGATTATGCAACGCCTAGTCACATAGTCAAAATATAACAATAAAAAAAAGAATACAACGATTTTATTTTAATAAATTAACCGCACTTGGTCAAACAATTTTACAACTCCACATCTGTTTTGCCAAAACGTCAAATACATAGAAGAATACACAGATATTAAAATGAAATAGATCTTCCATGTTTATCTATGTAGTCAGAGATGCATTTCTGTTTTTATCTGAGCATTGCCATGCGTTGCCATGTTGTGCATGATCAGATACACACAAATCCTATTAAAAAGATTTCGATGTGACGCTTGTGAAGCCATGCACTGCTATGCCATGCGAGGCTAACTGGACCATTAAAGACGAGCTCGCTAAAGTCATTTCGGTTAAATTAAGTATTTGGCAGAACTTCATAAAGCTTTTCGTTGATTTTCAACATTAGCTGCAGCCAGCTTAAGCCTCTTATGTGTGAGCCTTTAGCTCGGATTCAGTAACAAAAAATATACTGGAAATGATTCATCTTGTTTTTGTTTTTAAGTTTTTGTAGATCTCTGCTTTTATTGCTGCCATTAAAAACAATTTAAACATTGCAGCATTTTGCGAAATCCCGGCTTTGTATTCTAGTCAACGGTAGTTAAATAATGAATCATACCTACATACCTTGTGAAATGTACTTCTAGTCAGCCGCCTCGAAATAACCTCGAAGAAATTTCTAGACTTAGGTACATACATATGTATTTACGACGCAATAGTACTGAAAAATTTCCATCAACAACCTTCCCCTTAAACAACAACAAGAACAATCATTAAAAAAAATACAAAAGAGCTACAACATCCACTAAAACTTAAGCAGCTGCCACAAACTCACACAAACAAAGCAACGAACGAAACGACATAAATTATCAGAGCAAAATGGAACGAGACGGAATTTTCCGGAACGTTTAGGTATTGAGTATAAATACGAGTGCACGGCTCAGTACTAGTCATTAGAATTGTGACATCGTATAAGTGAACAACAGCAGGCCAAGCAGTAAAAATTGTGAAAGTTTTCAGTTTTAAAAAGTGTGAAGAAAAAGTTTTTATCTTAAATGAGTGTACAATTAATTGAAAAGGCGTTGATGCAGAGCTGCAGTATATACAAAATTTGTTCAACATCGTCGTACTCCCTTGCAAGCAAGCTAAAGTGATCTACGGAAATCTGCAGAAAGGCAATGGATTGATTTCAAATAGCCCTGAAAAGCTAAAATTCAGCAGACAGCAGCTACTACGTTAGTGATCTGGAAGTTTCTGCGGGCACTTGGCACTAAACTCTGTCCTGGGCACAAAGCGTGAAGCGAGATTAGTCTTTAGGAGATGTGTTATTCTTAGAAAATTTCTGGAAAAACACAAAGAGTTGCGTCAAATCCTTGTAGGGGGCTTGAAATTTCATATTATGAAATAATTGAGTGCCAGGGTCCGGAAAAAAGAGTGAACGGCAACAGCAAACATTTTCAAGAACTGTGGGAAGGTAATTTCAAAAAGATGCGTTTTCAAAACCTATTGATTTGATTCGTTTATATAATGAGATTAAGAAAATTTTCCACTAACTTTTACGATGTACCTCTAGTATTGTATGTATGTAGTTATAGTCTTGTATGTATAAGTAACAGAGAGGTTCATCGAAGATTTTTTACTCTCCACTTCCCCCTGTACCCTCATTTTGTTCCAATTGTTTATTAAACTGCGCATTAAATATTTTCTCTACACCAAAAGAGCTCCACTTCAACGACCGACCATAAAGTCTTTTTTTTTGTGTGTGTATACGTTGTCAACTTTTTTTTATAATGCTCTGAACAGGTTTTTTTGCATTTCTCCAAGCGTTGCTAAAACGTTTTAAATTTAAACCAAACTGCGTCATTTTATCAGCTATTTTTTTTGCCTATAAATGCTTAGAAATAAGAAGCAATTAAATTTTTTGAATAGGTTGAATTTAAAACCACCAGAGATGAGATCCGTTACTCAGCATTAGTCTTATATACTTTATTTTTTGGCCTAAGTTACAAAACCCTCTAATTAACCCTGTTTGGGACTGCTGCCAAATTTAAAATTTTCAAATAGTTTTTATTTTCAATGCGACTGTCAGTCCCCACTCAATATCGTAGAATTTAGTACATTCAAACAAACATTATTAAATCCTATTTTTATCTCTTTTGAAAATCCCATAAACAAAATATTGATTTTTTTCTTACCAATCCAAATCAGAACTTTTTCTGATATCGAATTGACTAAAAACTTGAGCGATTTTGTTATCGTATTTTATTTTCTTAAGAAACTTCATTCAATCGTCTAAAGTTTTCGCGGCTCATAAATGGTAAAAAATAATTTATGTGTGTAAAACACCATCAACATTATCATTCCTTAGTTCAACATACAATCACCCAAATGTTGTAAGTTTGAGAGAATTTAACTTATTAGGTTTGTTTTTTTTTTGCATCGGTTGAAGTAGTCTCGGATTCTTTATCGCTACTATTATTTATTTTTCGAGTCAAAATCTACGAAATCGGTGAAGTAAATTTTATTTAAAACTGTGCAACATTCTGCTGTCTATATATTTTTCGAGACTCGAAATTTATCTACATGTTTTTTTCTCCTGTTCTACTTGCATCGCAACACATTAGTATTTATTCCTCCTCCTTATCCTCCATTCTGCTCATCTTCACAATATACATACATATTTTTGAGTATAACTTAAAACACTTGCAATAGTTTATATAAAAATTTTTACTAAAAAAAAAATCATTGCGCCCTATTTTAAGTTTAATTGATTAATTAATAAACTATATGTTTCTTATATATTTTTATGTAACTTAACCAAAAAATTTCTTTTCTAAAATTTATAGTTGGGCGTTTCTCTCGTTGCTGTTGTGTATCGTTAATTTAGGCCAAAAAACGAATTGAATCCTCTGTATATATTGCTAATTGCAAGTAAACCACTGTGCGACGGCACGCCGCAAACCGCCCACTTGTGGTGTGATGCGTGGCTGTGTTGCGTAATGTTACAGTGTGAGCGCGCTGCATTAGATTGAAAAAGAGGGAGTGAGAACAACGATTTGAAACGGGCAGACGCGAGCGCAGTCAAGACAGCGAAAGATAAAAAAGAAAAATCTTAGAACTTACGTAATAGGCAATTCTTGGCAAACGTTGTAAACCTGAAAATGCGATATTTTATTTAAATTATCATGCAAATGTCGATGTAGTTCCACTACCCATCAACAAAAGCACCTTTAACTACGGTAAATACTTGAATCTACTTGAGGCGAAGGCACAATATGCTTCTTCTTTGAATGGTATCGTTATTTTCTAGGAGTTTAAGCGTTATATTTTTCACTGTATCTTTAGTATATTTATATGTTAAGCTTTAAATAGTTGCACTAGTTAAACTAGCAAAACATCTATAACAACAACAGTATAACAACAACAGTAAAAACTACTGCTCAACTTAAACAAATACTTTTGAGGCTTCAGTGAAGAAGGTTTCAAAGTCACTAGTTGGCTTGAGCTTTACTTCAAAGTTTGTTTTTTTTTCATATGATTTGGAATTAAACATGTTTTTTTAAATGTTATTGATTGAATTTGTATAAAATAGTATTTCTTGCAACATAGGCGTTCATATAACGGCGTATATTCAAACAAACGTCCGAAATCTACTTAATTTTATAAAGAAACCAAAAATAATAACAAGAATCTTTTATAATTGAGTCGCTTTACGATTCATAAGAACCGTCGCTCAAACGGCATCTTAAATTTGTAAAAAATTTAACAAAAAAAAAAAAAAAATCAATTCCAAGACAACTACAACTGTAAAACAAGAACTGAAACTAACAACTCAATGCGTGTAACCTCCACAAACTGTTGTAACAAAAAATAAAAATAAATATTTGCTACGATGCAGTAAAACCTTTGCACCAATCACTTGCTGCATAACGGTTGCATTTAATGCATTTTTGTTCTGTTTAAGATTAAGAAAAAAATTGTTTTTTTGTCCATAAACTATGTTTAATAATAATAATATTTAAACTAAACTACTATAATCTTGCCAAAAACAAAGAAAAAATACACAAATCATTGCTTACAAAAAGAAGAAAAAAAAAAATCAAATTAAAAAAAGCGAGCAAAATAAAATAAATCTTTATCTTATTTGAACCACTTTCTACGAATGTTTTGTCTTATTTAAAAAAAAAAAAATTGATGCGATTGGCTCAACATTAATCCTGTTGTGTTCTAACAGCATTTAATTAAAAAAAAAAATCTTCTCTCCACCAATAAGTAAAAGCATTTCAATTCAAACAGGTCTAGTTAACACGCTAGCTCACGGCTTGCCCAAAAGACGCCCCCACGTTTACGTCGTGCTCATAAAAACTTGATAAGCCGATTGCAGGCTAGAAATTGTCGCTTGAACACTATCGTCTAGCTTCGCTCTCTAGTGAACAAAAGGCGTTCGTTGTTGTGGGTGACGTACGTGCGGAGTGTTAATTGCGCTCGAAAAGAGATTGACAGCAAAAATGTAAGTAGTTTTTTCAATATTTTATTAAACGTTTCAGAATATATAACAAAAAGCAAAGCAAATAATTAAATAGTATGTGTGTCGAAACAAAATAATATGGCGTTAAAACGCAAGAAATGCGTAATTAAAGCAAAAAAATATATTTTAGGTCAAACTGGTATAAAAAGTTAATAAGGCACACAGAGGTCTTTAAACAACAAAATGCAAGTGCGTTAATGAAACAAGCTTCTATGAAATTGAATAACTTCTAACAATTAAGTCTTCGTATAACTGCTTACGAGCAAGAATACAACAGAAAAACTGGCATACACGTTAACTGGCAATAAATTCAACTGGTCGAATGAAACATTTATTTTCAAATTTTCGTGAAATAAAAACTATTTGTATTATGAACTTGTCGAATAATTTATTTAGAAACTCTATCTAAAATAAAAAAAGCTATCGGTAACGGATCATGATTAAACACTATATTAACTGTTATCCACTGCAAGCTTTAATTTTGTTTACGCTAACAGCTGGCCAAAATTTGTATTAATAAAAATATCAACTAACTTACAAAGTCTTGTTATACAATGTGATAAGTTCCGCTCCTGCGATACACGAATATTTTAAAATAATAATGAAATTTTATACATCATGCGTCAGCATGAACTTTTCTCTAAATGATCACATCACTTTTCGCTACATAAATCAAATTTCCCAAAAATATTTTTAAAGACTAACTAGAAGTTAGTTCTCCCAATATTTTTTTTTTTCGAAACTATGCTCGAAAAGTGTAAACAGTGCACAAAAGTTAAGAAAGAAAGTTATTAGCAAACATTAACGAAACCATCATAGCACAGACTTATATAAAAAATATCCACATCTTAAGCATATTTTTTACCCATAAATTATTCATTAGAAATAACACAATTTCAGTTTAAAAGCACACTTTCATTTTTATGTAAATTTGCTGCAGTAAGAAATTTTGAAGTGTCATTCAAACAACTACATTCTATATAAATAAAATGACCCAATTAAAGGTTCGAAAACTCTGTTCAACACACACACGTTAACAATTTTGCAAAAACTTGCGATATTTTAAAGAAATTCAACAATGAAATAAGTAAAAACTTTCTATCCATGCTTCTTATTGAACATATTTAACTTTTAGGAAAACCTTTGTTTTTTTGTGTATCAACAACATATTTTCAAATTAGACAGAGTACGCATTATAAATATTTGAAATTTTCTTGCATTAACCGATTATCTCTATAACAACAATATTTTAAAAACAAAAAATTTAAAAAAATTCTGTATAACTTCTGTATAATGACAATATAAATATTAATTTTTTTATACGCTAATAATATCACTGACTTAACAAAATTTTGTAACCAATACGAATATAGAATTCAAAAGATTTCGCGCCCACGCTAAAGGGAATCAAGTGGGACGTTCATAATAATAAAATATATTGTCATAATAGAAAATATCATTCCAACATAATTTATTATTATTATTATTTTTTGAACAAATTTTCATATAAACATTTACAAATGTAAAAACTCATATACAACTGACAACAAAACAATATAATTAAAAAAAAAGACGAAAAATAATTGCAATTTAAAAATTTTAATATAAAAAATTAACTATCAAATCAGAAAACATTAATCTTCATAACTATAAACTTCAGTTTAAACAGCCTACGTTTCAGTAAAACAATCTAAGCCGTACCTCACGCTAATTTGAAATATATTTTTCACTGTAGTTAAAGGTTTTTTAGAACTTATAAGAAAAATTAAAAATTTCATTTAAATATTGGTTTTATAAAGTTTCCAATTTTTTTTTTTGGCCAATTTAACACTAATGTTCTGCAGTCTTGACTTTTAATTCTGACTTCAATGTTGCTCGTTTTTAGTGTTCTATTGCTACAGTGTAACATTCAGCAAGCACCATCGACTAGAATTTATTAAATAACAAATTTAGCTTGAAATTTCTGTACGTGGTTTTAGCTCTCTAACGCTATTTCCAGCTTTAATTTTTTTAAGGCTTACGCTTATTTTTATGTTATTCTGCAAGAAAAACTTTCTATTTCGTTAAAAAAGTTTTTGTTTGAATTAAGCCTTGCTTGAATGATTTTAGAAACTTGTATATCAAGCTAACTTTGGTCAGCTAAGGCAAAACGTGACCTTTATAAAAAATATATATTTATTAAAAAACATTTATATTAAATAAGTACATTTTCATTGAGCCTGAAAGAGCTCATCACATTGTCTGACAATATAAGCGTCTTAATTTAGTCAATCAACCAAGCAGCGTTAAAACTAAGTAACAAAATGTTTTGTTTTTGCTCAAAACTATATTTCCAAAGCGTAATTTCAAAATGCAAAAATTTTTAAGGTTTTAATAACTTCCATGGGTGGATTTAAGACAAACATAACTTTTTTAAAATTCTTACAACTTAATTTTTAAAATTAATATATATTTAAACATAAATAAAACTTGCAGATGTACTTTATAGTTTCTAAAACCTACACAATTAACAGAACTTTCATATATAAATATTGTTTTTAAAATTCTAAAAATATAATATTTTTTTCAGAAATATTTGAGCTAAATGCCATACATAATTTCATTTTTAATTTTTTCAAAAACTTGCATTCTTTTAAATTTTAATTTCCATTTCTTGAAATTATAAGTTTTTCAATTACTAAAAATTTGACTTTAAAAATGCGAAAAGTAAGAACTGTTATTCGTTTAAATTAATGTTTTAGAAACCTGAGTTAAATATTCAGAATTTTGCTATTCCGCAATTTTGACAGTTAAATTTCTATAAAAATTCTTCAATTAAAATTAATAAATTTTATAGTTATTAATTTTAATTTTAAAATTTTTAATGTTATTATGAAAATAATTTTATTTCATAATTAATAACACATAAAATAATTGAAAAAAATGTTGTGCTTTAGAGTTTATATTATAGTTTAGAAAGCTAAAAAATTTTAAGTGAAAACATTTTGGAATTTATTATTTAATTTTTTAAAATAAATTTACTATGAATAATGATTTTTTGGTATTTTTAAACACATGTTTTTTTAAAGCAATATTTGTAAAATTAAAAATTTAAAACTTTAATTTCAGAACTTGGATTTTAAAACTTATTTTAGAATTAAAAACTATAAAACTTGTTTCGTTACAGTTTAATTTTGAAACATTAAGCATAAAATTAAAATTCTAAAACTTCGTTTTTAGTTTTTTGTGCATATTGAAAATTATGGAACTGTCTTTAAACTTGAATGTTTTAACCTTAAAATTTAAAAATTGCATTTTAACAAAAAATGTGCAATTTTGAAAGTTTCAATTATCAAATTGTTCATAGTCTCACCTTTTTGATCAAAAATTCTTTAAGCAATGATTTGCGCTGCGGTTTTCCAAATCATAATTTAAGATGAACGTCAATAATTCGCAATTTCAATGCTATAAAAATACACACCAACACTTAATTCCCACTGAATGCGTATAAGATATAAAAAGCATGAAATAACGATTACTAGGATTATTACTAAGTAGTTGTAAGTTTTAACTATACAAATTTTTTCGAATGCTTGTTTTAACGATAAAATCTTCTTAGGTTGATAAGGCAAAATCTTTTAATAAACCTAGTTTAGATATTTTAGATAATAACAAAACACTTAACTGGAATCGTTCTAAGTGTATGGTTAAAATAAAGTCTTAATTAAGAAATCGTATAAACTGCGTTTTGGTATATTAAAGCAATATATATTAGTTTAGAACAGAATTTAATAATATATGACAGTATTCTACACACTACCTTGGAAACTCATGATTATTCATTCAATTGACCATGTATATAAGTTGATTAAAGTTTTAGTTATATATTTTTTAATTTTATCGATTCTTTTGCGTTATATTACAGAAATTTGCGGCTGCATTTGTACTTTTTTTTAAACTGCGAAAAATGTATTACTTCTCCAATATCAGAAAATAAATAACTTATTTCTATTAAAACTTCAAATTTAATCATACTAACCCGAATAAATGCTATAATCAGAAAACAATTTTTAAAAACCAAAGAACTTATCAAAAAGTTCTTTATTATTAGGCGCTGCGAAGCTGAATAAATTATTTCAAAATTATGAAACAAGGCAGAGTTTTAAAATTAGAAAAGCTCAAAACATAATTTCTGTTTTGTTAGAAACATAATAATATTAATAACATAACAATATTAAAACCAAAGTCATGGAACTTTTTATTTTTATGCATATTTTTTACTTATGAAAAGGTATACAAGTTATCTTCTTTATAATTTAAAAAAAACACCATTGAAAAAAACTACAAGAACTGAATGATTTTCAAACACAATACGAAACTATTCTTTTTCCCATGCCAAAATACGAAATAACCCGCTGAACTATGTTTTTTTAATAATTTTATTAATACAAAAATTCTATCTTTTATATATACTATTTTAATCGTTCTATTTTAAAACCTATTCTTAATATTATGTTACATTTTAAAGAATTTCAACTCTTTATGCATAAAAATATCAAAAGCGCAAGTTCAAGCAACCTTCAAAACAATCTTTTTCAAAAAAAAAACCATTCGAAAAATTTGTGTTTTCTAAAATGTCATGAAAAAAAAAGAATTTCCTAAAGTTATGCGGTACATAAGAGCACATCAAGATGCATTCACTTTGTATTTAGGATCAACTAGAAAAGCAACGTTAAAAAAATTCAAGAAAATAAAAAAACCTTTACCAACCTTCGAAATATCTTCAAAATCAACACTTCGTAAACGGATTTCAAATAGTTTTTCAACAACGTTTTGATACAATAAAAAATTACAGAAATCAACATGGGAAAAATCTAACAGTTTCAAAATATTTATTTCTTTGAAAATATAATCATCTGTGAAACAATAGGACATCGAACATATTTATCTTCAAGCAACAATTGTCTTCAATTAAAACACCAATCAAATTGTACAATACATTTCTATGTATATGAGTTAAACAACATTTTAAGATAATTTTATAAAAAAAAGTATTCATCTGGACAGAAAGGAAAATATAAAATAAGTAACGCATTTATTCCCAAAGAACACTCTTCTTCAAACACAAGATCCACCAAACTGCTCGAGAATTTCTGTTCATGTGTTTCAACAATAGCTCAAGTGAGGAAGAGTTTCAATAAATCAATATTATTATACTTGAACCTTCCACTTCCACAACTCGACATTCCCTCCAATTCTAGTCTATAATTGCTAAGAAAATTACCTGTACAAATTTTTCGTAATGTTTTATGTGATGTACTAAGTGATATACTTCTCGACAACACTTCTTCAACAAATACTTCCTTTCCAACTGCAATTTCGTTAGATTTCTACTCTACTACTCCTACTTCTACTTCTACTATTACTTCTGGCTATATAAAAAGGACATACGTTATAACACATATCTCTAGCAGTTGCTGAAAATATAATAAACTCTCAATCAACAACTCAATAATATGAAAAACTGGAACTTATTCTGAATTCGAATTAATAGTTTTACTCCGCTTCTTAACCATTTCGAGAAAACACATTTCTTCAATAAGTTCGTACTTGTATATAAAAACATAGACTTCTAACCTCAACCTCGATTATATCACTTGTTATTAATAAGAATACGTAGTATCTACATTTGAATTAATACCAATGCAGTTAAGAATTAACAATCAAACTATTTCTTTCCTGCTTGAGAATATTCCAATAAATCGGTAATAAATTCGAGTTACAAAAACAACAAACAACAATTGAAGTTTCGGATGATGGTTTCAAGGAAATATTGACATTAAGAATTTATGTAACAAAAAAATCAAAGTGATATTATTTTCTATTAATATCGCGATGTAAGCTAAATGTATGCATTGATAAAAATTAAGGAGAGAGAATTTTTTTCGCACCTTAAAAAATTCAAAAATCTAAAGAGGAACTATATATTACATTATACTTTTCCTTTAAAAACAACTCACGATTATGATGTATGCATGTATCAATTTACTAACATTAAAAGTTTGTTAAAAAATTCTTGGAACACTTAACGTAAAAAGTTGATTCAAAAATTCTTGCAAGATTTTATGGAATTAACGCATACAATTTTTCTGAAATATATCACCAATTTGTTAATAGACAACTGCTTTTCTAACTAGCGTCATCCATTTTATAAAAGATTAATCATAACGGAAATTTTACCATACCTCTGAAATACACAAAATAAACACTTAATAAAAATTTAAAAAAAATTAAAAATAAAGAAAGAAAAAGAATAAAAAAAGGATTCATGTAATAGAAAAAGGAAAACATTAAAAATGAAGATCTCTTATTTACGGTTATTTACGTCAGGAAAGAATATTTTGCTCATAATAAAAAAAAAATAAAATATCGGAAAAAACAGGATGCGAAAACATTTGGAAGACAGATTTACACTTGACTACGATGGAAATTAATAATTTTCTTAAGATAAAAACAGAACAGTCAATATAATAAAATGGATCACATACTTTTATCAACAACTATTCAATCAGAAATGATTTTCTTTCTTCTCAAAAATTTAAGGATTTTACCTTGATATGGTTTTTATTACTACTTAATTTAATTTAAGTTAACTACTTAAAACTATTGAAAAATATAATTTTATCATTATTTCAGAATATCAATAACGAATTTAACAAGAAAAAGGGCAGAAATAGCAATCAACAAAAATGTTTGTGAAAACACTGACACTTTATACAAATGCTAACTCTCCTTAATGAAAGGATTTACGCCACATTAATGTCATTATTTGAGTGAAATGCTTAAGAAAAAAACGTAAAAGCATTATGGAAAGTAACTAGTTTAACCCTCAAAATAGACATTTGATTTTTCAGACTTGCGTTATACATATCTCTTAGGAACTTTAACTCCAACACACAACATATAAAAAAAGCCAATATTTACTAATTTTTTGTAATCTTTAACTCACATAAAAGAAGTTCTAAAAAGCTCAAGAATACCAGGTTGAATATTTTATAAGAGAAATCTTATTTCCACCACCAATCCTAAAATGTCAGTATTTTCACGTTCACATTAAGAACTTGTCTAACTTTCATCTAGCAACATTATTCCGAGAATTTACAGACGCAACATTTTTTCCACAACTACAAGATTCTTTTAAGGATTTCCACTATAATACATCTTCAACATCTATATCTTATCTCTACGTGTTAAAAGGATACGTACATGTAACAATTTTGCCTATCCCTTCAGAAGACGCTTTATCAACTTTCCTGAGTAGACACATAAACTATAGTTTGCGTACAGGATAATATATATCTCAAATAAAAACATACTTATTAAAAAAAAAAAATAAAGTTAACATGGAATAAGTCCCGCAAAATGCAAACGCCAAATAGATCTCAATGAATGGAATTCAAAACTAAAATTAAATCCTCAATAACAAAGGCAAAAGATATAAACATTCAGGTTTCAGAAGCCTATATTGTGTCGATAAGCATGATAATTAAAGTAATAATAAAAAGTATTTTATTTAATTCTATTTTTGCTAATAAAAATGTATGGAATTTTTCAAAGGAAATTATTTACTTGACTATAATTATATTATTTGACGACTTTTTTATTTTGATTGATCATATGCATTTTTTTCATATATTCTTCAGTAGCATTTATTTTAAATATTCAATGCAAATATATATTCGGTGTTACAAACATTATTATATACTAATTCGAAAGAAATTTTGCAGAGTTACGTAAATTTGATTTGTCGTAAGTTTCTAAATCATAATCAAAATACAAAATATCGTAAAAGTTATAGTTAATTTTTAATACTGACCCAAGAGTACTGATCAAGAAATTCCATCGAAAAAAATATGTAAACGTAAAAAAACGGAACCAAAGAAAGCACCAGCAAGCCCACACAATCAATTCCACCATATAAGCGGAAATCAGTAAATAATATTCTAAAAAGAAAAAAAAAAACATCTTGATAGATATAATGCACTTACAACATTTTCAATATTTTCTCAACATTCATCGATTTAACTTCACAAAATTTTCTCGTATTCGTACCCATAAAATTTCAAACAGCGCAACTTTAAAGCAAAAAGTATCACTTAAGCGATATTTATTCACATGGAACTCACCTGAAAGCCTGAATATATTTTCGACATCTGCGGACTTCATCAATCAATATTCAAGTTACCTAAACAACTGCAACTTTATTTAAACTGCAACCAATAACTCTGTCAGCGAATCTGTGTTCAATTTAAGGACTAAATTATTATAAAAAAAAACATTTCCAACTAATCTTAACACCTACAATTTGTCATAACTCTTTCAAATTTTCAGTAAGGAGTCATCATATACATATCAATCGTCATAGACATGTACCTATATATAAATATATATGCAGCATTCTACTTCATATCAGGTATAAAGAAAAGTTTCTCTTCGATAATAATAATAAACAACGATAACAATAATGAAAAAATTACCGTGAAAGAAAATACAAAACAATGAATTTTAAAACTCAAAAACCTTATAGGAAGTACAATCATTCCATATAGAGAATATAATGGTAAACATTTGGTATATGCAAACAAATTTCATAAACATTTTGGAAAATATCCTCATTTAACCTTTTACCAATTACGCTTTAAAAAGTTGTTCTTAAAACATTTCAAAAAACCTGCGGCATTTATAGATAAACTTTTAACCTGCGGCTAAAAACCAATCAAATACATCTTTTATAATATCAGTGTTCAAAAAACTTTCTTCAAATAAATATTCTTCACACAACAATCTTCATCAACCCAATAGAAAATTTATATTTCAAACATTATTGCACCATCAACTTTACAACTAATAAAAAACGAAGCTATTTCGAGCAGAGCCAACAAAAAATGTCGTTTAAATTGTGATTACCCAATTAATAATATATAAAACAAATTCTTATAACTATGAAAAAAAGATTGAATACTTATTTAATAATTTAACAAAATAGTACTGTATGTATAACCATTATATCTATCTTTTTGAAAATTTATATTTTTCAGATCTAAGTACTTTGAAAAAATTAACACTAACCACTTGCAGTGTATATCCTCAAAAATAACCAATTTATTTGTGTTTAAATGGAATAATAGAACTATAGAAAGGAATAATAGAAATAACCACATTTTATTTTTTATGATAAACACATGACCATTTGATGTAAATTTTCATAAAATAATTTCTCTAAAATTGATAAGTGATATAAAATTATATGTATATAAGCATCTATTTTTCATAATTTTCTTTCACTTATTTGACTATAAACATTAATAAGCCAGGCAAACTTTAGAATTTATTAATAATTGCATTAATCAGTAGCTGTTATACAAAAATAACCGCCTTCTATACATTTTTACAGATATGTTGTTTAATAAATATATTACATTAGTTCTTCTGTAATCAAATCAACTCAACCAAATTCAACTCAAGTTTGGATTATCTCACCTTTATTTGCCCACTATCAACCAACGCACCATTTTGACTTCACATTAGCTAAATGTAGGCTAACCCTATACTACTACTTCACTCGATATACTCGATTTACCCAATTCATTTCCACCATCTTCATGAGTTTATCAAAATTTTACTTATTTTGTCCATACAATTTCTAGTAAAATATTTTTAAGATTCTCTGGAGATCCATGTTATACAGTTAATAAGTTATTCGCACACGTTTTTTTGTAGCGGTTTTAAGAAATTTATTTTATTTTACTATAAAATCAATTTGACTAAATTTTATTTAATATTCGAACCATCTCTCTGTGTCCCTACAATATTTTCTTTACTACATCTTTTGAATGAATTACATGATAGTTTCAAATGAGCAAACAAACCGTTTTCGTTAAATATTTTTTAAAACTTTTTACACATCCATTTATATACATTTCCTAATTGTTAGTATTTTTTTCATTATTATTCCGCTCAATTTTATGTTTATCACTTTTAATCTAAATCCTTCACTAAGTTTTTATATATTTTGCTCAATACTTATTGAAATTTTTATGGTATTCACAATACTTGTGTAAACTATTTTGTAAGAATATTAATCGTTGATTTAAGACCGACATTTTAAATTAAAATGGGGCTTATAATGTTTTTTGAAATACTTTTGTGTCATACGAAATGCACGCACCTTGATTGTACATCTAATATATTTAATCGCATTCGTAAAGTTTATTCTTTTTGAAATACATACAACTTGTATAAATTAAGCAAATGCATGTCTTATATCGCATTCTGGTTATTTCTGTTTGAGGTTGTAAAAATGTTGTGGGTCTGCATATATAATTATATATTTTCAAATAATCATTATTTATTTAACCTTTAAAAAAAAATGAGTAACTTGAATTAAAAAAATATATTCATAACATTATGACTACACAATATCTATATATATATATATATACTATATAATTACTTCACAAATTTCTATTCCTTCCAAAACTCTAATTTGCTTGTTTCCAAGGTATTAAAAACTGTCTTTTTTTTTAGCACCACACAAGAAAATGTTTTTTTTTAACACAATCTATCAAAGATAAATTCAGACCCATAATTTCTCAAAATTTCAATTAGAAAGACAAATGACTAGTATTATGGGCAGGATTGCGCCAGTCTGCATAAAATATGTTATAAAATATTAACTTTTGGGTTTAAAAATATTTTCCGTAAAGAGTCAGCAGTTTGAGGAGTATCTCCTCCGCTACTATACTATTGATACTATTTAAAACTATAATGCGATACTTAACATCGAATAATTTAAAATATTTTCCGATAGAGTTACAAAAAAATAATTCTGCGTAGTGACGAGGAAACTGTTAGGAGTTTAGAACATAAAGTTAAGTTAAGAAAATAGGTTTTAAATAGTGTGAAGAATGACTTAATATCAAACTGACGGCATAATGGTCTATGAGCTATAAAATTTAATAAAAGCGTAACGACAATGATATAGTATGTAAAGTTTAAATGGTATAAAATATGAAAACATGAGTTAATAAAAAAAGTTTCTATAAAAGAGTCACAAAATTATGTTGCGAGAAAAAGAAATGCATTTTACGAGAGTAAAATTAAGGTAGAGAAACATTTAAATGAATAAATGCTTACCTTGTCCTCTTCTTTACTTTTATTTGTCATTATTTTTATTTCTTTTGTTCTGAGAAAAGCGGACCTGTAGTGCTGGGTGATAGCACAGAAGAAGAACTCTTTGCTTCCAGGCAGGAGGCAATAGTGGGTAGACCAAAGGGTATCAGTAAGGGAATCAAAGTGCCTATTTCTACCTACTAGCTAAAAACATCCATGTTTTGTTCTTTGAAATCAGAAGAAAAAATGATTACAAAAACACATCCAATTCCTTCGCAGGACACAGATAAAAAGTCCACGAAGAAAATATCCAACAACATTCATAACAACCCTCAGAGCGGTCATGAAGTGCAAGCACCAGAGAGTCGTCAATATTCTTGGCAAGGCTGCAAAGAATGGAGATGGCCGGTACTTCTCATGACCGTGACGAGAAAAAAAAGAAAAAATTCTGAACTCTCAGTAAAGCTTAACCAAAAGATTTACTCAAGCTCACTAAAGCAAACCTTAAAACTCTCACAAGTTATTTCACAGGCCACTGTTTACTCAGATTCCATCTAAAAAAGATGGGCCAATCTGAATCAGATGTCTGGAGACTATGCGAGTAGGAAGAAGAAACTCCAGACCACATTCTATGTGAATGTTCGACAATCTGCAGTCTTCGACTTTTTGAATTTGGAGAGGCATTTGTGCCTCCATCAAAAATTTGGGACACCAAGTCAGAAAGAGTGCTAAAATTTATAAAAAGCCTAAATCTGGAGAGTTAGTCAAAGGCATGCACAATAGATTGAAAGGTTGCGGCCAGAGTTAAAGCTGATTCAAGCAGGCAAGCAGACAAGCGAAGGCAGTAACCTGCGAAAAAATAAGAGAAATGAAGCCAAGCTGGCTTTTATCTAGCTTGTTTAAACAGTTTGCCTGCGCCTGTCTGCCTGAATGCCTGCTTCGGCGTTTACTCTGCGGGCAGTCTAAGGGTTGCAGTGCACATGGGCCCACCAAAAACTATATAACTAAGTATAAAGTCAAGCGAATATTGAAAAAATTTTCTGCAACAAGGGCTGCATCTTCATTCATTCATATCATACACTTATATATTTATAACCAATCATATGTATATCAAACGTTTTAACCAAAGGAGGGTTGCGTTATTCCGATACAGATAGACAAAAACGTTTCAGCTAGATCTTTATAAGAAAATTATATAGAATTAAAATTTTCGTGTATATAAAAGATAACTTCTTCGAAAGAGTTACAAAATTTGAATGCGTTACTTAAAAAAATATGTTATCATACATAAATATATCATAAACTTATAATCAGGCTTGTTCTGCATTCCACTTCCGAGTGGAAGTGAAAATAAATCTTAATTAAATTCGATATTTGGTGGTCGAAATATCACGTTTTTCGTTAATACAATTAATTATAGTAATTAACTTAATAAAATACAAAACGAAAAAGTTATACGTAGAAAACCATACATCGAATTAAATTACGATTTAATTTCACTTCCACTCGGAAGTGGAATGCAGAACATGCCTGAATATCTTAAACTGTGAATAAATGAAAAAATCTTCCGGAAAGTGTCCAAAAATGTTAATCCGTTAATAAGGTCAGTGAGATTATAAAATAAGAAATAACAAATAAATCGACTACGATAGATAAATGCGTTACTACGATGACTAACAGCTTTATTTTGTGTATCGAAAAGGCCACTAATGACAAGCAATACATTTTCTATACAAAATTCTATTGCTTCTCCGGTCTTGCTTGTCGCTGGTTTGCGTTTTCGATATACACAACAAGGCGGTAAGACTATGAATAGTAAGGGTATTCACAAGGTGTGCTATCATGTCATATTGTCCTAAAATTTAGCTTTCAGGGTTGTAATAATTTAGTAATTTTTCATAGGACAATATGACATTAAGACATTATAGCACACCTTGTGAATACCCTAAATATAAAAATTGAAAAATATATAAATCTGAGAATAAATGAAAAATATACTACGAAAGAGTCAACAATTTGAATGTCTTATTCCGGTAGAGAAAGATAGTAGAGTTTAAGCTAAAGTTTATTGAGAAAATGGTATAAAGTATAATTTTCCTAATATATAAATATCATCCTCGAAAAAATTACAATTAAGCTACTGCGATTAACAAGTCTGAAAATAGTATAAAAAAGTATAAAATATGAAATTGCGAATAAATTAAAAAGTCTACGTGGAAAGAGTCAAATAATTTGAATGCGTATTCTGATAGAGAAAAATAGAAAAGTTTACTATAGAGTTTATAGAAAAAAATGATATAAGACATGCATCCACGAGAATATAAATATCATCTTCGAAAAATCACAACTAATGGATAAGTTCCTGCGATGAGTAAGTCTCAAAAGAGTATAAAAAAGTTTAATAAATAAAACAGCGAATAAACGAAAAAGTCTACTACGAAATAGTCAAATAATTTAAATTCGTTATTCCGATAGATAAAGATAGAAACGTTTAAGCTAGAGTTTATTGATAGAACATGAATGTACGAGTATATAAATATCTTCTTCGAAAAAAATTAAAATTGATACGCTACTGCGATTAATAAGTCTGAAAAGAGTAAAAAAGTACAATAAATGAAATTGCGAAAAAAAGAAAAAGTCTACTACGAAAGAGTCAAATAATTTGAATGCGTTATTCTGATAGAGAAAGATAGAAATATTTGAGCTAGAATTTATTCAGAAAATGGTATAAAACAATAATTTACGAGTAAACAAATATCTTCATTAATTTATACAATGAGTAAGTACAATAAATACAATAAGTAATTATACAATGATGAGTAAGTCTGAAAAGAGTATAAAAAAGGTCTTAAATATGAAATTGCGAATAAATGAAAAAGTCTACTACGAAAGAGTCAAATAATTTGAATGCGTTATTCTAATAAAGAAAGCTAGAAAATTTTAAGCTAGAGTTGAGAATATATAAAATAGTCTACTACGAAAGAGTCAAATAATTTGAATGCGTTATTCTGATAGAGAAAGATAGAAAAATTTAAGCTAGATTTTTTTTGAGAATATGAAATAGAACTTGATAATATGAGTATATACAGCTGTGGTCAAAATAATAGCAGTACTCTTATATTGAGACATGTTTGTAAAATAATACTTGTCTACTAATTTCGGATCCGGTAAACCCATTATCTTTCCAACATGTTCTTTCAAAGCTGCTTCGAAATCTGTACTCAGTTTCCTTCTATATTCCTTCTCTAAACAGACACAGGGTGTTTTACGTTTTTGGCACGTGTTTAGCAATATTGATCTAGAATCTAAACTACTCACCATGAAATAAAAAATAATATTTTGTATTTTAGAAAATATATCATCTTCTCAATCAATATATCAACCACTATCGCGTCATGTACGGTAGCGGAGAAAAAATGTTGAGATTATCCAACGAAATATCAGCAAATTTTGTATATTTTATTTTAGCGGAGCTATTGATGGAAAAGTTGATATTTTTTCTAAAATAGAAAATATTATTTTTTATTTTATGTAGTTTAGATTCTAAAAACTTGCCAAAAGCGTAAAACACCCTATGTCTTGAACATTTTACAATATAGAAGAAAACTGAGTACAGATTTGGAACCAGTGTTGAAAATACATATAGGAATTATAATGGGCTTACTGGATCCGAAATTTGTAGACTAGTATTATTAATCCAGACATGTCTAAATATAAAATCACTGCTATTATTTTGACCGCAACTGTATATTTTTTGAAAAAATCAAAATTTATTAATACGTTACTGCGATGAGTTAGTCTGAAAAGGGTATAAGATATAGTGTAAAATATAAATTGCGAATATTTAAAAAAGTCTACTACGAAAAAGTCAAATAATTTGATACATTATTCTGGTAGAGAAAGACAGAAACGTTTAAGAGTTTTTTGTGAAAATGGTAAAAAACATGAATTTTCGAGTACATAAATATCTTCTTCGAAAGAAAAACAATTGATAAGCTACTGCGATAAATAACTTCGAAACAATCATAAAAAGTATTTAAAAGAAATTGCGAATAAATGACAAATTCTACTACGAAAGAGTCAAAAAATTTGAGTGCGTTCTTCTGATAGAGAAAACTTTAAGCTAGAGTCTATTTGGAAAATGGTATGAATTTGCGACTATGTATATATCTTCTTCGAAAAAATCACAATTAATTGATAAGTTACTGCGGTGAGTAATTCTGAAAAGATTAGAAAAGGTATTAAATATGAAATTGCGAATAAATGGAAAAGTCTAATACGTAAGACTCAAATAATTTGAATGCGAAATTCTGATAGAGAAAAAAATAAACGCTAAATCTAAAGAATATTGGGAAAATGGTCAAGGATATGACTTTACGAGTATATAAATATCTTCTTTGAAAAAATCACTATTAATTGAAAAGTAACTGCGATGAGTTAGTCTGAAGAGTATAAGATGTAGTATAAAATATAAATTGCGAATATATAAAAAAGCCTACTTCGAAAGAGTCAAATATTTTTAATGCGTTATTCTGATAGAGAAAGATAGAAAAGTTTAATCTAGAGATTTTTGAGAAAATGGAATAGAACATGAATAAAAGAGAAGATAAAAATCTTCTTCAAAAAAAATCACAATTGATAAGCTTTTGCGATGAATAAGTCTAAAAAGAGTAAAACATGTAGTATTACATGAAATTGCGAATAAATAAAAAAATATACGAGAGAGTCAAATATTTGAAGCGTTATTCTGAAAATGAAAGATAGGTAAATTTAAGCCAGTGTTTATTGAGAGAATGGTATAAGACATGAATATACGAGTATAAAAATATCTTCGAAAAAATCACAATTAATTGATAAGTTACTGCTGTGAGTTAGTCTGAAAAGAGTATAATAATTATTTAATATGAAATTGCGAATAAATGAAAAATTCTACTAAGAAAGAGTCAAATAATTCTAGTGCGTTATTCTGACAGAGAAAGCTAGAAAAGTCAAAGCTAGAGTTTTTTTGAGAAAATGTTATAAAACATGAATTTACGAGTATATAAATATCTTCTTCGAAAAAATCACAAATTGATAAGATACTGCTGTGAGTTAGTCTGAAAAGAGTATACAAATTATTAAATATGAAATTGCGAATAAATGAAAAATTCTACTACGAAAGAGCCAAATAATTTGAGTGCGTTATTATGATAAAGAAGGCTAGAAAAGTTTAAGCTAGAGTTGCGAATAAATAAAAAAGTCTACTACGAAAGAGTCAAAAAATTTGAATGCGTTATTCTGATAGGGAAAGATAGAAAAGTTTAAGCTAGCGTTTATTAAGAAAGTGGTGAAAAACATGAATTTACGTATATATAAATATCTTTTTCGAAAAAATCACAATAAATTGATAAGTAACTGCTGTGAGTTCGTCTGAAAAGAATATAAAAATTATTAAATATGAAATTGCGTATAAATGAAAAAGTGCACTATGAAAGAGTCAAATAATTTGAATGAGTTATTCTAATAAAGAAAGCTACAAAAGTTGAAGCTAGAGTTGCGAATAAATAAAAAAGTCTACTACAAAAGAGTCAAAAATTTGAATGCGTTATTCTGGTAGGGAAAGAAAGAAAAGTTTAAGCTAGTGTTTATTAAGAAAAAGGTATAAAACATGAATTAACGTATATATAAATATCGTCTTCGAAAAAATCACAATTGATAAGCTACTGCGATGATAAGTCTGAAAAGAGTTTAAAAAGTATTAAATATGAGATTGCGAATAAATGAAAAAGTCTACTACGAAAGAGTCAAATAATTTGAATGCGTTATTCTAAAAGAGAAAGTTATAAACGATAAAACTAAATTTTATTGGGAAAATGGTTAGAAACATGAATTTACGCGCATGTAAATATCTTCTTCGAAAAAATCACAATTAATTGATAAGTTACTGCTGTGAGTTACTCTGAAAAGAGTATAAAAATTATTAGATACGAAATTGCGAATAAATGAAAAATTCAACTACGAAAGAGTACAATAATATGAGTGCGTTATTCTGGAAGAGAAGGCTAGAAAAGTTTAAGCTAGAGTTGCGAAAAAAAAGTCTACTACGAAAGAGTCAAAAAATTTGACTCTCAATTCTGATAGGGAAGTATAGAAAAGTTTAAGCAGTTTATTAAGGAAATGGTATAAAACATGAATTTACGAGTATATAAATATCTTCGAAAAAATCACAATTGATAAGCTACTGCGATGAGTAAGTCTGAAAAGAGCTTAAAAAGTATTAAATATGAGATTGCCAATAAGTGAAAAAGTTTACTACGAAAGAGTCAAATAATTTGAATGCGTTATTCTGATAAAGAAAGACATAAACGATAAAACTTAATTTTATTGGTAAAATGGTATAAAACATGAATTGACGAGTATATATATATATATCTTCTTCGAAAAAATCACAATTGATAAGCTACTGCGATGAGTAAGTCTGAAAAGATATGAGATTGCGAATAAATAAAAATATATACTACGAAAGAGTAAACAATTTGAATGCGTTATTCTGAAAGAGAAAGTTATAAACGATAAATTTAAATTTTATTGGGAAAATGGTAAAAAAAATGAATTTACGCGCATATAAATATCTTCTTCGAAAAACTCACAATTAATTGATAAGTTACTGCTATGAGTTACTCTGAAAAGAGTATAAAAATTATTAGATACGAAATTGCGAATAAATGAAAAATTCTACTACGAAAGAGTACAATAATATGAGTGCCGTTATTCTGATAGAGAAAGCTAGAAAAGTCAAAGCTAGAGTTTATTGAGAAAATGTTATAAGACATGAGTTTACGAGAATATAAATATCTTCTTCGAAAAAATCATAATAAATTGATAAGTTATTGCTGTGAGTTAGTCTGAAAAGAGTATAAAAATTATTAAATATGAAATTGCGAATAAATAAAAAAGTCTACTACGAAAGAGTCAAAAAATTTGAATGCGTTATTCTGGTAGGGAAAGAAAGAAAAGTTTAAGCTAGTGTTTATTAAGAAAAAGGTATAAAACATGAATTAACGTATATAAATAAATATCTTCTTCGAAAAAAATCACAATTGATAAGTTACTGCGATGAGTAAGTCTGAACATAGTTTAAAAGGTATTAAATATGAGATTGAGAATAAGTGAAAAATTCTACTACGAAAGAGTTCAATAATATGAGTGCGTTATTCTGATAGAGAAAGAAATAAACGCTAAAGCTAAAGTTTATTGGGAAAATGGTCAAAAACATGAATTTACGAGTATAAAACTATCTTCTTCGAAAGAATAACAGTTAGTAAGCTACTTTAAGTAGCTATAAGCTACTTAAGTTTGAAAAGATTATAAAAAGTATTTAAAAGAAATTACGAATAAATGAAAAATTCTACTACGAATGAGTCAAATAATTTGAGTGTGTTATTCTGATAGAGAAAGCTAGAAAAGTCAAAGCTAGAGTTTATTGAGAAAATATTATAAAAAATGAATTAACAAGTATATAAATATCTTCTTAAAAAAACAATTGACAAGCTACTGCGATAAATAAGTTCGAAAAATTATAAAAAGTATTTCAAAGAAATTGCGAATTAATCAAAAATTTTACTACGCAAGAGTCAAATAATTTAAGTGCGTTATTCTTATAGAGAAGCTAGAAAAGCCAAAGCTAGAGTTTTTTGAGAAAATGCTATAAAACATGAATTTACGAGCACATAAATAACTTCTTCGAAAAAATCACAATTAATTAATAAGTTACTGATATGAGTAAATCTGAAAAGAGTATAAAAATTATTAACTATGAAATTGCGAATAAATAAAAAGTTCTACTACGAAAGAGTCAAAAAATTTTAGTGCGTTTAGAAAAGTTTAAGCTAGAGTTTATTTGGAAAATGGTATAATACATGAAATTGCGACTATGTTAATATCTTCTTCGAAAAAATCACAATTAATTGATAAGAAACTACGGTGAGTTAGTCTGAAAAGAGTATAAGATATAGTATGAAATATAAAATGCGAATATATAAAAAATTCTACTTCGAAAGAGACAAATAATTTGAAAACGTTATTCTGATAGGGAAAGATAGAAAAGTTTAAGCTAGCGTTTTTAAGAAAATGGAATAAAACATGCATTTACATATATATAAATATTTTCTTCGAAAAAATCACAGTTGATAAGCTTCTGCGATGAGTAAGTCTGAAAAGAGTTTAAAAAGTATTAAATATGAGATTGCGATTAAGTAAAAAATATCTACTACGAAAGAGTAAATAATTTGAGTGCGTTATTCTGATAGGGAAAGTTAGAAAAGTTTATTAAGAAAATGGTACAAAAATTGAATTTACGTATATATAAATATCGTCTTCGAAAAAATCACAATTGATAAGCTACTGCGATGAGTAAGTCTGAAATGAGTTTAAAAAGTATTAAATATGAGATTGCGAATAAGTGAAAAAGTCTACTACGAAAGAGTCAAATAATTTGAATGCGTTATTCTGATAAAGAAAGACATAAACGATAAAACTACATTTTATTCGTAAAATGGTATAAAACATGAATTTACGTATATATAAATATCTTCTTCGAAAAAATCACAATTGATAAGCTACTGCGAAGAGCAAGCCTGAAAAGAGTTTAAAAAGTATTAAATATGAGATTGCGAACAAGTGAAAAAATCTACTACGAAAGAGTTAAAAATTCGAGTGCGTTATTCTGATAGGGAAAGTTAGAAAAGTTTATTAAGAAAATGGTACAAAAATTAAGAAAATGGTATAAAAACTGAATTTACGTGTATATAAATATCGTCTTCGGAGAAATCACAATTGATAAGCTACTGCGATGAGTAAGTCTGAAAAGAGTTTAAAAAGTATTAAATATGAGATATGAGTATTAAATATGAGATTCGAAAAAATCACAATTAATTGATAGGATACTACGGTGAGTTAGTCTGAAAAGAGTATAAGATATAGTATGAAATATAAATTGCGAATATATAAAAAATTCTACATCGAAAGAGACAAATAATTTGAAAACGTTATTCTGATAGGGAAAGATAGAAAAATTGAAGCTAGTGTTTTTAAGAAAATGGAATAAAACATGAATTTACGTTTATATAAATATCTTCTTCGAAAAAATCACAATTGATAAGCTACTGCGAAGAGTAAGTCTGAAAAGAGTTTAAAAAGTATTAAATATGAGATTGCGAATAAGTAAAAATATCTACTACGAAAGAGTAAATAATTTGAGTGCGTTATTCTGATAGGGAAAGTTAGAAAAGTTTATTAAGAAAATGTTACAAAAATTGAATTTACGTATATATAAATATCGTCTTCGAAAAAATCACAATTGATAAGCTACTGCGATGAGTAAGTCTGAAAAGTTTAAAAAGTATTAAATATGAGATTGCGAATAAGTGAAAAAGTCTACTACGAAAGAGTCAAATAGTTTGAATGCGTTGTTCTGATAAAAAAAGACATAAACGATAAAACTACATTTTATTGGTAAAATGGTAAAAACATGAATTTACGAGTATATAACTATCTTCTTCGAAAGAATAACAGTTAATAAGCTACTGCGTTAAATATGCTTGAAAATATTATAAAATGTATTTTAAAGAAATTGCGAATAAATGAAAAATTATACTACGAAAGAGTCAAATAATTTGAATGCGTTATTCTGATATAGAAAGCTAGAAAAGTTTAAGCTAGAGTTGCGAATAAATAAAAAAGTCTACTACGAAAGAGTCAAAAAATTTGAATGCGTTATTCTGATAGGGAAAGATAGAAAAGTTTAAGCTAGCGTTTATTGAGAAAATGTTATAAAAAATGAATTAACGAGTATATAAATATCTTCTTCAAAAAAACAATTGACAAGCTACTTTGATAAATAAGTTCGAAAAATTATAAAAAGATTTCAAAGAAATTTCGAATTAATGAAAAATTTTACTACGAAAGAGTCAAATAATTTAAGTGCGTTATTCTTATAGCTAGAAAAGCCAAAGCTAGAGTTTATTGAGAAAATGTTATAAAACATGAATTTACGAGTATATAAATAACCTCTTCGAAAAAATCACAATTAATTGATAAGTTACTGCTATGAGTAAATCTGAAAAGAGTGTAAAAATTATTAAATATGAAATTGCGAATAAATGAAAAGTTCTACTACGAAAGAGTCAAAAAATTTGAGTGCGTTATTCTGATAAAGAAAGACAGAAAAGTTTAAGCTAGAGTTTATTTGGAAAATGGTATTATACATGAATTTGCGACTATGTTAATATCTTCTTCGAAAAAATCACAATTAATTGATAAGATACTACGGTGAGTTAGTCTGAAAAGAGTATAAGATATAGTATGAAATATAAATTGCGAATATATAAAAAATTCTACTTCGAAAGAGACAAATAATTTGAAAACGTTATTCTGATAGGGAAAGATAGAAAAGTTTAAGCTAGCGTTTTTAAGAAAATGGAATAAAACATGCATTTACGTATATATAAATATTTTCTTCGAAAAAATCACAGTTGATAAGCTTCTGCGATGAGTAAGTCTGAAAAGAGTTTAAAAAGTATTAAATATGAGATTGCGAATAAATGAAAAAGTCTACTACGAAAGAGTCAAATAATTTGAATGCGTTATTTTAAAAGAGAAAGTTATAAACGATAAAACTAAATTTTATTGGGAAAATGGTTAGAAACATGAATTTACGCGCATATAAATATCTTCTTCGAAAAAATCACAATTAATTGATAAGTTACTGCTATGAGTTAATCTGAAAAGAGTATAAAAATTCTTATGTATGAAATTGCAAATAAATGAAAAGTTCTACTACGAAAGAATCAAAAAATTTGAGTGTGGTATTCCATGAAAGAAAGACAGAAAAGTTTAAGCTAGAGTTTATTTGGAAAATGGTATAATACATGAATTTGCGACTATGTTAATATCTTCTTCGAAAAAATCACAATTAATTGATAAGATACTACGGTGAGTTAGTCTGAAAAGAGTATAAGATATAGTATGAAATATAAATTGCGAATATATAAAAAATTCTACTTCGAAAGAGACAAATAATTTGAAAACGTTATTCTGATAGGGAAAGATAAAAAAGTTTAAGCTAGTGTTTTTAAGAAACTGGAATAAAACATGAATTTACGTATATATAAATATATTCTTCGAAAAAATCACAATTGATAAGCTACTGCGAAGAGTAAGTCTGAAAAGAGTTTAAAAAGTATTAAATATGAGATTGCGAATAAGTAAAAATATCTACTACGAAAGAGTAAATAATTTGAGTGCGTTATTCTGATAGGGAAAGTTAGAAAAGTTTATTAAGAAAATGGTACAAAAATTGAATTTACGTATATATAAATATCGTCTTCGAAAAAATCACAATTGATAAGCTACTGCGATGAGTAAGTCTGAAAAGTTTAAAAAGTATTAAATATGAGATTGCGAATAAGTGAAAAAGTCTACTACGAAAGAGTCAAATAGTTTGAATGCGTTGTTCTGATAAAAAAAGACATAAATGATAAAACTACATTTTATTGGTAAAATGGTAAAAACATGAATTTACGAGTATATAACTATCTTCTTCGAAAGAATAACAGTTAATAAGCTACTGCGTTAAATAAGTTTGAAAAGATTATAAAATGTATTTAAAAGAAATTGCGAATAAATGAAAAATTCTACTACGAAAGAGTCAAATAATTTGAGTGCTTTATTTTGATAGAGAAATCTAGAAAAGTTTAAGCTAGAGTTGCGAATAAATAAAAAGTCTACCACGAAAGAGTCAAAAACTTTGGATGCGTTATTCTAATAGGGAAAGATAGAGAAGTTTAAGTTAGCGTTTATTAAGAAAGTGGTATAAAACATGAATTTACGTATATACAGTCATGTGAAAATAAATAGGGACACCTATATTTTTATATTTGAAGCTGAATGAATTATATACAAAGTGCTACAGATATAGAATTAATTTCTTCGGCTGGTGATTCTTCTTGATAAGGCAAGTATAACACTTTATGGAGTTTCCTCCCACATCGTAAAACTTTCAAGATACAGGGTGTTTTACGGTTTTGGTACGTGTTTAGTATTATTGATCTAGAATCTAAACTACTCACCATAAAATAAAAAATAATATTTTGTATTTTAGAAAAAATATCAGTTTTTCCATCTATATATCAACCACTTTCGTGTCATGTGCTGTAGCGGAGCTAAAATTTTGAGATTATCCAACGAAATATCAACAAATTTTGTATCTTTTCTTTTAGCGGAGCTGTTATCATAAAAAGTTAGAATTTAGAAAAGAACTGTTGATTAGGTTTATTTTAACATGAAAAACATAGATTTTAAATTTTGACGATTACAGCTCCGCTAAATCAAAAGATACAAAATTTGTTGTTATTTCGTTTGACAATCTCAAAATTTTAGCTCCGCTACAGCACATGACACGAAAGTGGTTGATATATAGATGGAAAAACTGATATTTTTTCTAAAATACAAAATATTATTTTTTATTTTATGGTGAGTAGTTTAGATTCTAGATCAATAATACTAAACACGTACCAAAACCGTAAAACACCCTGTATCTTGAAAGTTTTAAAATGTGGGAGGAAACTTCATAAAGTTTTATACTCGCCTTATCAAGAAGAAACATCACCCGAGGGAATTAATGCTATATCTGTTGCACCTTGCATGTAATTCATGCAGCTTTATATATAAAAATACAGGTGTCCCTATTTATTTTCACATGACTGTATATCTTTTTCGAAAAAAATCACAATTGATAAGTTACTGCGATGAGTAAGTCTGAAAAGAGTTTAAAAAGTATTAAATATGAGATTGCGAATAAGTGAAAAAGTCTACTACGAAACAATCAATTAATTGGAGTGCGTTATTCTGATAGAGAAAGCTAGAAAAGTCAAAGCTAGAGTTTATTGAGAAAATGTTATAAAAAATGAATTAACGAGTATATAAGTATCTTCTTCAAAAAAACAATTGACAAGCTACTGCGATAAATAAGATCGAAAAATTATAAAAAGATTTCAAAGAAATTGCGAATTAATGAAAAATTTTACTACGAAAGAGTCAAATACTTTAAGTGCGTTATTCTTTTAGAGAAGCTAGAAAAGCCAAAGCTAGAGTTTATTGAGAAAATATTATAAAACATGAATTTACGAGTATATAAATAAACTTTTCGAAAAAATCACAATTAATTGATAAGTTACTGCTATGAGTAAATCTGAAAAGAGTATAAAAATTATTATATATGAAATTGCGAATAAATGAAAAGTTCACCTACGAAAGAGTCAAAAAATGTGAGTGCGTTATTCTGATAAAGAAAGACAGAAAAGTTTAAGCTAGAGTTTATTTGGAAAATGGTATAATACATGAATTTGCGACTATGTTAATATCTTCTTCGAAAAAATCACAATTAATTGATAAGATACTACTGTGAGTTAGTCTGAAAAGAGTATAGGATATAGTATGAAATATAAATTGCGAATATATAAAAAATTCTACTTCGAAAGAGACAAATAATTTGAAAACGTTATTCTGATAGGGAAAGCTAGAAAAGTTTAAGCTAGCGTTTTTAAGAAAATGGAATAAAACATGCATTTACGTATATATAAATATTTTCTTCGAAAAAATCACAGTTGATAAGCTTCTGCGATGAGTAGGTCTGAAAAGAGTTTAAAAAGTATTAAATATGAGATTGCGATTAAGTAAAAATATCTACTACGAAAGAGTAAATAATTTGAGTGCGTTATTCTGATAGGGAAAGTTAGAAAAGTTTATTAAGAAAATGGTTCAAAAATTGAATTTACGTATATATAAATATCGTCTTCGAAAAAATCACAATTGATAAGCTACTGCGATGAGTAAGTCTGAAAAGAGTTTAAAAAGCATTAAATATGAGACTGCGAATAAATGAAAAAGTCTACTACGAAAGAGTCAAATAATTTGAATGCGTTATTCTAAAAGAGAAAGTTATAAACGATAAAACTAAATTTTATTGGGAAAATGGTTAGAAACATGAATTTACGCGCATATAAATATCTTCTTCGAAAAAATCACAATTAATTGATAAGTTACTGCTATGAGTTAATCTGAAAAGAGTATAAAAATTCTTATGTATGAAATTGCGAATAAATGAAAAGTTCTACTACGAAAGAATCAAAAAATTTGAGTGTGGTATTCCATGAAAGAAAGACAGAAAAGTTTAAGCTAGAGTTTATTTGGAAAATGGTATAATACATGAATTTGCGACTATGTTAATATCTTCTTCGAAAAAATCACAATTAATTGATAAGATACTACGGTGAGTTAGTCTGAAAAGAGTATAAGATATAGTATGAAATATAAATTGCGAATATATAAAAAATTCTACTTCGAAAGAGACAAATAATTTGAAATCGTTATTCTGATAGGGAAAGATAGAAAAGTTTAAGCTAGTGTTTTTAAGAAAATGGAATAAAACATGAATTTACGTATATATAAATATCTTCTTCGAAAAAATCTGAAAAAGTCTGAAAAGAGTTTAAAAAGTATTAAATATGAGGTTGCGAATAACTGAAAAAGTCTACTACGAAAGAGTCAAATAATTTGAATGCGTTGTTCTGATAAAAAAAGACATAAACGATAAAACTACATTTTTTTGGTAAAATGGTAAAAAACATGAATTTACGAGTATATAACTATCTTCTTCGAAAGAATAACAGTTAATAAGCCACTGCGTTAAATAAGTTTGAAAAGATTATAAAATGTATTTAAAAGAAACTGCGAATAAATGAAAAATTTTACTACGAAAGAGTCAAATAATTTGAATGCGTTATTCTAAAAGAGAAAGTTATAAACGATAAAACTAAATTTTATTGGGAAAATGGTTAGAAACATGAATTTACGCGCATATAAATATCTTCTTCGAAAAAATCACAATTAATTGATAAGTTACTGCTATGAGTTAATCTGAAAAGAGTATAAAAATTCTTATGTATGAAAATGCGAATAAATGAAAAGTTCTACTACGAAAGAATCAAAAAATTTGAGTGAGGTATTCCATTAAAGAAAGACAGAAAAGTTTAAGCTAGAGTTTATTTGGAAAATGGTATAATACATGAATTTGCGACTATGTTAATATCTTCTTCGAAAGAAATCACAATTAATTGATAAGATACTACGGTGAGTTAGTCTGAAAAGAGTATAAGATATAGTATGAAATATTAATTGCGAATATATAAAAAATTTTACTTCGAAAGAGACAAATAATTTGAAAACGTTATTCTGATAGGGAAAGATAAAAACGTTTAAGCTAGTGTTTTTAAGAAACTGGAATAAAACATGAATTTACGTATATATAAATAACTTCTTCGAAAAAGTCACAATTGATAAGCTACTGCGATGAGTAAGTCTGAAAAGAGTTTAAAAAGTATTAAATATGAGATTGCGAATAAGTAAAAATATCTACTACGAAAGAGTAAATAATTTGAGTGCGTTATTCTGATAGGGAAAGTTAGAAAAGTTTATTAAGAAAATGGTACAAAAATTGAATTTACGTATATATAAATATCGTCTTCGAAAAAATCACAATTGATAAGCTACTGCGATGAGTAAGTCTGAAAAGTTTAAAAAGTATTAAATATGAGATTGCGAATAAGTGAAAAAGTCTACTACGAAAGAGTCAAATAGTTTGAATGCGTTGTTCTGATAAAAAAAGACATAAACGATAAAACTACATTTTATTGGTAAAATGACGAGTATATAACTATCTTCTTCGAAAGAATAACAGTTAATAAGCTACTGCGTTAAATAAGTTTGAAAAGATTATAAAATGTATTTAAAAGAAATTGCGAATAAATGAAAAATTCTACTACGAAAGAGTCAAATAATTTGAGTGCTTTATTTTGATAGAGAAAGCTAGAAAAGTTTAAGCTAGAGTTGCGAATAAATAAAAAGTCTACTACGAAAGAGTCAAAAACTTTGAATGCGTTATTCTAATAGGGAAAGATAGAAAAGTTTAAGCTAGCGTTTATTAAGAAAGTGGTATAAAACATGAATTGATAAGTTACTGCGATGAATAAGTCTGAAAAGAGTTTAAAAAGTATTAAATATGAGATTGCGAATAAGTGAAAAAGTCTACTACGAAACAATCAATTAATTTGAGTGCGTTATTCTGATAGAGAAAGCTAGAAAAGTCAAAGCTAGAGTTTATTGAGAAAATATTATAAAACATGAATTTACGAGTATATAAATAAACTTTTCGAAAAAATCACAATTAATTGATAAGTTACTGCGATGAGTAAATCTGAAAATAGTATAAAAATTATTAAATATGAAATTGCGAAAAATGAAAAGTTATACTACGAAAGAGTCCAAAAATTTGAGTGCGTTATTCTGATAGGGAAAGTTAGAAAAGTTTATTAAGAAAATGGTACAAAAATTGAATTTACGTATATATAAATATCGTCTTCGAAAAAATCACAATTGATAAGATACTGCGATGAGTAAGTCTGAAAAGAGTTTAAAAAGTATTATATATGCGATTGCGAATAAGTGAAAAAGTCTACTACGAAAGAGTCAAATAATTTGAATGCGTTATTCTAAAAGAGAAAGTTATAAACGATAAAACTAAATTTTATTGGAAAAATGGTAAGAAACATGAATTTACGCGCATATAAATATCTTCTTCAAAAAATCACAATTAATTGATAAGTTACTGCTATGAGTAAATCTGAAAAGAGTATAAAAATTCTTATGTATGAAATTTCGAATAGATGAAAAGTTCTACTACGAAAGAGTCAAAAAATTTGAGTGCGTTATTCTGATAAAGAAAGACAGAAAAGTTTAAGCTAGAGTTTATTTGGAAAATGGTATAATACATGAATTTGCGACTATGTTTATATCTTCTTCGAAAAAATCACAATTAATTGATAAGATACTACGGTGAGTTAATCTGAAAAGAGTATAAGATATAGTATGAAATATAAATTGCGAATATATAAAAAATTCTACTTCGAAAGAGACAAATAATTTGAAAAGTTATTCTGATAGGGAAAGATAGAAAAGTTTAAGCTAGTGTTTTTAAGAAAATGGAATAAAACATGAATTTACGTATATATAAATATCTTCTTCGAAAAAATCACAATTGATAAGCTACTGCGATGAGTAAGTCTGAAAAGAGTTTAAAAAGTATTAAATATGAGGTTGCGAATAAGTGAAAAAGTCTACTACGAAAGAGTCAAATAATTTGAATGCGTTCTGATAAAAAAAGACATAAACGATAAAACTACATTTTATTGGTAAAATGGTAAAAACATGAATTTACGAGTATATAACTATCTTCTTCGAAAGAATAACAGTTAATAAGCTACTGCGTTAAATAAGTTTGAAAAGATTATAAAATGTATTTAAAAGAAATTGCGAATAAATGAAAAATTCTACTACGAAAGAGTCAAATAATTTGAGTGCTTTATTTTGATAGAGAAAGCTAGAAAAGTTTAAGCTAGAGTTGCGAATAAATAAAAAGTCTACTACGAAAGAGTCAAAAACTTTGAGTGCGTTATTCTAATAGGGAAAGATAGAAAAGTTTAAGCTAGCGTTTATTAAGAAAGTGGTATAAAACATGAATTGATAAGTTACTGCGATGAGTAAGTCTGAAAAGAGTTTAAAAAGTATTAAATATGAGATTGCGAATAAGTGAAAAAGTCTACTACGAAACAATCAATTAATTTGAGTGCGTTATTCTGATAGAGAAAGCTAGAAAAGTCAAAGCTAGAGTTTATTGAGAAAATATTATAAAACATGAATTTACGAGTATATAAATAAACTTTTCGAAAAAATCACAATTAATTGATAAGTTACTGCGATGAGTAAATCTGAAAATAGTATAAAAATTATTAAATATGAAATTGCGAAAAATGAAAAGTTATACTACGAAAGAGTCCAAAAATTTGAGTGCGTTATTCTGATAGGGAAAGTTAGAAAAGTTTATTAAGAAAATGGTACAAAAATTGAATTTACGTATATATAAATATCGTCTTCGAAAAAATCACAATTGATAAGATACTGCGATGAGTAAGTCTGAAAAGAGTTTAAAAAGTATTATATATGCGATTGCGAATAAGTGAAAAAGTCTACTACGAAAGAGTCAAATAATTTGAATGCGTTATTCTAAAAGAGAAAGTTATAAACGATAAAACTAAATTTTATTGGAAAAATGGTAAGAAACATGAATTTACGCGCATATAAATATCTTCTTCAAAAAATCACAATTAATTGATAAGTTACTGCTATGAGTAAATCTGAAAAGAGTATAAAAATTCTTATGTATGAAATTTCGAATAGATGAAAAGTTCTACTACGAAAGAGTCAAAAAATTTGAGTGCGTTATTCTGATAAAGAAAGACAGAAAAGTTTAAGCTAGAGTTTATTTGGAAAATGGTATAATACATGAATTTGCGACTATGTTTATATCTTCTTCGAAAAAATCACAATTAATTGATAAGATACTACGGTGAGTTAATCTGAAAAGAGTATAAGATATAAAGATATAAGAGATAAGATATGTATTTAAAAGAAATTGCGAATAAATGAAAAATTCTACTACGAAAGAGTCAAATAATTTGAGTGCGTTATTCTGATAGAGAAAGATAGAAAAGTTTAAGCTAGAGTTGCGAATAAATGAAAAAGTCTACTACGAAAGAGTCAAAAAATTTGAATGCGTTATTCTGATAGGGAAAGATAGAAAAGTTTAAGCTAGCGTTTATTGAGAAAATGTTATAAAAAATGAATTAACGAGTATATAAATATCTTCTTCAAAAAAACAATTGACAAGCTACTGCGATAAATAAGTTCGAAAAATTATAAAAAGATTTCAAAGAAATTTCGAATTAATGAAAAATTTTACTACGAAAGAGTCAAATAATTTAAGTGCGTTATTCTTATAGCTAGAAAAGCCAAAGCTAGAGTTTATTGAGAAAATGTTATAAAACATGAATTTACGAGTATATAAATAACCTCTTCGAAAAAATCACAATTAATTGATAAGTTACTGCTATGAGTAAATCTGAAAAGAGTATAAAAATTATTAAATATGAAATTGCGAATAAATGAAAAGTTCTACTACGAAAGAGTCAAAAAATTTGAGTGCGTTATTATGATAAAGAAAGACAGAAAAGTTTAAGCTAGAGTTTATTTGGAAAATGGTATAATACATGAATTTGCGACTAAGTTAATATCTTCTTCGAAAAAATCTTGCGAATATATAAAAAATTCTACTTCGAAAGAGACAAATAATTTGAAAACGTTATTCTGATAGGGAAAGATAGAAAAGTTTAAGCTAGCGTTTTTAAGAAAATGGAATAAAACATGCATTTACGTATATATAAATATTTTCTTCGAAAAAACCACAGTTGATAAGCTTCTGCGATGAGTAAGTCTGAAAAGAGTTTAAAAAGTATTAAATATGAGATTGCGATTAAGTAAAAATATCTACTACGAAAGATACTACGAAAGAGTAAATAATTTGAGTGCGTTATTCTGATAGGGAAAGTTAAAAAAGTTTATAAAGAAAATGGTTCAAAAATTGAATTTACGAATATATATAAATATCGTCTTCGAAAAAATCACAATTGATAAGCTACTGCGATGAGTAAGTCTGAAAAGAGTTTAAAAAATATTAAATATGAGATTGCGAATAAATGAAAAAGTCTACTACGAAAGAGTAAATAATTTGAATGCGTTATTCTAAAAGAGAAAGATATAAACGATAAAACTAAATTTTATTGGAAAAATGGTTAGAAACATGAATTTACGCGTATATAAATATCTTCTTCGAAAAAATCACAATTAATTGATAAGTTACTGCTATGAGTTAATCTGAAAAGAGTATAAAAATTCTTATGTATGAAATTGCGAATAAATGAAAAGTTCTACTACGAAAGAATCAAAAAATTTGAGTGTGGTATTCCATTAAAGAAAGACAGAAAAGTTTAAGCTAGAGTTTATTTGGAAAATGGTATAATACATGAATTTGCGACTATGTTAATATCTTCTTCGAAAAAATCACAATTAATTGATAAGATACTACGGTGAGTTAGTCTGAAAAGAGTATAAGATATAGTATGAAATATAAATTGCGAATATATAAAAAATTCTACTTCGAAAGAGACAAATAATTTGAAAACGTTATTCTGATAGGGAAAGATAGAAAAGTTTAAGCTAGTGTTTTTAAGAAAATGGAATAAAACATGAATTTACGTATATATAAATATCTTCTTCGAAAAAATCACAATTGATAAGCTACTGCGATGAGTAAGTCTGAAAAGAGTTTAAAAAGTATTAAATATGAGATTGCGAATAAGTAAAAATATCTACTACGAAAGAGTAAATAATTTGAGTGCGTTATTCTGATAGGGAAAGTTAGAAAAGTTTATTAAGAAAATGGTTCAAAAATTAAATTAACGTATATATAAATATCGTATTCGAAAAAATCACAATTGATAAGCTACTGCGATGAGTAAGTCTGAAAAGTTTAAAAAGTATTAAATATGAGATTGCGAATAAGTAAAAAAGTCTACTACGAAAGAGTCAAATAATTTGAATGCGTTATTCTGATAAAGAAAGACATAAACGATAAAACTACATTTTATTGGTAAAATGGTATAAAACATGAATTTACGTATATATAAATATCTTCTTCGAAAAAATCACAATTGATAAGCTACTGCGAAGAGTAAGCCTAAAAAGAGTTTAAAAAGTGTTAAAGATGAGATTGCGAATAAGTGAAAAAATCTACTACGAAAGATTAAAAAATTTAAATGCGTTATTCTGATAGGGAAAGTTAGAAAAGTTTATTAAGAAAATGGTACAAAAATTAAGAAAATGGTACAAAAATTGAATTTACGTGTATATAAATATCGTCTTCGAAGAAATCACAATTGATAAGCTACTGCGATGAGTAACTCTGAAAAGAGTTTAAAAAGTATTAAATATGAGATTGCGAATAAGTGAAAAAGTCTACTACGAAAGAGTCAAATAATTTGAATGCTTTATTCTAAAAGAGAAAGATATAAACGATAAAACTAAATTTTATTGGGAAAATGGTTAGAAACATGAATTTACGCGTATATAAATATCTTCTTCGAAAAAATCACAATTAATTGATAAGTTACTGCTATGAGTTAATCTGAAAAGAGTATAAAAATTCTTATGTATGAAATTGCGAATAAATGAAAAGTTCTACTACGAAAGAATCAAAAAATTTGAGTGTGGTATTCCATTAAAGAAAGACAGAAAAGTTTAAGCTAGAGTTTATTTGGAAAATGGTATAATACATGAATTTGCGACTATGTTAATATCTTCTTCGAAAAAATCACAATTAATTGATAAGATACTACGGTGAGTTAGTCCGAAAAGACTATAAGATATAGTATGAAATATAAATTGCGAATATATAAAAAATTCTACTTCGAAAGAGACAAATAATTTGAAAAATATTCTGATAGGGAAAGATAGAAAAGTTTAAGCTAGTGTTTTTAAGAAAATGGAATAAAACATGAATTTACGTATATATAAATATCTTCTTCGAAAAAATCACAATTGATAAGCTACTGCGATGAGTAAGTCTGAAAAGAGTTTAAAAAGTATTAAATATGAGATTGCGAATAAGTGAAAAAGTCTACTACGAAAGAGACAAATAATTTGAATGCGTTGTTCTGATAAAAAAAGACATAAACGATAAAACTACATTTTATTGGTAAAATGGTAAAAACATGAATTTACGAGTATATAACTATCTTCTTCGAAAGAATAACAGTTAATAAGCTACTGCGTTAAATAAGTTTGAAAAGATTATAAAATGTATTTAAAAGAAATTGCGAATAAATGAAAAATTGTACTACGAAAGCGTCAAATAATTTGATTGCGTTATTCTGATAGAGAAAGCTAGAAAAGTTTAAGCTAGAGTTGCGAATAAATAAAAAAGTCTACTACGCAAGAGTCAAAAAATTTGAATGCGTTATTCTGATAGGGAAAGATAGAAAAGTTTAAGCTAGCGCTTATTAAGAAAGTGGTATAAAACATGAATTTACGTATATATATCTTTTTCGAAAAAAATCACAATTGATAAGTTACTGCGATGAGTAAGTCTGAAAAGAGTTTAAAAAGTATTAAATATTAGATTGCGAATAAGTGAAAAAGTCTACTACGAAAGAATCAAATAATTTGAGTGCGTTATTCTGATAGAGAAAGCTAGAAAATCCAAAGCTAGAGTTTATTGAGAAAATGTTATAAAACATGAATTTACGAGTATATAAATAACCTCTTCGAAAAAATCACAATTAATTGATAAGTTACTGCTATGAGTAAATCTGAAAAGAGTATAAAAATTCTTATGTATGAAATTGCGAATGAATGAAAAGTTATACTACGAAAGAGTCAAAAAATTTGAGTGCGGTATTCCTTTAAAGAAAGACAGAAAAGTTTAAGCTAGAGTTTATTTGGAAAATGTTATAATACATGTATTTGCGACTATGTTAATATCTTCTTCGAAAAAGTTACAATTAATTGATAAGATACTACGGTGAGTTAGTCTGAAAAGAGTATAAGATATAGTATGAAATATAAATTGCGAATATATAAAAAATTCTACTTCGAAAGAGACAAATAATTTGAAAACGTTATTCTGATAGGGAAAGATAGAAAAGTTTAAGCTAGTGTTTTTAAGAAAATGGAATAAAACATGAATTTACGTATATATAAATATCTTCTTCGAAAAAATTACAATTGATAAGCTACTCCGAAGAGTAAGTCTGAAAAGAGTTTAAAAAGTATTAAATATGAGATTGCGAATAAGTGAAAAAATCTACTACGAAAGAGTAAAAAATTTGAGTGCGTTATTCTGATAGGGAAAGTTAGAAAAATTTATTAAGAAAATGGTACAAAAATTAAGAAAATGGTACAAAAATTGAATTTACGTGTATATAAATATCGTCTTAGGAGAAATCACAATTGATAAGCTACTGCGATGAGTAACTCTGAAAAGAGTTTAAAAAGTATTAAATATGAGATTGCGAATAAGTGAAAAAGTCTACTACGAAAGAGTCAAATAATTTGAATGCGTTGTTTTGATAAAGAAAGACATAAACGATAAAACTACATTTTATTGGGAAAATGGTATAAAACATGAATTTACGTATATATAAATATCTTCTTCGAAAAAATCACAATTGATAAGCTACTGCGAAGAGTAAGCCTGAAAAGAGTTTAAAAAGTATTAAATATGAGATTGCGAATAAGTGAAAAAATCTACTACGAAAGAGTAAAAAATTTGAGTGCGTTATTCTGATAGGGAAAGTTAGAAAAGTTTATTAAGAAAATGGTACAAAAATGAAGAAAATGGTACAAAAATTGAATTTACGTGTATATAAATATCGTCTTCGGAGAAATCACAATTGATAAGCTACTGCGATGAGTAACTCTGAAAAGAGTTTAAAAAGTATTAAATATGAGATTGCGAATAAGTGAAAAAGTCTACTACGAAAGAGACAAATAATTTGAATGCGTTGTTCTGATAAAAAAAGACATAAACGATAAAACTACATTTTATTGGTAAAATGGTACAAAAATTGAATTTACGTGTATATAAATATCGTCTTCGGAGAAATAACAATTGATAAGTTACTGCGATGAATAAGTCTAAAAAGAGTTTAAAAGTATTAAATATGAGATTGCGAATAAGTGAAGAAGTCTACTACGAAAGAATCAAATAATTTGAGTGCGTTATTCTGATAGAGAAAGCTAGAAAAGTCAAAACTAGAGTTTATTGAGAAAAGGTAATAAAAAATGAATAAACGAGTATATAAATATCTTCTTAAAAAAAAAAAAACAATTGAAAAGCTACTGCGATAAATAAGTTCGAAATATTATAAAAAGATTTCAAAGAAATTGCGAATTAATGAAAAATTTTACTACGAAAGAGTCAAATAAGTTAAGTGCGTTATTCTTATAGAGAAGCTAGAAAAGCCAAAGCTAGAGTTTATTGAGAAAATGTTATAAAACATGTTGTATAAAATGTTATAAATAATCTCTTCGAAAAAATCACAATTAATTGATAAGTTACTGCTATGAGTAAATCTGAAAAGAGTATAAAAATTATTAAATATGAAATTGCGAATAAATGAAAAGTTCTACTACGAAAGAGTCAAAAAATTTGAGTGCGTTATTCCGATAAAGAAAGACAGAAAAGTTTAAGCTAGAGTTTATTTGGAAAATGGTATAATATATGAATTTGCGACTATGTTAATATCTTCTTCGAAAAAATCACAACAAATTGATAAGATACTACGGTGAGTTAGTCTGAAAAGACTATAAGATATAGTATGAAATATAAACTGCGAATATATAAAAAATTCTACTTCGAAAGAGACAAATAATTGAAAACGTTGTTCTGATAAGGAAAGATAGAAAAGTTTAAGCTAGCGTTTTTAAGAAAATGGAATAAACATGAATTTACGTATATATAAATATCTTCTTCGAAAAAATCACAATTGATAAGCTACTTCGATGAGTAAGTCTGAAAAGAGTTTAAAAAGTATTAAATATGAGATTGCGATTAAGTAAAAATATCTACTACGAAAGAGTAAATAATTTGAGTGCGTTATTCTGATAGGGAAAGTTAGAAAAGTTTATTAAGAAAATGGTACAAAAATTGAATTTACGTATATATAAATATCGTCTTCGAAAAAATCACAATTGATAAGCTACTACGATGAGTAAGTCTGAAAAGAGTTTAAAAAGTATTAAATATGAGATTGCGAATAAGTAAAAACATCTACTACGAAAGAGTAAATAATTTGAGTGCGTTATTCTGATAGGGAAAGTTAGAAAAGTTTATTAAGAAAATGGTACAAAAATTGAATTTACGTATATATAAATATCGTCTTCGAAAAAATCACAATTGATAAGCTACTGCGATGAGTAAGTCTGAAAAGAGTTTAAAAAGCATTAAATATGAGATTGCGAATAAGTGAAAAAGTCTACTACGAAAGAGTGAAATAATTAGAATGCGTTGTTCTGATAAAGAAAGACATAAACGATAAAACTGAATTTTATTGGTAAAATGGTAAAAAACATGAATTTACGAGTATATAGCTATCTTCTTCGAAAGAATCACAATTAATTGATAAGTTACTGCTATGAGTAAATCTGAAAAGAGTATAAAAATTCTTATGTATGAAATTGCGAATAAATGAAAAGTTCTACTACGAAAGAGTCAAATAATTTGAGTGCGTTATTCTGATAGAGAAAGCTAGAAAAGTTTAAGCTAGAATTGCGAATAAATAAAAAAGTCTACTACGAAAGAGTCAAAAAATTTGAATGCGTTATTCTGATAGGGAAAGATAGAAAAGTTTAAGCTAGCGTTTATTGAGAAAATGTTATAAAAAATGAATTAACGAGTATATAAATATCTTCTTCAAAAAAACAATTGACAAGCTACTGCGATAAATAAGTTCGAAAAATTATAAAAAGATTTCAAAGAAATTTCGAATTAATGAAAAATTTTACTACGAAAGAGTCAAATAATTTAAGTGCGTTATTCTTATAGCTAGAAAAGCCAAAGCTAGAGTTTATTGAGAAAATGTTATAAAACATGAATTTACGAGTATATAAATAACCTCTTCGAAAAAATCACAATTAATTGATAAGTTACTGCTATGAGTAAATCTGAAAAGAGTATAAAAATTATTAAATATGAAATTGCGAATAAATGAAAAGTTCTACTACGAAAGAGTCAAAAAATTTGAGTGCGTTATTATGATAAAGAAAGACAGAAAAGTTTAAGCTAGAGTTTATTTGGAAAATGGTATAATACATGAATTTGCGACTAAGTTAATATCTTCTTCGAAAAAATCTTGCGAATATATAAAAAATTCTACTTCGAAAGAGACAAATAATTTGAAAACGTTATTCTGATAGGGAAAGATAGAAAAGTTTAAGCTAGCGTTTTTAAGAAAATGGAATAAAACATGCATTTACGTATATATAAATATCGTCTTCGAAAAAATCACAATTGATAAGCTACTGCGATGAGTAAGTCTGAAAAGAGTTTAAAAAGTATTAAATATGAGATTGCGAATAAGTAAAAAAGTCTACTACGAAAGAGTGAAATAATTTGAATGCGTTGTTCTGATAAAGAAAGACATAAGCGATGAAACTACATTTTATTGTTAAAATGGTAAAAAAAAGAATTTACGAGTATATAACTATCTTCTTCGAAACAATAACAGTTAATAAGCTACTGCGTTAAATAAGTTTGAAAAGATTATAAAAAGTATTTAAAAGAAATTGCGAATAAATGAAAAATTCTACAACGAAAGAGTCAAATAATTTGAGTGCTTTATTCTGATAGAGAAAGCTAGAAAAGTTTAAGCTAGATTTGCGATTAAATAAAAAAGTCTACTACGAAAGAGTCAAAAAATTTGAATGCGTTATCCTGATAGGGAAAGATAGAAAAGTTTAAGCTAGCGTTTATTAAGGAAGTGGTATAAAACATGAATTTACGTATTCTAAAAGAGAAAGTTATAAACGATAAAACTAAATTTTATTGGGAAAATGGTAAAAAACATGAATTTGCGCGCATATAAATATCTTCTTCGAAAAACTCACAAGTAATTGATAAGTTACTGCTATGAGTTAATCTGAAAAGAGTATAAAAATTCTTATGTATGAAATTTCGAATAGATGAAAAGTTCTACTACGAAAGAGTCAAAAAATTTGAGTGCGTTATTCTGATAAAGAAAGACAGAAAAGTTTAAGCTAGAGTTTATTTGGAAAATGGTATAATACATGAATTTGCGACTATGTTTATATCTTCTTCGAAAAAATCACAATTAATTGATAAGATACTACGGTGAGTTAATCTGAAAAGAGTATAAGATATAGTATGAAATATAAATTGCGAATATATAAAAAATTCTACTTCGAAAGAGACAAATAATTTGAAAAGTTATTCTGATAGGGAAAGATAGAAAAGTTTAAGCTAGTGTTTTTAAGAAAATGGAATAAAACATGAATTTACGTATATATAAATATCTTCTTCGAAAAAATCACAATTGATAAGCTACTGCGATGAGTAAGTCTGAAAAGAGTTTAAAAAGTATTAAATATGAGGTTGCGAATAAGTGAAAAAGTCTACTACGAAAGAGTCAAATAATTTGAATGCGTTCTGATAAAAAAAGACATAAACGATAAAACTACATTTTATTGGTAAAATGGTAAAAACATGAATTTACGAGTATATAACTATCTTCTTCGAAAGAATAACAGTTAATAAGCTACTGCGTTAAATAAGTTTGAAAAGATTATAAAATGTATTTAAAAGAAATTGCGAATAAATGAAAAATTCTACTACGAAAGAGTCAAATAATTTGAGTGCTTTATTTTGATAGAGAAAGCTAGAAAAGTTTAAGCTAGAGTTGCGAATAAATAAAAAGTCTACTACGAAAGAGTCAAAAACTTTGAGTGCGTTATTCTAATAGGGAAAGATAGAAAAGTTTAAGCTAGCGTTTATTAAGAAAGTGGTATAAAACATGAATTGATAAGTTACTGCGATGAGTAAGTCTGAAAAGAGTTTAAAAAGTATTAAATATGAGATTGCGAATAAGTGAAAAAGTCTACTACGAAACAATCAATTAATTTGAGTGCGTTATTCTGATAGAGAAAGCTAGAAAAGTCAAAGCTAGAGTTTATTGAGAAAATATTATAAAACATGAATTTACGAGTATATAAATAAACTTTTCGAAAAAATCACAATTAATTGATAAGTTACTGCGATGAGTAAATCTGAAAATAGTATAAAAATTATTAAATATGAAATTGCGAAAAATGAAAAGTTATACTACGAAAGAGTCCAAAAATTTGAGTGCGTTATTCTGATAGGGAAAGTTAGAAAAGTTTATTAAGAAAATGGTACAAAAATTGAATTTACGTATATATAAATATCGTCTTCGAAAAAATCACAATTGATAAGATACTGCGATGAGTAAGTCTGAAAAGAGTTTAAAAAGTATTATATATGCGATTGCGAATAAGTGAAAAAGTCTACTACGAAAGAGTCAAATAATTTGAATGCGTTATTCTAAAAGAGAAAGTTATAAACGATAAAACTAAATTTTATTGGAAAAATGGTAAGAAACATGAATTTACGCGCATATAAATATCTTCTTCAAAAAATCACAATTAATTGATAAGTTACTGCTATGAGTAAATCTGAAAAGAGTATAAAAATTCTTATGTATGAAATTTCGAATAGATGAAAAGTTCTACTACGAAAGAGTCAAAAAATTTGAGTGCGTTATTCTGATAAAGAAAGACAGAAAAGTTTAAGCTAGAGTTTATTTGGAAAATGGTATAATACATGAATTTGCGACTATGTTTATATCTTCTTCGAAAAAATCACAATTAATTGATAAGATACTACGGTGAGTTAATCTGAAAAGAGTATAAGATATAGTATGAAATATAAATTGCGAATATATAAAAAATTCTACTTCGAAAGAGACAAATAATTTGAAAAGTTATTCTGATAGGGAAAGATAGAAAAGTTTAAGCTAGTGTTTTTAAGAAAATGGAATAAAACATGAATTTACGTATATATAAATATCTTCTTCGAAAAAATCACAATTGATAAGCTACTGCGATGAGTAAGTCTGAAAAGAGTTTAAAAAGTATTAAATATGAGGTTGCGAATAAGTGAAAAAGTCTACTACGAAAGAGTCAAATAATTTGAATGCGTTGTTCTGATAAAAAAAGACATAAACGATAAAACTACATTTTATTGGCAAAATGGTAAAAACATGAATTTTCGAGTATATAACTATCTTCTTCGAAAGAATAACAGTTAATAAGCTACTGCGTTAAATAAGTTTGAAAAGATTATAAAATGTATTTAAAAGAAATTGCGAATAAATGAAAAATTCTACTACGAAAGAGTCAAATAATTTGAGTGCGTTATTCTGATAGAGAAAGATAGAAAAGTTTAAGCTAGAGTTGCGAATAAATGAAAAAGTCTACTACGAAAGAGTCAAAAAATTTGAATGCGTTATTCTGATAGGGAAAGATAGAAAAGTTTAAGCTAGCGTTTATTGAGAAAATGTTATAAAAAATGAATTAACGAGTATATAAATATCTTCTTCAAAAAAACAATTGACAAGCTACTGCGATAAATAAGTTCGAAAAATTATAAAAAGATTTCAAAGAAATTTCGAATTAATGAAAAATTTTACTACGAAAGAGTCAAATAATTTAAGTGCGTTATTCTTATAGCTAGAAAAGCCAAAGCTAGAGTTTATTGAGAAAATGTTATAAAACATGAATTTACGAGTATATAAATAACCTCTTCGAAAAAATCACAATTAATTGATAAGTTACTGCTATGAGTAAATCTGAAAAGAGTATAAAAATTATTAAATATGAAATTGCGAATAAATGAAAAGTTCTACTACGAAAGAGTCAAAAAATTTGAGTGCGTTATTATGATAAAGAAAGACAGAAAAGTTTAAGCTAGAGTTTATTTGGAAAATGGTATAATACATGAATTTGCGACTAAGTTAATATCTTCTTCGAAAAAATCTTGCGAATATATAAAAAATTCTACTTCGAAAGAGACAAATAATTTGAAAACGTTATTCTGATAGGGAAAGATAGAAAAGTTTAAGCTAGCGTTTTTAAGAAAATGGAATAAAACATGCATTTACGTATATATAAATATTTTCTTCGAAAAAACCACAGTTGATAAGCTTCTGCGATGAGTAAGTCTGAAAAGAGTTTAAAAAGTATTAAATATGAGATTGCGATTAAGTAAAAATATCTACTACGAAAGATACTACGAAAGAGTAAATAATTTGAGTGCGTTATTCTGATAGGGAAAGTTAAAAAAGTTTATAAAGAAAATGGTTCAAAAATTGAATTTACGAATATATATAAATATCGTCTTCGAAAAAATCACAATTGATAAGCTACTGCGATGAGTAAGTCTGAAAAGAGTTTAAAAAATATTAAATATGAGATTGCGAATAAATGAAAAAGTCTACTACGAAAGAGTAAATAATTTGAATGCGTTATTCTAAAAGAGAAAGATATAAACGATAAAACTAAATTTTATTGGAAAAATGGTTAGAAACATGAATTTACGCGTATATAAATATCTTCTTCGAAAAAATCACAATTAATTGATAAGTTACTGCTATGAGTTAATCTGAAAAGAGTATAAAAATTCTTATGTATGAAATTGCGAATAAATGAAAAGTTCTACTACGAAAGAATCAAAAAATTTGAGTGTGGTATTCCATTAAAGAAAGACAGAAAAGTTTAAGCTAGAGTTTATTTGGAAAATGGTATAATACATGAATTTGCGACTATGTTAATATCTTCTTCGAAAAAATCACAATTACTTGATAAGATACTACGGTGAGTTAGTCTGAAAAGAGTATAAGATATAGTATGAAATATAAATTGCGAATATATAAAAAATTCTACTTCGAAAGAGACAAATAATTTGAAAACGTTATTCTGATAGGGAAAGATAGAAAAGTTTAAGCTAGTGTTTTTAAGAAAATGGAATAAAACATGAATTTACGTATATATAAATATCTTCTTCGAAAAAATCACAATTGATAAGCTACTGCGATGAGTAAGTCTGAAAAGAGTTTAAAAAGTATTAAATATGAGATTGCGAATAAGTAAAAATATCTACTACGAAAGAGTAAATAATTTGAGTGCGTTATTCTGATAGGGAAAGTTAGAAAAGTTTATTAAGAAAATGGTTCAAAAATTAAATTAACGTATATATAAATATCGTATTCGAAAAAATCACAATTGATAAGCTACTGCGATGAGTAAGTCTGAAAAGTTTAAAAAGTATTAAATATGAGATTGCGAATAAGTAAAAAAGTCTACTACGAAAGAGTCAAATAATTTGAATGCGTTATTCTGATAAAGAAAGACATAAACGATAAAACTACATTTTATTGGTAAAATGGTATAAAACATGAATTTACGTATATATAAATATCTTCTTCGAAAAAATCACAATTGATAAGCTACTGCGAAGAGTAAGCCTAAAAAGAGTTTAAAAAGTGTTAAAGATGAGATTGCGAATAAGTGAAAAAATCTACTACGAAAGATTAAAAAATTTAAATGCGTTATTCTGATAGGGAAAGTTAGAAAAGTTTATTAAGAAAATGGTACAAAAATTAAGAAAATGGTACAAAAATTGAATTTACGTGTATATAAATATCGTCTTCGAAGAAATCACAATTGATAAGCTACTGCGATGAGTAACTCTGAAAAGAGTTTAAAAAGTATTAAATATGAGATTGCGAATAAGTGAAAAAGTCTACTACGAAAGAGTCAAATAATTTGAATGCTTTATTCTAAAAGAGAAAGATATAAACGATAAAACTAAATTTTATTGGGAAAATGGTTAGAAACATGAATTTACGCGTATATAAATATCTTCTTCGAAAAAATCACAATTAATTGATAAGTTACTGCTATGAGTTAATCTGAAAAGAGTATAAAAATTCTTATGTATGAAATTGCGAATAAATGAAAAGTTCTACTACGAAAGAATCAAAAAATTTGAGTGTGGTATTCCATTAAAGAAAGACAGAAAAGTTTAAGCTAGAGTTTATTTGGAAAATGGTATAATACATGAATTTGCGACTATGTTAATATCTTCTTCGAAAAAATCACAATTAATTGATAAGATACTACGGTGAGTTAGTCCGAAAAGACTATAAGATATAGTATGAAATATAAATTGCGAATATATAAAAAATTCTACTTCGAAAGAGACAAATAATTTGAAAAATATTCTGATAGGGAAAGATAGAAAAGTTTAAGCTAGTGTTTTTAAGAAAATGGAATAAAACATGAATTTACGTATATATAAATATCTTCTTCGAAAAAATCACAATTGATAAGCTACTGCGATGAGTAAGTCTGAAAAGAGTTTAAAAAGTATTAAATATGAGATTGCGAATAAGTGAAAAAGTCTACTACGAAAGAGACAAATAATTTGAATGCGTTGTTCTGATAAAAAAAGACATAAACGATAAAACTACATTTTATTGGTAAAATGGTAAAAACATGAATTTACGAGTATATAACTATCTTCTTCGAAAGAATAACAGTTAATAAGCTACTGCGTTAAATAAGTTTGAAAAGATTATAAAATGTATTTAAAAGAAATTGCGAATAAATGAAAAATTGTACTACGAAAGCGTCAAATAATTTGATTGCGTTATTCTGATAGAGAAAGCTAGAAAAGTTTAAGCTAGAGTTGCGAATAAATAAAAAAGTCTACTACGCAAGAGTCAAAAAATTTGAATGCGTTATTCTGATAGGGAAAGATAGAAAAGTTTAAGCTAGCGCTTATTAAGAAAGTGGTATAAAACATGAATTTACGTATATATATCTTTTTCGAAAAAAATCACAATTGATAAGTTACTGCGATGAGTAAGTCTGAAAAGAGTTTAAAAAGTATTAAATATTAGATTGCGAATAAGTGAAAAAGTCTACTACGAAACAATCAAATAATTTGAGTGCGTTATTCTGATAGAGAAAGCTAGAAAATCCAAAGCTAGAGTTTATTGAGAAAATGTTATAAAACATGAATTTACGAGTATATAAATAACCTCTTCGAAAAAATCACAATTAATTGATAAGTTACTGCTATGAGTAAATCTGAAAAGAGTATAAAAATTCTTATGTATGAAATTGCGAATGAATGAAAAGTTATACTACGAAAGAGTCAAAAAATTTGAGTGCGGTATTCCTTTAAAGAAAGACAGAAAAGTTTAAGCTAGAGTTTATTTGGAAAATGTTATAATACATGTATTTGCGACTATGTTAATATCTTCTTCGAAAAAGTTACAATTAATTGATAAGATACTACGGTGAGTTAGTCTGAAAAGAGTATAAGATATAGTATGAAATATAAATTGCGAATATATAAAAAATTCTACTTCGAAAGAGACAAATAATTTGAAAACGTTATTCTGATAGGGAAAGATAGAAAAGTTTAAGCTAGTGTTTTTAAGAAAATGGAATAAAACATGAATTTACGTATATATAAATATCTTCTTCGAAAAAATTACAATTGATAAGCTACTCCGAAGAGTAAGTCTGAAAAGAGTTTAAAAAGTATTAAATATGAGATTGCGAATAAGTGAAAAAATCTACTACGAAAGAGTAAAAAATTTGAGTGCGTTATTCTGATAGGGAAAGTTAGAAAAATTTATTAAGAAAATGGTACAAAAATTAAGAAAATGGTACAAAAATTGAATTTACGTGTATATAAATATCGTCTTAGGAGAAATCACAATTGATAAGCTACTGCGATGAGTAACTCTGAAAAGAGTTTAAAAAGTATTAAATATGAGATTGCGAATAAGTGAAAAAGTCTACTACGAAAGAGTCAAATAATTTGAATGCGTTGTTTTGATAAAGAAAGACATAAACGATAAAACTACATTTTATTGGGAAAATGGTATAAAACATGAATTTACGTATATATAAATATCTTCTTCGAAAAAATCACAATTGATAAGCTACTGCGAAGAGTAAGCCTGAAAAGAGTTTAAAAAGTATTAAATATGAGATTGCGAATAAGTGAAAAAATCTACTACGAAAGAGTAAAAAATTTGAGTGCGTTATTCTGATAGGGAAAGTTAGAAAAGTTTATTAAGAAAATGGTACAAAAATGAAGAAAATGGTACAAAAATTGAATTTACGTGTATATAAATATCGTCTTCGGAGAAATCACAATTGATAAGCTACTGCGATGAGTAACTCTGAAAAGAGTTTAAAAAGTATTAAATATGAGATTGCGAATAAGTGAAAAAGTCTACTACGAAAGAGACAAATAATTTGAATGCGTTGTTCTGATAAAAAAAGACATAAACGATAAAACTACATTTTATTGGTAAAATGGTACAAAAATTGAATTTACGTGTATATAAATATCGTCTTCGGAGAAATAACAATTGATAAGTTACTGCGATGAATAAGTCTAAAAAGAGTTTAAAAGTATTAAATATGAGATTGCGAATAAGTGAAGAAGTCTACTACGAAAGAATCAAATAATTTGAGTGCGTTATTCTGATAGAGAAAGCTAGAAAAGTCAAAACTAGAGTTTATTGAGAAAAGGTAATAAAAAATGAATAAACGAGTATATAAATATCTTCTTAAAAAAAAAAAAACAATTGAAAAGCTACTGCGATAAATAAGTTCGAAATATTATAAAAAGATTTCAAAGAAATTGCGAATTAATGAAAAATTTTACTACGAAAGAGTCAAATAAGTTAAGTGCGTTATTCTTATAGAGAAGCTAGAAAAGCCAAAGCTAGAGTTTATTGAGAAAATGTTATAAAACATGTTGTATAAAATGTTATAAATAATCTCTTCGAAAAAATCACAATTAATTGATAAGTTACTGCTATGAGTAAATCTGAAAAGAGTATAAAAATTATTAAATATGAAATTGCGAATAAATGAAAAGTTCTACTACGAAAGAGTCAAAAAATTTGAGTGCGTTATTCCGATAAAGAAAGACAGAAAAGTTTAAGCTAGAGTTTATTTGGAAAATGGTATAATATATGAATTTGCGACTATGTTAATATCTTCTTCGAAAAAATCACAACAAATTGATAAGATACTACGGTGAGTTAGTCTGAAAAGACTATAAGATATAGTATGAAATATAAACTGCGAATATATAAAAAATTCTACTTCGAAAGAGACAAATAATTGAAAACGTTGTTCTGATAAGGAAAGATAGAAAAGTTTAAGCTAGCGTTTTTAAGAAAATGGAATAAACATGAATTTACGTATATATAAATATCTTCTTCGAAAAAATCACAATTGATAAGCTACTTCGATGAGTAAGTCTGAAAAGAGTTTAAAAAGTATTAAATATGAGATTGCGATTAAGTAAAAATATCTACTACGAAAGAGTAAATAATTTGAGTGCGTTATTCTGATAGGGAAAGTTAGAAAAGTTTATTAAGAAAATGGTACAAAAATTGAATTTACGTATATATAAATATCGTCTTCGAAAAAATCACAATTGATAAGCTACTACGATGAGTAAGTCTGAAAAGAGTTTAAAAAGTATTAAATATGAGATTGCGAATAAGTAAAAACATCTACTACGAAAGAGTAAATAATTTGAGTGCGTTATTCTGATAGGGAAAGTTAGAAAAGTTTATTAAGAAAATGGTACAAAAATTGAATTTACGTATATATAAATATCGTCTTCGAAAAAATCACAATTGATAAGCTACTGCGATGAGTAAGTCTGAAAAGAGTTTAAAAAGCATTAAATATGAGATTGCGAATAAGTGAAAAAGTCTACTACGAAAGAGTGAAATAATTAGAATGCGTTGTTCTGATAAAGAAAGACATAAACGATAAAACTGAATTTTATTGGTAAAATGGTAAAAAACATGAATTTACGAGTATATAGCTATCTTCTTCGAAAGAATCACAATTAATTGATAAGTTACTGCTATGAGTAAATCTGAAAAGAGTATAAAAATTCTTATGTATGAAATTGCGAATAAATGAAAAGTTCTACTACGAAAGAGTCAAATAATTTGAGTGCGTTATTCTGATAGAGAAAGCTAGAAAAGTTTAAGCTAGAATTGCGAATAAATAAAAAAGTCTACTACGAAAGAGTCAAAAAATTTGAATGCGTTATTCTGATAGGGAAAGATAGAAAAGTTTAAGCTAGCGTTTATTGAGAAAATGTTATAAAAAATGAATTAACGAGTATATAAATATCTTCTTCAAAAAAACAATTGACAAGCTACTGCGATAAATAAGTTCGAAAAATTATAAAAAGATTTCAAAGAAATTTCGAATTAATGAAAAATTTTACTACGAAAGAGTCAAATAATTTAAGTGCGTTATTCTTATAGCTAGAAAAGCCAAAGCTAGAGTTTATTGAGAAAATGTTATAAAACATGAATTTACGAGTATATAAATAACCTCTTCGAAAAAATCACAATTAATTGATAAGTTACTGCTATGAGTAAATCTGAAAAGAGTATAAAAATTATTAAATATGAAATTGCGAATAAATGAAAAGTTCTACTACGAAAGAGTCAAAAAATTTGAGTGCGTTATTATGATAAAGAAAGACAGAAAAGTTTAAGCTAGAGTTTATTTGGAAAATGGTATAATACATGAATTTGCGACTAAGTTAATATCTTCTTCGAAAAAATCTTGCGAATATATAAAAAATTCTACTTCGAAAGAGACAAATAATTTGAAAACGTTATTCTGATAGGGAAAGATAGAAAAGTTTAAGCTAGCGTTTTTAAGAAAATGGAATAAAACATGCATTTACGTATATATAAATATCGTCTTCGAAAAAATCACAATTGATAAGCTACTGCGATGAGTAAGTCTGAAAAGAGTTTAAAAAGTATTAAATATGAGATTGCGAATAAGTAAAAAAGTCTACTACGAAAGAGTGAAATAATTTGAATGCGTTGTTCTGATAAAGAAAGACATAAGCGATGAAACTACATTTTATTGTTAAAATGGTAAAAAAAAGAATTTACGAGTATATAACTATCTTCTTCGAAACAATAACAGTTAATAAGCTACTGCGTTAAATAAGTTTGAAAAGATTATAAAAAGTATTTAAAAGAAATTGCGAATAAATGAAAAATTCTACAACGAAAGAGTCAAATAATTTGAGTGCTTTATTCTGATAGAGAAAGCTAGAAAAGTTTAAGCTAGATTTGCGATTAAATAAAAAAGTCTACTACGAAAGAGTCAAAAAATTTGAATGCGTTATCCTGATAGGGAAAGATAGAAAAGTTTAAGCTAGCGTTTATTAAGGAAGTGGTATAAAACATGAATTTACGTATTCTAAAAGAGAAAGTTATAAACGATAAAACTAAATTTTATTGGGAAAATGGTAAAAAACATGAATTTGCGCGCATATAAATATCTTCTTCGAAAAACTCACAAGTAATTGATAAGTTACTGCTATGAGTAAATCTGAAAAGAAAAAAAATCACAATTGATAAGTTATTGCGATGAGTAAGTCTGAAAAGAGTTTAAAAAGTATTAAATATGAGATTGCGAATAAATGAAAAATTCTACTACGAAAGAGTCAAATAATTTGAGTGCGTTATTCTGGAAGAGAAAGCTAGAAAAGTTTAAGCTAGATTTGCGAATAAAAAAAGTCTACTGCGAAAGAGTCAAAAATTTTGAATGCGTTATTCTGACAGGGAAAGAAAGAAAAGTTTAAGCTAGCGTTTATTAAGAAAATGGTATAAAACATGAATTTACGTATATAAAAATACCCTTTTGGAAAAAAACACAATTAATTGATAAGTTACTGCTGTGAGTTAGTCTGAAAAGAGTATACAAATTATTAAATATGAAATTGCGAATAAATAAAAAAGTCTACTACGAAAGAGTCAAATAATTTGAATGCGTTATTCTGATAGAGAAAGCTAGGAAAGTCAAAGCTAGAGTTTATTGAGAAAATGTTATAAAACATGAATTTACGAGTATATAAATATCTTCTTCGAAAAAATCACAATTGATAAGCTACTGCGATGAGTAAGTCTGAAAAGAGCTTATAAAGTAATAAATATGAGATTGCGAATAAGTGAAAACGTCTACTAGGAAAGAATCAAATAATTTGAGTGCGCTATTCTGATAGAGAAAGCTAGGAAAGTCAAAGCTAGAGTTTATTGAGAAAATGTTATAAAAAATGAACTAACGAGTATATAAATATCTTCTTCAAAAAAACAATTGACAAGCTACTGCGATAAATAAGTTCGAAAAATTATAAAAAGTATTTCATAGAAATTCCGAATTAATGAAAAATTTTACTACGAAAGAGTTTAAATAATTTAAGTGCGTTATTCTTATAGAGAAGCTAGAAAAGCCAAAGCAAGAGTTTATTGAGAAAATGTTATAAAACATGAATTTACGAGTATATAAATATCCTCTTCGAAAAAATCACAATTAATTGATAAGATACTACGGTGAGCATATGATATAGTATGAAATATAAGTTGCGAATATATAAAAAATTCTACTTCGAAAGAGACAAATAATATGAATGCGTTATTCTGATATAGAAAGATAGAAAAGTTTAAGCTAGAGATTTTTGAGAAAATGGAATAGAACATGAATATGCGAGTATATAAACATCTTCTTCAAAAAACTCACAATTGATAAGCTTTTGCGATGAATAAGTCTAAAAAGAGTAAAAAAGGTAGTATAACATGAAATTGCGAATAAATAAAAAAATATACAAAAGTGTGAAATATTTGAAGCATTATTCTGAAAACGAAAGATAGGTAAATTTAAGCTAGTGTCTATTGAGAGAATGGTATTAGACATGAATATACGAGTATAAAAATATCTTCGAAAAAATCACAATTAATAAGCTAATGCGATGAGTAAGTCTGAAAAGAGAATAAAATGTATGAGATATGAGATTGCGTATAAACGAAAAAGTCTATGAAAGAGTCAAAAAATTTGATTGCGTTATTCTGATAGAGAAAGACAGAAAAGTTTAAGCTATAGTTTATTGAGAGAATGGTATAAGACATGAATTTACGAGTATAAAAATATCTTCTTCGAAAAAATTACAATTAACTAATAAGCTACTGCGATGAGTTAGTCTGAAAAGAGTATAAAATGTATTAAACATGAAATTGCGTATAAATGAAAAAGTCCACTACGAAAGAGTCAAATAATGTGAATGCGTTATTCTAACAAAGAAAGCTAGAAAAGTTCAGGCTAGAGTTGCGAATATATAAAAAAGTCTACTACGAAAGAGTCAAATAATTTGAATGCGTTATTCTGGTAGAGAAAGACATTAACTTCAAAGCTAAAGTTTACTGGGAAAATCGTATAAAAAATGAATTTTCGACTATATAAAAGTCTTCTTCTTCAAAAAAAAATCACATATAATTGATAAGCTACTGCGAAGAGTAAGTCAGAATGCGTTAATACGAACATTGAAATAATAATATGTGGTTTAAATTATGAAATTGCGAATAAAATAAAAAGTCTTCTACGACAGAAACAAATTATGTGAGTAAGTTAATAAGAACACTGATATAATAAAATATGGTTGAAATATGACTTTGCAAATAAAAAAAAAAAGTCTTCTACGATGTTATAAAATGAAGAGTCTTGTATATTTTACTTAATAATAATAATAAAAAATTGCAAATAATATAAAAATTATTCTACGAAAGATTAAAAAAAAACGAATGCGCTTATACGAAACTTGAGATAAAAAATATAGTATAAAATATGACATTACGAATAAAAGAAGTCTTCTACGAAAGAGTCCAAGATTTGAATGCTTTAATACGAAAATCGAGATAATAACAAACGGTATAAAATATGTAATTGCGAAAAGAAGAAAAGTTTTCTGCGAAAGAGTCAAACAGTTGAATAGGTTAATACGAACATTGGGATAATAAAATATGGTAAAAAAACTGACATTGCGAATAAAAGAAAAAGTATTCTACGAAAGATTCGAAGAGTCGAATGCGTTTATACGAGCCTTGAGTTAATAAAATATGGTACTAAATATGAAATCGCGAATAAAAGAAAACGTCTTCTACGAAAGAGTCAAGGAGTCGAATGTGTTAATACAAACATCGAGATAATAACAATTGGTATAAAATATGAAACTGCGAAAAAGAAAATTGTTCTACGAAAGAGTTAAATGGTTAAATGCGTTAATTGAGATAATAATATATTTTATAAAATATAAAGTTGCGAATAAAAGAAAAAGTATTCTACAAAAGAGTCAAAGAGTTGAATGCGTTAATATGAACATTGGGATAGTAATATATGGTATAAAATATGACACTGCGAATAAAAGAAAAAGTCTTCTACGACAGAGACATATAATGTGAATGTGTTAATACGAAAAATGAGATAATAAAATATGGTATAAAATATGACAGCGCGAATAATAGAAAAAGTCGTCTACGACAGAGACAAAAAATCTGAATAAGTTAATAAGAACAGTGAGATAATAAAATATGGTATTTATTATGAAATTGCAAATAAAAAAAAATTTTTCTAAGAAAGATTAAAAAAGTCGAATGCGCTTGTATTAACATTGAGATAAAAAAATAATGGTATAAAATATGTCACTACGAATAAAAGAAGTCTTCTTCCAAAGAGTCATATGGTTGAATGCGTCATATGGTTGGTATAAAATATGAAAATGCGAAAAAGAAAATTGCTCTACGAAAGAGTCAAATGGTTGAATGCGTTAATTGAAATAGTAATATATGGTATAAAATATAAAGTATAAAGTTGCGAATAAAAGAAAAAGTATTCTACAAAAGAGTCAAAGAGTTGAATTCGTCAATACGAACATTGGGATAATAATATATGGTTTAAAATATGAGATTGCAAATAAAAGAAAAAGTTTTCAGCGAAAGAGTCAAATAATGTTAATGCTTTCATACGAACCTTAAGATAATAACATATGGTATAAAATATGACACTGCGAATAAAAGAAAAAGTCTTCTACGATAGAGACATATAATGCGAATGTGTTAATACGAACAAGGAGATAATAAATTATGGTATAAAATATGACACTGCGAATAAAAGAAAAAGTCGTCTACGACAGAGACAAATAATGTGAATAAGTTAATAAGAACAGTGAAATAATAAAATATGGTATTTAATATGAAATTGCAAATAAAAGAAAAAAATATTCTACGAAAGATTAAAAAAGTCGAATGCGCTTATACGAACTTTGAGAAAAAAAAAAAAATATGGTATAAAATATGTCATTACGAATAAAAGAAGTCTTCTTCGAAAGAGTCAAATGGTTGAATGTGTTAATTGAGATATTAATGTATGGTATAAAATATAAAATTGCGAATAAAAGAAAAAGTTTTCAACGAAAGAAACAAATAATGTAAATGCTTTAATACGAACTGAAGATAATAAAATATGGTTTAAAATTGATCTATGCGAATAAAAGAAAAAGTATTCTACGAAAGATTCACAGAGTCGAATGCGTTTATACGAGCCTTGAGTTAATAAAATAAAGTATTAAATATGAAATCGGGAATAACAGAAAATGTCTTCTACGAAAGAGTCAAGGAGTCGAATTTGTTAATACAAACATTGAGATAATAACAATTGGTATAAATTATAAAAATTTGAAAAAGAAAAATGTTCTGCGAAAGAGTCAAATATTTGAATGCGTTAATTGAGAAAATAATATATGGTATAAAATATAAAGTTGCGAATAAAAGAAAAAGTATTCTACAAAAGAGTCAAAGAGTTGAATGCGTTAATACGAACATAGAGATAATAACAAATGGTATAAAATATGAAATTGCGAAAAAGAGAAAAGCTTTCTAAGAAAGAGTTGAATGCGTTAATATGAACATTGGGATAATAATATATGGTATAAAATATAAAATTGCGAATAAAAGAAAAAGTTTTCAAAGTAAGAAACATATAATGTAAATGCTGTAATACGAACCTAAGATAATAAAATATGGTATAAAATATGATCCATGCGAATAAAAGAAATGTCTGTCGAATTGGTAAACAAATATGGTATTCAGTATGAAATCGCGAATAACAGAAAATGTCTTCTACGAAAGAGTCAAGGAGTCGAATGTGTTAATACAAACATCGAGATAATAACAAGTGGTACAAAATTTGATACTTTGAAAAAGAATTGTTCTATAAAAGAGGCAAATGGTTGAATGCGTTAATTGATATAATAATATATGGTATAAATTATAAAAATGCGAATAAAAGAAAAATAATTCTACAAAAGAATCAAAGAGTTGAATGCGTTAATACGAACACAGAGATAATAACAAATTGTATAAAATATGAAATTGCGAGAAAGAGAAAAGTTTTCTACAAAAGAGTTCGATGCGTTAATATGAAAATTGGGATAATAATAAATGGTATAAAATATGACACTGCGAATAAAAGAAAAAGTTTTCTACGTCAGAGACATATAATGCGATTGTGTTAATACGAACAATGAGATAATAAAATATGGTATAAAATATGACACTGCGGATAAAAGAAAAAAAATGTCTACGACAGAGACAAGTAATGTGAATGAGTTAATAAGAACAGGGAGATAATAAAATTTGGTATTTAATATGAAATTGCAAATAAAAGAAAAATTATTCTACGAAAGATTAAAAAAGTCGAATGCGCTTACACGAACTTTGAGATAAAAAAATATGGTATAAAATAAGACATTACGAATAAAAGAAGTCTTCTTCGAAAGAGTCGAATGGTTGAATGTGTTAAATGAGATAATAATATATGGTATAAAATATAAAATTGCGAATAAAAGAAAAAGTTTTCAACGAAAGAAACAAATAATGTATGTGCTGTAATACGAATCTTAGATTATAGCATATGGTATTAAATATGAAAAAGTATTCCACGAGAGGTTGAAAGAGTCGAATGCGATTCTACGAGACTTAAGTCAATAAAATATAGTACTAAATATGAAATCGGGAATAACAGAAAATGTCTTCTACGAAAGAGTCAAGGAGACGAATGTGTTAATACAAACATTGAGATAATAACAATTGGTTTAATATATGAAACTGCGAAAAAGAAAATTGTTCTACGAAAGAGTCAAAAATTAAAAAAGTCGAATGCGCTGCTTATACGAACCTTGAGATAAAAAAATATGGTATAAAATACGACATTCCGAATAAAAGAAGTCTTCTTCGAAAGAGCCAAATGGTTGAAAGTGTAAATTGAGATAATAATATATGGTATAAAATATAAAATTGCGAATAAAAGAAAAATTTTTCAAAGTAAGAAACAAATAATGTAAATGCTGTAATACGAATAAAATATGGTATAAAAAATGATCTATGCGAATAAAAGAAAAAGTATTCTACGAAAGATTCAAAGAGTCGAATGCGTTTATACGAGCCTTGAATTAATAAAATATGGTATTAAATATTGTATGAAATCGCGAATAACAGAAAATGTCTTCTACGAAAGAGTCAAGGAGTCGAATGTGTTAATACAAACATCGAGAAAATAACAATTGGTATAAAAAATGAAACTGCGAAAAAGAAAATTGTTCTACGAAAGAGTCAAATGGTTGAATTCGTTAAATGAGATAATAATATATGGTATAAAATATAAATCTGCGAATAAAAGAAAAAGTTTTCTACAAAAGAGTCAAATAGTTGAATGCGTTAATACGAACGTAGAGATAATAAAAATTGTATAAAATATGAAATTGCGAAAAAGAGAAAAGTTTCCTACGAAAGAGTTGAATACGTTAATATGAACATTGGGATAATAAAAAATGGCATAAAATATGAGATTGCGAATAAAAGAAAAAGTTTTCAGCGAAAGAATCAAATAATGTTAATGCTTTCATACGAACCTTAAGATAATAAAATATGGTATAAAATATGACACTGCGAATAAAAGAAAAAGTTTTCAAAGTAAGAAACTTATAATGTAAATGCTGTAATACGAACCTAAGATAATAAAATATGGTATAAAAGAAATGTCTTCTACGAAAGAGTCAAATAATGAGAATTCGTTAATGCGACCATTACGGTAAACAAATATGGTATTAAATATGAAATCGCGAAAAACAGAAAATGTCTTCTACGAAAGAGTCAAGGAGTCGAATGTTTTAATACAAACATCGAGATAATAACAATTGGTATAAAATATGAAACTGCGAAAAAGAAAATTGTTCTACGAAAGAGTCAAAAGGTTGCATTCGTTAATTGAGATAATATATGGTATAAAATATAAAGTTGCGAATAAAAGAAAAAGTATTCTACAAAAGAGGCAAAGAGTTGACTGCGTTTATACGAAGATTGGGATAATAATATAGGGTATAAAATATGAGATTGCAAATAAAAGAAAAAGTTTTCAACGAAAAAGTCAAATAATGTTAATGCTTTCATTCGAACTTTAAGATAAAAAAATATGGCATAAAATATGACACTGCGAATAAAAGAAAAAGTCTTCTACGACAGAGACATATAATGCGAATGTGTTAATACGAACAAGGAGATAATAAGTTATGGTATAAAATATGACACTGCGAATAAAAGAAAAAGTCGTCTACGACAGAGACAAATAATAAGTTAATAAGAACAGTGAAATAATAAAATATGGTATTTAATATGAAATTGCAAATAAAAGAAAAAATATTCTACGAAAGATTAAAAAAGTCGAATGCGCTTATACAAACTTTGAGAAAAAAAAAATATGGTATAAAATATGTCATTACGAATAAAAGAAGTCTTCTTCTAAAGAGTCAAATGGTTGAATGTGTTAATTGAGATAATAATGTATGGTATAAAATATAAAATTGCGAATAAAAAAAAAATTTTTCAACAAAAGGAACAAATAATGTAAATGCTTTAATACGAACCTTAGATAAAAAAATATGGTATAAAATATGATTTATGCGAATAAAAGAAAAAGCACTCTACGAAAGATTCAAAGAGTCGAATGCGTTTATACGAGCCTTGAGTTAATAAGATATGGTATTAAATATGAAATCGCGAATAAAAGAAAATGTCTTCTACGAAAGAGTCAAGGAGTCGAATGTGTTAATACAAACATCGAGATAATAACAATTGGTATAAAATATGAAACTGCGAAAAAGAAAATTGTTCTACGAAAGAGTCATATGAATGAATGTGTTAATTGAGATAATAATATATGGTATAAAATATAAAGCTGCGAATAAAAGAAAAAGTATTCTACAAAAGAGTCAAATAGTTGAATGCGTTTATACAAACATAGAGATAATAACAAATGGTATAAAATATGAAATTGCGAAAAAGAGAAAAGTTTTCTACGAATGAATTGAATGCGATAATATGAAAATTGTGATATTAATATATGGTATAAGATATGAGATTGCGAATAAAAGAAAAAGTTTTCAGCGAAAGAGTCAAATAATGTTAATGCTTTCATACGAACCTTAAGATAATAAAATATGGTATCAAATATGACACTGGGATTAAAAGAAAAAGTCTTCTACGTCAGAGACAGATAATACGAATGTGTTAATACGAACAATGAGATAATAAAATATGGTATAAAATATGACACTGCGAATAAAAGAAAAATTCGTCTAAAAAAGAGACAAATAATGTGAATGAGTTAATAAGAACAGTGAGATAATAAAATATGGTATTTGATATGAAATTGCAAATAAAAGAAAATTTATTCTACGAAAGATTAAATATGGAAAAAATATGGTATAAAATATGTCATTACGAATAAAAACAGTCTTCTTCGAAAGAGTTAAATGGTTGAATGTGTTAATTGGGATAATAATATATGGTATAAGATATGAGATTGTGACTAAAAGAAAAAGTTTTCAGCGAAAAAGTCAAATAATGTTGATGCTTTCATACGATACTAAGATAATAAAATATGGTATAAATTATGATCTTTGCGAATAAAAGAAAAAGTATTCTACGAAAGATTCAAAGAGTCGAATGCGTTTATGCGAGCCTTGAGTTAATAAAATATGGTATTAAATAAGAAATCGGGAATAACAGAAAATATCTTCTATGAAGGAGTGGAATGTTTTAATACAAACATCGAGATAATAACAATTGGTACAAAATATGAAACTGCGAAAAAGAAAATTGTTCTACGAAAGAGTCAAATGGTTGAATGCGTTAATTGAGATAATAATATATGGTATAAAATATAAAGATGCGAATAAAAGAAAAAGTATTCTACAAAAGAGTCAAAGAGTTAAATGCGTTAATACGAACATTGGGGTAATAATATATGGTATAAAATATGAGATTGCGAAATAAAGAAAAAGTTTTCAACGAAAGAGTCCAATAATGTTAATGCTTTCATAAGAACCTTAAGATAATAAAATATGGTATAAAATATGACACTGCGAATAAAAGAAAAAGTCTTCTACGACAGAGAAATACAATGCGAATGTGTTAATATGAACAACGAGATAATAAAATATGGTATAAAATTTGACACTGCGAATAAAAGAAAAAGTCGTCTACGACAGAGACAAATAATGTGAATGAGTTAATAAGAACAATGAGATAATAAAATATGGCATTTAATATGAAATTTCAAATAAAAGAAAAATTATTCTACGAAAGATTAAAAAAAGTCGAATGCGCTTATACGAACTTTGAGACAAAAAAATATGGTATAAAATATGACATTACGAATAAAAGAAGTCTTCTTCGAAAGAGTCAAATGGTTGAAGGTGTTAATTGAGATAATAATATATGGTATAAAATATAAAATTGCGAATAAAAGAAAAAAATTATTCGACGAAAGAAACAAATAATGTACATGCTTTAATACGAACCTTAGATAATAAGGTTTGGTATAAAATATGATTTATGCGAATAAAAGAAAAAGTATTCTACGAAAGATTCAAACAGACGAATGCGTTTATAAGAACCTTGAGTTAATAAAATATGAAATTGCGAATAAAATAAAAAGTATTCTACGAAATAGTCAAAGAGTTGAATGCGTTAATACGAACATTAAGATAATAATATATGGTATAAGATATGAAATTGCGAAAAAAGTAAAGTCTTCTACGAAAGAGTCAAATAATGTGAACGCGTTAATACGAACAATGAGATTTTAAAACGTGGTATGAAATATAAAACTGCTAATAAGAGAAAAAGTCTTCTACGAAAGATTCAAAGAGACGAATGCGTTTATACGAACCTGGAAATAATAAGATATGGTATAAAATATGAAATTGAGAATAACAAAACAAGTCTTCAATGAAAGAGTCAAAGTTTTGAATGTGTTAATACGAACATTAATTAATAAAATATGGTTTTTAATATGAAATTGTGAATAAAAGAATAGTCTTCTACGAAAGTGTCATATAATGTGAATGCTTTAATACGACCAGTACGATAACAAATTATGGTATTAAATATGAAATTGAGAATAACAAAACAAGTCTTCAGCGAAAGAGTCTAAGAGTCGAATGCGTTAATACGATCATCGAGATAATAACAATTAGAACAAAATATGAAATTGCGAAAACAAGAAAAGTCTTCTACGAAAGAGTCAGAGAGTTAAATGCGTTAATACAATTATTAAGATAATAAAATATGGTATAAAATATGACATTGCGAATAAAAGAAAAGTCTTCTTCGAGGGAGTCAAAGAGCTGAATGAGTTAATACGAACATTGAGTAATAAGATATATTATTTAATATGAAATTGCGAATAAAATAAAAAGTATTCTACAAAAGATTCAAAAAATGCGAATGCGTTTATGCGACAAGTACGATAACAAAATTTGGTATTATATATGAATTTGCGAATAACGTAAAATGTTTTCTACGAAAGAGACTAAGAGTCGAATGCGTAAATACGAACATCGACATAATAACAAATGGTATAAAATATGATATTCTGAAAAAAAGAAAAGTCTTCTTCGAAAGAGTCAAAGAGTGGAATGCGTTTATACGAACATTGAGATAAAAATATTTGGTATAAAATATGAAATTGCGAATAAAAAAAGTATTCAACGAAAGATTAAAGGAGATAATAAATTATGGTATAAAATGTGTCATTGGGAATAAATGTAAAAGTCTTCTTCGAAAGAGTCAAATTATACGAATGCGTTGTTCTGATAGTGAAATGTAGAAAAGTTAAATCTAGAGTTTATTGAGAAAATGGTGTTAGACATATACCCAGTGTGCCAAACGGATCTGTAACGAATCCGTAACGAACTCACTTCTTCGTACATTTTGTCCGAAACGGATTGCGTTTCGCATCCGGAACGGATCCTTTTTCGTATGAAATTCCTCTCTCCGTTACGGACTTCAGTTACGAATCCGTTTCGGACTTCAGATACGAATCCGTTTCGGACTTCAGTTACGAATCCGTTTCGGACTTCAGATACGAATCCGTTTCGGACTTCAGATACGAATCTGTTTCGGACTTCAGATACGAATCCATTTCGGACTTCATATACGAAACAGACGTTTCAGACTCTTTTTTTTTAAATAATGCGAACTCGCAAAGGACTCGTTTGATGCATTTAGCTACATATGTTCAAAATATAGGTTCTCTAAACAAGTTTGACGCATTCAAATTCGAAAACTTTTTGCAGGAAATTAAACGTAAATTAAAACAAAAAAAATTATTTTGCAATAAAATTTATAAGAGAGTAGTGGAGGCTAGTTTAAATGGTAAAAAAAATAATTCAAAATATCAAACAAACGAGTACAATGTTTGTGAGTTCCAGGATGGCTCATACTTGTTTCTTCAAACAGCTCAACATTATTTTTCATTGAAGCATCCCAATAACTTTTACTGCTATAATCACAAAGCGTACCAAATTCACGCAATTAAAAAAGTTTCCGAAAAATATCTTTTGTACGGCTATCCAATAGTCACATTTAACTTGATCGCTAATGATAATTATTTAAAAATTCTGACAAGTACTTTTCTTCGATTTGAAGGAGAGCTTGAGGAGCACGAGCTTAGTGAAATAAAAAAATTGTTTAAAATAAAAATAAGTACACAATTGTATTTCGTATCCCTAATCCACTGAAAATAAAATAAGAAATTGTAAAACAAATTTAAGACTGTCTTTTATGTTAACGTTGTGGTAATTTTTTGACGGATTCGTAACGGGTTCGTAACGGGTCCGTCAAAACATAAGAGCGATTCCTCTCAAAAATACGAATTGCTTTTTCCATTTTTTCGGATCCGCCTCGAACTCAGAACGGACTTCAGAAACGAGTCCGTAACGGACTTCAGATACGAATCCGTTACGGACTTCATATACGAATCCGTTTCAGACTCTTTTGGCGGATTCATAACGGGTTCGTAACGGGTCCGTCGAAACATAAGAAAGCGTAGTGCGTACTGACGGACTCGTAACGGGTTCGTAACGGATCCGTATCCGTTTTTGTGCACATTGGGTATTTACGAGTATATAAATATCATTTTCGAAAAAAATCTGAAAAGAGTATAAAATATGAAATTGCGAATAAATGAAAATTTCTCTTCGACAGAGTCAAATTATATGAATGCGTTATTCTGATAGATAAAAAGAGAAAAGTTTAAGCTAGTGTTTATTGATAAAATGGCATTAAACATGAATTTAATTAATATTGGTAAGTTACTGCGATGAGGAAGTCTGTAAAGAGAAGAAATTATGAAATTGCGGATTAATGGAAAAGTTTTCCACGAAATAGTCAAACCTTTTGAATGAAAAGTTTAAGCTAGATTTTATTGAAAAGATGGTATAAAGTATGAAATTACGAGTATAACTATAAAGATTTTCCGGAGAAAAAGTTAACATTTTTGTGTTTTACTTTGACAATTTAGGCTGTAGGTAGTATAATAAGTGGTATAAAATATGAAATTGTGAATAATTAAAATTTTTCTCCAAAAGAGTGAAGCAATTTGCATTAATATGAAAATTGGGAGTTTAAAATATGGTATTAAGAATTGAATAGCGAAAATGAAATAAAATCTATTACGAAAGTGTATAAGAATATCTTCTTTGAAAGAGTTAGTAATCGTTATTAACTTTCAGTAGCTGACGTGGTTGGTTAACAGATACTGCAAAGCAAGACTTCATGCATTGCTTCGTAAATATCATCAATTGTAGCTTTGAAACCCCATTATGTCAGGCAAACGTTTTCCATTTTAAATTTTATCCTTGCATTGAACTATAAACTTGTCTGAATTTAAATTCTAAAGGCCTAATAAATGAAGAACTTCATTTACAAGAATTCAGTTTTAAAAAGTGTCCGTCAGACCATCTCAGCAGTAATATTGTGAAAGCTGGAGTACGTTAGGGTCAGAGGGTTAAGAAACTACTATGAATAAGTTTTTCCCGATAGACAAAGGTAGAGACAGTCTAAAAGGGGTATTTTTAGTACTAGTAATATGATATTTATATTTAACATTTAACTTGTTTTCTTTTTTCTTTAAATGGTGTTCACAAGTTGAGTGCGATTGCTTAAAAATTAAAATGTAGAAAAAAATAGAAAAAAGAAACAAAAATCCAAAAATAATATTGAGGCATATATAGAATATAAAAAGGTTTGAAAGCTTTGCTTGCATGTCTGATTGAGAATTGAACAAAAATTAGAAAAGAGTTGAAAGTTTTGATTAACAAAATAAATTGAATGCGAAAAGTTTAAATAATAAAAACACATTCCATTAAGTCTTAATACTAAAAAAGTTTAAGAATTTGTGATGACAAACTAAAAACCAGATTTATTTGTTGAATGTAAATAGAAATTTAAAAATAATTCTGAAAATTTTGAACTCTTGGTTGTATCCACTAAAAGTTGCAAACAAATTTGTTAAATAGTGTTCTGCAAATATTGGAAATAGGGAATCATCTTCCAATAATAAGCAACATTGTCAATACTGTACTGTTGAGCAGAAATTTTATGGCTTTGGGGTCAACCCTGGTCAAAAGAATATTTGTTTGGGTATCTGGCCATCAACACAAATGATTGAAGAATTCTTGTAGAAATAATCCTTATGATATTAAGAATTATCTCTTAATAATTTGTATCTTTGTGTACAGCCATAACAAACACAAAATCAAAAAATAAAAGAAGCAACAAAAAGATCTAAAATAGAGCAAATACTCGCATTCATGCAAAGTCGGACTTTTGTGCTTTTGGTACAATGGTCTCGAGGCTACAGCAGAAACAGTGAGAAAAACAAAAGTAAATAAAACGGAATCCATCAAATTCTAACATGTAAGTGTAAATATTAGGGTGCTTCAAAATAAACTTTTTTTAATGTTCAGGTCTTACAGCGAAAAGTTATAGTGTGTGATGCAAAAATAATATACTAGAAAGATTTTAAAGAACAATAAATTTTCCAGCTATCTTTGGGTTTATTTTTGTTACCAAAATTTATTCATTTTTCAATTACTTAAATTCTATAAGAAGGAATATTGAAAAATTCAAATGGCATTGAAATCCTCGTTAAAAATGTATGATAAAACACATTTTTTAAGCATTTGTACTCGCCAAAAAGGTGTATTTTTCTTAGTTTTTTAGTTGCTTTTTAGAAAGCTGCAATAATTTGGGGCCCATGCGATAGCTGGAAAATAAATTGTACTTAAAAATTGTTCTTGTATATTTTATTTGCAGCACATATAATATTTGATGTAAGACATGTATATTTTGAAAAAATGTTTATTTTTAAGCACCCTACGAAATATCTTTAACATGGTCAACTTGGTGGGATGATATAACGTCCACGGACATAAGGTTCATGGACATTATGCTCGTTTGAAAAGTAAACGAAAGGTCCATGGACAATATTTCCGTATTAAAAAACTTGATTTGTCCTTGTATGTAATGTTGTTATCACAACAACAACAACACACAAGGGCAAAAACAGTCATAATGTCCATTTCAATTCAGACATAAGGTCCATGAACATTATGTCCAATTGGGTAATAGACATAAGGTCCATGCACTTAATGAGTGCTTCAAACGGGCATATTGTCATATCACCGGTCAACTCTACCTAAAGAGAATGCACGAACTTGTAGAATTACCGATGATACCGAATTTGTTTATACAGGAGTCAAGCTGGGTTCATCAAACGAACTCCAGAAAATGAGTCAAATGAGGAGTAGTTTTTGGAAGGACAACAATTATAGGGAACCACAATTGAATTTTCCTCCAAACTAACTCATCGAAACACGCCAATGTCAGCTTTTTAGGTGGCAACAGGTGAAACATCGTTCAGACTTTTGTGTTCTTCTTTCTTTTTTTTTTATCATGATCACTTTTGTTTTTTCTTGTTTTTTCGCTTTGATATCATTTCTTTTAAACAAACAAAAGTAGACCTTAAAACGCATTAAAACACAAAAACAAAATCTGTAAAAAAAGAATATTAAAAAATTAACATAAAAATAATATTAAATTAACTTATTAGCAAAGCGGAAAGTTTGTCTCAAGATTTTACTACAAATTTCTAGTAATCCTCAGTAGTTCTGAAGATTCATTTAGTATCAGAGATGCATCTCCACCATTCTACAGGCAAAATAAAGTAACAAAAAATGCTCTTCTAAAAAAAATCCATACTTCTGTTTTTGTCTTTGAGCGAATTCAATTACAAATAAGTAATATTTGGAAAAAATTAGAATATAGATGATAAATATAAAAGTCTTCAAAATGTCTCAATACCAAGGAGTTATTGAGAAAGTACTTAGATTAATACGTATATAAATATAAAATATATATTGTACCTACTTTAAAACATTAACAATATAATTGCAATAATTTTAAAGATCTTAAAGTAGATGTGGACTTAGCGTAGATGTGGTTACTTTTTAAATATTCCATTTGTTGACTTGATCAACACCATAGGACTTCCAAAGCGATAGATTTTGTGCATTAATGCAAATTTTTCCGTGTACATCACGGGCACATTTCGGTGGGGTTTTAGGTAGTTTTATTGAAAAATTTAATAAGTCCCTTCCCCTCGCAAACCCCACCACCCAAATATTTAAACAAAGAGATAAAATTTGAATCAAAAAAAGTTCGAGAATTGGAGTTACAACGAAGCTGTCAAGGATGACTGCCAAAAATTCGGGTCTAGGAAATGATTTCAAAAATTCAGCTGCCGCCATACTCTGAAGGATGGATGAATGCTAGAACCTCGTACCTAAAAGTGACGATACTCTTGGCTCTGATGTTTGTGAAAATTCTGCAAATATTGTTCAATGTTTTGGTAACTGATGCACCTATTCTGAGAAGCTGCGCCAAACAATAATCGTAACAACTTATTATATCTTGTTTCTATACAAACTAATTGATATTTAATTTTATCCTTTAGTTTTTCGAAATCATGAACTAAGGCTGGAACTGGACACTGGAATCAGAATATTATATGCATGTGAGCAATCGTAAATATCTCAAGCAGAAACTTTAAACATGACGGTCAACCTTATGATTTCAAAAATGATCCTGCTGGAAGGATTTTACTGCAATTTTTACATATTAGCGCCCTTATAGCAAAGCCGAGATGGTCTTCAAAAATATTTTATATATATCTATAAAATTATATATATATGAAAATTAAAAATTGTCGAGTTTATGTAAGAAGGTTATTAGAACATCTTGAAAATTATTTGCTTAGCGACCAAAAGAAAGATATAAAAATAAGAAATGTATTTTAACTAACAAAATGCATAATTTGTTAAAATTTTTGTTTGAAAATTGCAATTAATTTTTTGTTTTTTCTTAATCAAAAGACAAAATTTTGTCTTCTTTAATGAATTATGAAAATAAAAAATAATGTTTAAAGTTAAAAACAAAAATGTTCAGAAACAAGTTATAAATAATTTGTTAATAAAAATAACAAAAAGGGTTTAATGTTTTGATATCTGTTTTTAACATATTAATAAATGTTTGAAGATACAAAAATAATGAAACTGTCCTAGTTATTTTGCCAATTAAGTTTTGAGTTTTTTCTTAAATTAAGTTCTTTGCAATACTTCATACAAGAAAGGCATTAGCAATTTTGTATTATTCAAAATGAGTAAATATAAATTAGGTGAAACACACAAGATACTCAAAAAAAAAAAAAATTGACGACAGATTCGAAATAAGTCTTATTGAATTGATTTTTCTCTTAGTTTCCTCTAAAAATATAAATATGCAAAACATAATTGTTACAAAAATATTTGTTTAAAAGTTTTGGCAACAGAAGCATGTTTTATTTTTGTGCAAGCCTTGCAAAATTTAAAAGTTTGCTATCACATCAGGCCTGTAGCCAGACCAAGAAGACAGAGGTGCAGGCATGAATCTTGGGGGGGGGGCTATTTTTTGTTTTTTCATTTAAAAAAAAACAATGTTTTAGCGTGTGAAATGAATACATTACACATATTTATTTAAAACAGTTAAATTTATAATATTTACGTGGGTATGTAGATCTTTTTATACATGAGATTAATACATAAAAAATAATATAAAAATTAATTCAGGACTTTGTAATGAAATGAAGATTAAAATACAAGATTTAATTAAAGTGGCTAGAAATATAAGAAAGAGTAGCAAAATGGGCTAACATATGTATAAGACAATTTTTAAGTAAAACAAATAAAAAAATTGAATTAACCCGCATCCGTAGTTTGCATCAAATTGATGCAAAATGTTTATTCAGATTTATATATTAAGAACAAACATGCATATTTTGATTTAAATTTTTTGCTTCTTTATATTGTTGCAAGAATTAAGATTTGCAGTTTTTTCTTATTTCAAAATTAATAAACATTCATCATGCATAAAAAAAATTTAAAAATTAAAAACACTAAAGTTTTTTCTAAATGACCTCTATATTTATTATGTTGACTTTATATGATTTAAATACAAATTCTAAATGTTTGATAGTTTAAATCATACTTGATTTTAAATACAAATTCTAGTTGTTTGACAGTTTAAAATCGTTTATCGAGCTTAAGGTCAAAGTTAGAACAATTAATTGTTCTAACGAATTTTTTCTAAAGAAACAACAACAACAACAAAGTTTTTTCAATATGAAAGGAAAAAAACCACTAGCAAATTGATTTTATTGTACAATTTCTGCGGTGCTAAACGCGTCATCAGAAATCTTTGTGATTGCCCGTGCAAGCGCGTAGACGCACTGCACCATCGGGGCGATGAGATTTTGAAGCTTCAATTTCTCATTTTTTTCTTTTAATTTCATAATGCCACATTTGTTGTTGTATTTCTGTTTTACTTAAATATTTAAACTCCGGGTAAACGATTTTAAACTGTCAAACAACTAGAATTTGTATTTAAAATCAAGTATGATTTAAACTATCAAACATTTAGAATTTGTATTTAAATCATATAAAGTCAACATAATTAAAAACACTTTAATGAATTTCTTTTCTGAATTCAAAAGATTTAATTTCTTTAATGAATTTAATCTTTTTGTATCTGCTTGATGCAGATTGGTGCACAACGTGCTTTTCATTTCTAGAAAGTTCTTATGGATGCGGGCTAAAAAATTATTAAAATTGAAATCTTTTTTTTTTGGTATAAATGTTGGCGACCAGTAGAAATTTGAAAAATTGTAACAATTTGTCTGAAATGTTTTGTTAAACAAATTTCATATACATATTCAAGTCATGAATAAGGTGAATGTGTATATTTTTTGTTATTTTAAACTAAACTAATCTTAAAGCAATAAAGAAGTATATCTACAAAATGCAAATTAATTATTCATTTCAAGTTTTTCATTGTCTGATTTGGCCAGGGGGGACAACGGTTGCAGTAGGGGGAAATTGACCCCCCTTTCCCCACCCTGGCAACAGGCCTGATCTACACATAAACAGGAATGAAACTAGCTATAAACATTTCTCCATGTTAAGAGGGTTAACATGGAATGATAAGTTAAGGAATAGTGAACAAATATAAACTGCTTTTAAATTTTTATATTTTATTTCAAAAATTTACCGCAAAATATACAATACATTTAACATTATCTATATATATAAAAATGGTGTAAAAAATGTATAGTAAAACATCAATTGAGAATGGCTGGGCCGATTTGTCTAAAATTTTTTTTCAGTTGTTTATAATTGCCAGGAGAAGGTTTTTACGAAGGAAAATTTTGGAAAAACCCTCCGGGAAAGTCCGATAGGTGGCGTTGGGGTGGACTTATATCGAAAATTTGAATTTATGGACCAATTTAACTGAAATTCAGAATGTATGTTTGTTTAATCATAAGAAAATAATTTGTGTATAAATGGACCCGATAGGTGGCGCTGGGTGGACTTATATCGAAAATTTGAATTTATGGACCAATTTAACTGAAATTCAGAATGTATGTTTGTTTAATCATAAGAAAATAATTTGTGTATAAATGGACCCGATAGGTGGCGCTGGGGTGGACTTATATCGAAAATTTGAATTTATGGACCAATTTAACTGAAATTCAGAATGTATGTTTGTTTAATCATAAGAAAATAATTTGTATATAAATGGACACGGTAGGTGGCGCTGGGGTGGACTTATTTCGAAAATTCAATGGCGTGAAAAGTGATTTTGGTATTGCCACAATTTTGAAATGCAATCCTGGTACGAGGGGGGTAGCGAAGCACACCGGGTTCAGCTAGTATAAAATATATTTTTTGGGTAAAGCAGTCAATATGAAAACTTGGGAGATGAGGATTTTTGGTAAAGCTCCCATCATTATATTCCCATGTTATAATTTGGAGAGAAGGCAAGCAGCTAAGAAAAACAAAGACATGGAATGCAAAATATGTAAAAAAAAAATTGTGTTATTCACCCCTAATCTTGAATCCGCGTCGAGTAAATATCGTCGTCGAGAGCTCTCTTGCACAAATGAATTGTCGTCGAAGATCATTGCGACGATCAAAAATTTAAATATTTATTTGACGACGTTTGCTCAACAATTGACATGAACAATCAGTGCAGATCTCAACGTCGAAACTGAAAGTTTTCAGAATACAACAATTTTGTTTCGACGTCGTTTCGAGAGCGAGCGCGGATTCAAGAATAAGGGCGAATATTTCGTTAATTTAAGGTCAAAAACGTGTAGCACTTTAAAAAGAATTACACTTAAACAGGATGGCGCCATTCCAACGTTATGGTCTTTCCCAAATTCAGTTTCAACCTTCAGATGGTATCAACCAATCCACAAAAATCTTCCTTCATATCTTGAAGGTAGTGTTAGGGCTGAATGTGCTCTTTTTCATAGTGAAAATAACTGTAAAACTCAGCCATTTTACTATTTTTGCTTCCTCATTGCATTCTCATTAATTGCAGATTTTGTATGAGCTGTCAAATTTATTTTGACAGTTTCAGTCACCGGCTCTTCGCCCTAACACTACCTTGTCTAGTTTTACCATGCTGCTATCTCTCAATGTTCGTCTAACAGAAACTTGGTTCTCTCCTCAAAGGCTTTGTTCTCTTCTACAGCCAAAAATCTAAAATCAATCCTGAACACTGCCAATATTATTCTATTCCACCAAATAAACCACTTTTCACATTTCGAAGTTATGTTCGAATTACCATTCTCATATTTTTACTCACGGGAGATTCACAATAGAAGAATTTTGTTCGTGGGAGTGTTTAAATTTTTGGGAGCTGAATCTCCTGGGAGTTTTAATGATTGGTGTTAAGGTATATAAATATAAAAAGGAAGTGTTAGTAGATAAAATTCTCTCTTGTGGTGGGTACCTTATCTGTCGAAATCAGTTGCTTACGAACAAAACCCAGCAGTAGTAGGTATCGATGTTTTAGTAATAATTCAGCGATGTTTTTGCTATCAACCATTGATACCTTTTTGAATGTAGCTTCATACATATGTTGCTTGTCATACGAAATACATATATTGCATGTCATACGAAAGCTGTCGATGCTTTAGCGATATAAAAACTTTTTTAAAAAACACAAAATTGCTGCTTTTTACTTCCAAAGAAGTTGTGGGGAGACAATAAAATAAATGTGTGGAGAAAACATAAATGATATCATCATCACACAACTAAAATCATCAATATAAAATCAATTTTGCTGACACCAAGCAACCGAAAAATCTCAATTTAATTATTGCTGCTATCAAACAACTAAAGAATCTCAACAAAATGCTTACTGATTCTGCCAAATAGGCAAAAAATCTAAATAGAAACACTATTGCTGCCGCAATTCTTCCGCAAGAATCGCAATATAATCAGTTAATCAAATATAATCAGCCTTTTATGAAAGTAAACCACAATTATAAAAAGAATATTTTATATAATATTTGTAATAACTTATAATATTATTTATTTATTTATTCAACTATAAACACTATTGTCTTAACAAATTTACATTAGATCAAAGTTGTATAAAACAATGGGCGCGTTCTGCAGAAATAATCACTTACTGAGCGATTAATGAGCGCTCTTCTTTACTAAGCGATTAATTCTGCTGAACGCTGTGCTATTAAAAACAGAAACCGCTGCTTAAAGTTCTATGCCACTTAAAATCGTCAGCGTAAAATCTAACAGCGCAGTGTTGTAACGAAAAACGTCCAAATTCGCGGCATGAACAAAATATATTTTGCGGGAAAACTAAACTTAATAAAAAATGGCAACAAGAGAATCATATGGCAATAATTAAAGAAAATCTTGGTAAATGTAGTAAATGTATAGATATAATTTGCCGGTTTTTCAGTTATTCAGAAAGATCCCAGTGCAAAGAGTGCGCTGCATCTATGGAGCCCGGAGAATACCAAAATAATGCTGCAATTGTATTTTGTACGTAAAGAAAATATTCGCGATCCCAAGTTCAAAAAGAAAGCTTCAAAAAGGGATGACAGACGATATATTGGACAGAAAGATGAGATATATGAAGAAAACCTATATGATAATTAAAGACAACACTGAAACTGGCCGAGTTCACGTGTCCTGGGAGTATTTTGCAACAATGGAAGACATTTTTTCTGACGATAGAACCATCAACATTGGGCCTACTATTTCTTCATTTAGCATGCAAGAAGGTAGCGAAATATTGCATGAAAATCTGATTTCGGAAGACGCATGTGCTTTTCAACAGTCAACCAATTTGGGCAGTGTTCTGCTTGACGAAGTTAGTCGGTAGCTGTTCAATTTCTCGAAAAGAGAAATAACTTCTATGGCCAAAGAGTGTTACCATGAAAAAAAAATGATTGAGGTGGAGCAACAGCGGACAGAGGCTATTTAAATGCCACAAAATTTTTAGACAAATTTGATTAATTCTTTGACTTAAAGAAGCTTTGTCCGTCTATGGATCTAATTACTGCATCCTTGAACGACTGAAATGTACACAATTTACGCTGTAAATCGGATAGATTTTATTCGATCAATAATGTTTTAATTCTGCCCCAGTTTCTTAATAAATATCTGATTTCTATACAGTTCATACTTTTTGTTCGATATGTCCAGCTGAACTGTATTTTATATTTATCCTTTAATGGCGTTTCCAACATTAATAAATACCTGTTTTACCTTTCCTTTTTTATTTATTTAAAGGTTTTGTTTTATGTGTTTGATTTAACAATTAATTCCTCTTTATTTATAAAACAATTTGCTTCCTTATAATCAAAACCAAATCTAAAAATTTTCTTACAGTTTTTTCAAAGCAAAAAATAATTTTTTGAGAATTTAAATTTTTTTTTAAGTAATTTAAATAAAGTGTTATGCTGAGTCGACTCCAACAAACTGCGGCCTTGAAGTCTCTGCTTCAACATCTACGGGAAGTCGACACAGGTTTTGTACGGGACGTGTACATTCTTGGGTACCCTTGCTCCAATCTGCACTAGCTACCTTTATTTTTACGTTTCGAACAAACCCATCTGTACCAGGATATATTTCAATTACCCGAGCGGTTTTCCACAAGGTTGGAGGTGTATTCTCATCCTTTACTACCACTAAATCACAAACCTTTAAGTTCGGCCGCTTTTTTCGCCATTTTGTTCTCTGTTGCGATTCGTTTAAGTAATCATTGTACCATGCTTTCCAAAATAATTGACTCATTTTCATAGTTTGTGAGTGCAACTTTAGCTTGTTGTCTGGTATTTCTTGAACGTTTGCCCCAAACGGTTGTATAATTGGCTTTACAATCAAAAAAAGCGCCGGCGTCAAGAAGGACAGATCGTCAGGTAACTGAGCTGATAGTGGTCTTGAATTCATGACCGCACTTGTTTGGGCCAACACCGTTCTGAACGCTGTATCAGTCAGCTGATGTGATCCGATTACTCGTCGCAAATGGAACTTTATTGATTTCACTGCTGCTTACCACAATCCGCCTTGATGTGGTGCAGCTGGTGCAGCAAAGCGCCATTCCGTCCCATACTTTAATAATACGTTAGCCATTTCTATTTCTCTCCAGCTGCGTAGCATGCGCTTCAATTCTGTTTGCTGTGACGGTTAGCGAATACTTGGCAATATGTTTATATTAAGTTGCATCATGACAAACACGTTTGTGCAAACATGCTGGCACGCAGTATTTTTCTTGCCCACTCCTGGCAATTTTTCGGCAATCTTTAACTCTAAAGCTGTTCTACCGGTTCGAGACTAACTTCTCTCACGGTACCGTTCTAGCTCAGCTTATGATTTCTCTACCTAAAATTAGTATACCGAACTTGAGATCAGCCATTTAAAGAAAAGTTAAGCTGCAAGAAGCAAATTATAAAGGCAATTTATAAATTTTGCAATTTATAAAGGCTTATAACAAGTGATTGCTTAGCTTATAACATTGGTACAGTGCAATACAGTGCAATACAGTACAATTTACCGATTTTTCGATAACGTTTGAAGGATTTGGTGAGTCCAACCACATTTAAAATAGTTAAAGGCATTTAGTTCAATGCAAAGTTTTTTCCCTATGAAATAGGATCGGTCATCCAACACATGGTTGATGCGCCTGTGACCTCGATCACAAAGGCCCCACTTACTACAGCTTTAAGCTTTGTGCACCATTACCTTAAACATCATATTAAACCAACACTGCGTCCAAAGAAAAACGCAAGGATTTTTAGCAAGGATCATAATTCGAATAAACATACCATTAATATTCATCGGGCGCAAGTGCATGTTTTTTTGTGTGAAGGTCAACTCAAGGTTGACCAGATACCCAAGGTTAACCAAAGACCCACGAAGCTTCAGTACTTTTCATTGAAAACACACAAAAAAAAACAAATAATAATCAATTAATCTAAAGCTAAAAATTGCATAAATACGAAACTAAGCTTAAAATCTAGTTTGTCTTAAAACTAAACAACAAATTTAAAATATAAAATAACCTAAAGTTAGTACAACAACTATAAGAATTATTGCAGTTTCAATAAAACTGTCAATAATACTTTCAATATTACTGAAGCTACTTAAGCTGCTTAATTTAATTCTAGTTTCTTCAAACTTACTTAACTTAAAACTAAAACTTAATTGCTATCTTAAGCTAACCTTTTAATTAAACTAAGTTAAAAAGAATAAATACCATATGAAATAATACGTAAAATAATTGTAAGCTTAGTTTACTTTTAAAAGGCTTAAAATTGTGGAGATAGAAAACAAAATTTTAAATATTTAAATAATTATATTTTTTTTTTATCAAAACTAAAATTCATCATAAATTTGGCAGTAAATTTCTAATTCGTTCATAGTACTTTAAAATAAATTTAACGTCAACCAAAATTATGGATTTAAGTTACTTAAAATTAAAATTTTAATTTAATTTCATTTTCTAAATCTATAATAAATTATTTAAGTTCCTTAAAATTAAAATTAAACCTTAAATAAAGAAGAAAAATATGTATGCTAACATGATCAGCATATCTTACTCATGCATATATTAAATCACTAAACAATTCTACTACTAAAACATAAACTACCTTTTTACCACAACAACAACTCTAGTGATCGCCGCTGAGCTCAACGACGCACTGCTGCAGTTATCATGTAAGTTCTTATAAAAAAAAAAAACAAAAAAACAACTAAGAATATTAAAACAAAATATGCCGCTATTATGTATATTAAAATAGAAAGATATTTTTTTTTTAATATGCTCAATTGAATTCCAATTTCATAACATTCTACTAATGTTTCTCGCAATGGTATTTTTCTTTAAAAGTTTTTTTGTTGTAAGTTTTAATTGATCTCCGATTCTTTTTGCTCTCTCATTAGTTTTAAAAGTAAAACTAGGTCAAATAAGGCAGGGTTGCCATACATTTTCAAATGTTAATTTATAAATTTTTCTTCTTTAAAGTTACGCTATTATGTAAAATTGAATAAATAAACTTAATGCGTGTTAAATTATAAAATGTTTTGATTTCTTTTAAAATAAGTGCCTGTTGACCAAGTCCAAAATTATTGTTGGGTTAACTTAATACAATTTTTTTGGGAATTATTTTGTTAACAAGGTTGGGTTACAGGGCATGGAGGATCATAACATCTGATCCCCTGTATCTCAGTTAAGCCGATGTCACCGAAACAAATTACAAAAGGGAAAAGCTATTTTTCTCTCTCACTCTCTAATTTTTTTTTGCTGTTTGTTCACTGTCCGTCTGTCTTCGTTTACCTTTCTCTTCAGTCTTTTGCTATAAGTTTTTTTCTCTAAGCACGTAAATTTCTTCTTGTGTGGTTTGTCAAGTTTTGTTCAGCCAAAAACCCCTCCCCATCCGACGAGTTCTAGCCGAACCGCCAGTACGTACTGACCGCTGAAACAAGCTCGACGTATTGTTGATGCAGTGCAACGATTCCCAAAAGGAACCATTACATTGCGCTCCTTCGAAATTTTTGCCATTATCACTCCATAATCTTGAGCATGATCCTCGAATACTTGTAAAGCGCAAAAATGCCAAAACGAAATCATTAGTTGTAACGCTATCTACTAGTTCCAAATGCACTGCCTTCGTTACCATGCAGATGAACACTTCAACACATTTTTTCTCTAAAATCTTGCAGCGGCCCCCACGTGCCTTTAATAAATAGGGTCATGCATAATCTACACCAGAGTGCCTGAATGGTCAACATGGCTGTACTCGATCTGATGGTAACCCGCTCATTACTTGTTCAGTCACTTGCTGCCTTTGCCGGGAGCATACAATGCATCGCGAGTTGCTGCTTCTTATTGCCCGTCGTAAATTTGTTATCCAGAACTTTTGCCTTATATATGATGCCATTTCTCGTGGACCACCGTGCAACTTACTCTCATGAGCCTCTCGAATTAAAAGCTTCGCCAGCGGGCTAACGTCCGGCAATAGTGCCGGATTTTTTTGATGGGCTGGTAATAATGCTCGATCCAATCTTCCACTTATGCGTAAGATGCCGTGTTTGTTAAGTCTAGGGTTAAACTCGAAAATTGAGCTAGACGAGTCTATTTCCTTACTTGAATTATTTAGTGCCGCAATCTCTTTAGCATAATAGATTTTTTGCTCTTCTCGAATTCAAAATTCTTGTGCTTTCTCAACTTCTATGTTTGAGAGCCATCCTTTCCGTCGATAAATTTTGCGATCTTTTCGATGGTGTAGATTAAAGATAAAACGAAGAACATATGCCGTTAGTCGCCACAGTTTAAATGCAAATTGAAGTCCCGCAAAGTAATACTCATTGCCACCAAAGTTTTGAATGTTGCTCTAATCCTGGCAGTTTCATGCTCCGATCTGTCCTTCTCTTCATCTGCTACTGCCTTTTTTGTATCCAGTGTTTATGCTGGTTCTGCTTCTGGCCAATATACCGCTGGTCTGGATAACCACTCAGGTCCATGCCACCACAATTTTGCGTATCGGATTTCTGCTGCATTTATACCACGGTTCAACAAATCTACTGGATTTTTCTGCGATTTAACATATCGCCAATTTGCTTCGCCCATTATGCATTTGATCTTTTGTATTCGATTATTTACAAAAATTTTAAGTGTGGCTGCTTCTTTCTTAAGCCATGCGAGTACTATTTGTGAGTCAGACCATAAGATTGGGTTGATACCTTTTAACTGAGCTGTCATTTGGAAAGCCTGCATCAATTCACTCAACAAAAGCGCAGCGCATAATTCCAACCGAGGAATTGTTATAGTCTTAAGAGGTGCAACTCGTGATTTTGATGCAACTAGAATGCATTTTATGCCTTCAGTTGTTTCTGTTCTTACATACAAAGCTGCACCGTAGGCCTTGAACGATGCATCAGCAAATCCATGCAATGATATGTTATAAGAAACTCTTATTCCAAGCCAACGAGGTAGACGTATTTCTGTCACCCGTGAAAGTTGTTGTTGGAATTACTGCCACTCTCTGTAAATTGCATCTGGAACAAGTTCATCCCAATCGATTTTTGCGCTCCAAATTTTTTGCATTAAGATCTTTGCAACAATAATCACTGGCCCAATGTATCCATTAGGGTCAAATATTTGCGCAATGTGGCTTAACAGTCGCCTCTTGGTTGACTGTTTTGGTTAAAGTATTGATGGCGCTTGAAATTTGAACATTAAAACATCATCGCGAGGTAACCAACGAAGTCCCAATATTGTTGTGTCGCTTAACTCACTCAGTTTCAAAATTTCATCTTCTTTATCCATTTCGTCCCGAGGCACGATATTAGCTCGGTTAGATCGCTATTTGCTCAAGACGAACCCACATGACCGCAAAATAGAATCCATTTCATGGCACACCTGCTTGGCTCCTGCCTCGTCTGACGCTCCCGTTGTGCAATCATCCAAATAAAAGTCATGCTCAACTGCCGCTGCACCCATTGGATACTGCAATCGTCCTTCACGTGCCCCCTGAATCATTGCTCGAACTGCACAGTTCGGTGCCGACGCCATACTAAAAGTAACTACAGTTAACCAATATTCTCTGATTTCACTGTCAGCTGAAATCATTTTTTCGGTCTCCAAAAAATGCGTTGCAAATCCCATTGTTCAGAATTCACCTGCACCTGTAGATACATTTTTTTAATGTCCGATGTTATCGCTATTGGATGACAACGGAAGCGCATTATAAGAAGCGATAAATCATCCTTACGAAATTTTTTCAGAACTGGAAGATGAGGAATATGATAGCACTATCTACCAATTGCATTTGCTTGGCTAAAGTTGCCTAAATCGATGCAAAACAATCGCGCGTGATGAACCGAGCTGTTCTACGTCACTTCGTATAGGAATGTTTACTTGAAAACGGCCATTAGCTAACCTACGATATGTGCGCATAAATATGTCCTCACACTGCTCCTGCTCCTTGGTGCGTGTACGCGTAGTTGACACTTCTTTAATTTCCCAAAATCTACGAATAAGTTTATCCAACTGAGGTTCCCTTTCGCTACATGCGATATTTGCTGTGAAACCATGACGCTCTTGAAAACCACCACCGAACATCAACCAGCCCAAGAGCGATGGTTGAAAAGCCACCCAAAAGTCGTTCGTAAAACAGCAGTCTTGGATAATTATTGCCCATACGCCAGCTCCAAGAAGCAAATCGACTGGTGCTGATATAAATGCTGTAGGATCAGCTAAATCCTTGCGTACAAGCACAGGAATAAGATCTTCTGAAAAGGATGATTGTGGCAACAACATATCTATAACTTGAGGCACAATAACCATTTCAATTATCGCTATAAGTTTATTGCTTTTGCGTGGAAGTATCTTACAGATTATTTTACGACTATGAGGTCTATCACAAACACCATTGATACCATTGAAACGAATGTGGCACGACTGAGTCGGAAAATTGAATCGGTGCACGATCTGTGAATTAATCATATTGGCTTGTGAACCTGTATCACAGATGGCTCTTAATGGCGGTGGTATTACGTCTGCGATCTGTATTCTTATTATCGCTTTAGCTACAGTGCAATGTGGACAAAACGGTCTTAAACTCCTTTTTTCCTATTGAAACACTGGTTGAAGCACCGAGGTCACTGCGGCCCTGATTCAGTGTTGATTGCTATTGCGAACGTTTTCCTAAAGTATTTGGAGTAGGATTTGTTTTCGATATTCTTACATTTTCTGGACATAAAGTACTATTATGAGGTTGACGACACCTTAGGCATCAATTTCTATCCGTGCACTACCTTTCAGAATGATTTTGTAATACATATGCAACTCGTTCTGCATAAGTTTTTCGCTTAAACTCGTCGCAACGGAAAGGCCAATGAAAATGTCCAGGGCATAAACTGCACGCTGGATTAGATTCATCCATGCGCCCAGTACCCCAAAAGCCAGCTGCCCCACTATTTACTAAACGACGCTGCAACTCCCTTTGCATTATTGGAACTTTTACCATTGTTGCTAAAACACTTGCACGGTTTTCCATAAAATCAAGCATTTGTGGTAAAGTTGGCAAAGCATTAGTTGTTCGACATAAGTTCCACTGCGATATACTTTCAGAATATAATAATCCTTCTACTTGATGCAGTAATAAATATTCTGCTGTATCGATAGTCTTGCGCATTTCTTCGCTTGCGGGCCTTTGCATTGTACGCAAGGTCTGTAAAGCCTGTAAATGTGTGCGAATAGTATTATATTCATTGCTGTATTGCGTACAAATTTTTTTCCACAAAATTTCATATCCGTTATCGCTAATTATATAATTGCCGTAAGCACGTTCCGCACGAACTTCCAACGATTCTAATAAATAGCGAATTTTTTGGGAATTGGTGAGACGCGGATTTTCGTGCACTTCTGCTTGCAAAATAGCATGAAATTTTGCCCAATCAACTTCTTGACCCGAAAATTTTGGTACTTTTGGTGGTTGAGCCAATTGTATTTGAATAAGCTTGACTCCGTTGTCCACTGATAACAGGGCTTGGTCAAACTGTTCCTCATTATAAGCTTCTCTTGTAGTTTCTGCTGGCTGTTTTTGTAATTTTTGTTTAAATTTTGCGTACTCGTTTGATGCTTGATTATATGCCTCGCTGCATGCCTCAATTCGTTCATTTGACATCGAAAGTCGGCCCAACCTGGACCAGTCCTCCATGAAATGCTTCCAAACCCAATTCAATCGACATTCTAGCTGTTCTAAATCTTCTTTTGATCGATTTTCCAAGTTGTTGTCATCATAGCTCATCACCAATCGGTGCAATGAAGACAAATTTAATCGTAGTGATTGCGGCAGAGAGTTTTTATTTAGTTGTGTCTCCGTTAAATAACTTCTGTTTCGCTTCAATGTTATGCTCTGAACTACACCCTCCGCACGTGAAAAGGATTCCTGGTATCAATCCGCGTCTTCTGACCTCGTACAAGAGTCATCGGCGCACTCTATTGTGTCTGTATCGATTGTTGCATCAATTTCGACGTGCAGTTCCGGGGTAAAGCGCACAGACACACCTGCTTCAGCTGCTCATAATGACATAAAAATAAAACAAAAGTTCGTTTTAGTATGCAGATTTTTAATTAGATCGCGATGCATTTATTGTTTGCATGGAACATCCAAATCTAATTTTTTATTTTTTTTTAAGCTAATATTGGATTTTACCCGATTTAATTAAATTTTATCAATCAATAGGTTCTTAACTACAAATGAGTTAATTGGCAAAAATTTCTCCATTAAAATTATCATTGCCCCTACTGCAATGCATTCTGCATGTGTGGTTGCGCTTGTATTCTGCGTATGTGTTCTGTGTGTGTATTAAGCGTGCGTGACTTTTGCGTGTGTTCTGCGGTTGTGTTCTGCTCGTGCGTTCTGCGCTTGCGTTCTGTGTTTGTCTTCTGCTCGTGTGTTCTGCTCGTGTGTTCTGCGCGTGCTCTGCGCTTGTATGGGATATCATAATGCAATCAATTTGATATAAACCAACCTTGAAATAAACTTGCTTGCGAAAGAGCATGAACAATTTTGTCAAACTATATTTTTCATTATTTGCATTAATTCAATTCTGTTAATTGCATCATGATCTGCGTTAAATCTTATTGTCGACCATCCGACAATGCATGAAAGATGCCTCAACAGTCTTCGCAAAAAATAAAACTCCAATTAATCTGCTCATTTGACTTTAAATAATGTCAATGATAGTGGCAGCGTGCAGCGAAATCGCTTTTGAGCAGCTCACTCAATCAATGTTCCAACTTACGTGTCATCAATTTCGAAATTTTCCAACCGCGATACATTCTTCTTTTTTAATGCCTTTATTAAAATGTCCTTTTGGATATATCTTAAGGAATTAATGAATTTTCTTTATCTATTAAAAGGAAGAAGAAGAAAAAATTAGTATTAATTTTTTTTGTAACTGCTGTGGTAAACAATGAATTTCAAATTTTATAAAGCCGCATTTTAAAATATAAACAGACGCTCTCTGTCGTACTGATCAAAAATCCGGCTCGAAGGACCATGTTCGATATGTCCAGCTGATGAGTGAATATGGACTATATTTTATACTTATCCTTTAATGGCGTTTCCAACAATAATAAATGCCTGTTTTACCTTTCCTTTTTTATTTATTTAATGGTTTTTTTTATGTGTTTGATAAAACAATTAATTCCTCTATATTTATAAAACAATTTGCTTCCTGATAATCAAAATCAAATCTAAAAATTTTCTTACAGTTTTTTCAAAGCAAAAAACCATTTTTTGAGAAATTAAATTTTTTTTAAGTAATTTAAATAAAGTGTTATGCTGAGTCGGCTCCAACACTTTTCATAATGAAAATGTAAATACATACATATATTTATTTAATTAAATATATTAAAATAAATTATAAATTAATATAATTTATAATTTATTTAATTCATTTATTTATTTAAACTAAATGAAATATTTTATACCATTTTTAGTCCTTTCTTCAAAGAGTTGACAAACAAAATCAGATGTATTTATGGTAAGTGAGCGCACGCAGCATTGAAATTGTTCGCTACCAAAAATGGCGACAGCTCACCGAACATGTTGCATATACCAGCTCGTTCAGCAGACTTTTAGTCAACAGTTGTGCAACAGTTTTGTCTGCAGAACACACCCAATGTTATAAGGTTATGTTTAGAAATAACTAAGCATCTTACAATTCTTAAAAGATACTTTAGTTTGGGTTATATCTATATGTATACAAATGGAATTAAAAGAAGCGCTCATATTATAAACTGGATCCTGTTCGGCGATAGGGAATTTAAAAAAATTTATAATCCATTTTGAAATCAACTCTTAGGAGGCTTTCGGTGTTTAAACCATATGCACCTACAATTAACTGATGTTTCATGGTAAATGATATAACATTTAATTTGGCTACATTAAAATATAACTTAAATATAACTTATAAAATATAACTGATATATTATTGCTGTCTAAAGGCCCAACCAAAATAGACGATATGCTCCGTAACGAGTTAAAAACTAAGGGCGCATTTATAGTGGCGACTTGTTGCTGGACCGGACCGAACCGAGAAGGAAAGCTGGAAAACGCTGCACATACAATCATATGAAACAAGCTCAAAGTGCGTATAGTACCAGCCGAGCTTGCAACTTCAAGTGACTTGTGCGCTGGTTTCCATCTTCCCGATTGTTGCTTTCTCGCTCGCTCGCACGGTTTGCTTGTGTTTTGATTCATTTTACACGTTGCTTGCTTATTACTTTCGTTAAATAACATGAAATGGATAAAGAAACAAGGAAAACAATTTTTTTGTTGTTTTTGCTGTTGCTCCTTTTCAACGTCTTTTCTTTGTTTTTCTTGTGCACGAAAACAAGTGTGTAAAATGAACAAACGAATGAAAAGGGATTTTTCCCACAAAGTTGGGAACGTTGGCGCTAGCAAACTAAATTCCTCGGAAAATATTGATATACGAAAAAACAACAAATTGCAGCACACTTGACTGCCAGCGTCGCGATCAATTCTGTATTTCCTTGAATTCATTCATTCAAAAAACAAAGAACCACACGATAGCAACAAAGAAGACCAACAAGAAAAGTAATAAGCATACAAGAACACGAAATTGCGCTCAGTTGTTATGCTGTATTTTCTTGACCGCAAAAAATACACACAGAAACAGCACTTTAAAGAAGCAACGAAGATAAATTTCTATCAACTGTTGCACACAGAAAACAAAAAGAGAAATAGTGAAAAAAGCTAAACCAGCCGGTGAAGCAATTCGTCGATTAGCAGCTGCAAGTGCGTTTCATCTAAAACAGAATATCGAAGATTATCAAATTTTCTTATGTGCGCTCTTCCTTTCCATTTAATTTAAAACACAAAAGTAAACAAACAAAAATAGTAGCAACAAGATATAGCAACTTTGTTTAGATATTCTTAACAAAAACAAAACCTAAAGAAAAAGTTAAAAAAGTTTTAACCAGTTGGATGATCAAGTGGCTTCATGCGGCTTGAAGTGCGTTTTCGCTGAGTCATAGCATCAAAAAATCTTGGGCCAGCAGCTGATGTACGTGTTTTTAATGTGCGTTCTTTATCGATCTTCTTTTTTGTCAAAAAAAATTGAAATAAAAACACAACAAGAAGGCAACAAAAACCAGCAGAAAACACTTGCGAAAAAAGTCGAAACAAGCTGGTACCTCAAGTGACTTGAAACGACTTGCAGTTGCAGGAAGCGCGTTTCAGCAGCGTTTTTCGCATTTTCGTCTCTGCACTTGTTGGTTTGAGGAAAGCAAAATGAATGAACGAAATCATGTGTCTTTTTTGATGCTTCGGTTGCAAAAATAAACAAAAAAAAACTAAAATATACAAACAAACCCAAAATAGTCATAAACCAGCTAAAACAAGTCACCAGCGACAAGCGCGCACTATGCGCACTTCCAGCTGCTTTTGGCAGGACGCGTTTCCAGCTCGGTCCGGCCCAGCAACCAGCTGTCACTATAAACGCGCCCTAAGTGTTCTGTTAAATACATTTTAATGTAGTTACCAGTGTTGCCGTTTGGATCCAATTGGATTCATTTGGATACTTTTTCCTTCAAAAATGGATGGGTACTTTTTATTAAGCCTCAGTGTAAGTTTGGATACTTTTTAAAAAAAAACTTTTTTAATATGAATATATGTATTTGTTTTCAAAATATAAAAAGTAAGCAATCCCTTCTAAATGATGAGCAGTAAGATAAATGATAACATTAAGACATTTTTGAGCAATATTTTCTTATCAAAAAATGCATTAAAGCCACCAACCTCTTTACAAAGAACTTTTCAATTTTGTGAAAAATATTTTAAGTTTGCTGCTGAAAGTATTTTTTCAAATTTAAAACTAAAAATAGATTTTCGTTGGAAATGGTAGAAAGTATTTTGTATTCTAAAATTCTTAGAAATGAATATATTTGAACTTCTAAATTTAAGATGATCACTGCACGTTGAAAAAAAAAAATTAAAAAACTAAATTGAAATCTAAATGGTAGAAAATATTTTGTGTTCCAAAATACTAACAAATTAATATATTTGAATTTCTAAATTTAAAATGATTATTGATAAAAAAATATAAACGTTGATAAAAAATAAAAAAATATGATTTAAGACATTTATTGTGAGTTTGGCCTAATAGAAAAAATTTTTCGCGACTTGTTAAAATAATCTGTAATTTTTAACCTTTCAGATTCCCGTAGCGATTGCAAATTGTAACGAAACTTAATAATTCTAATATAGATTGTAGCGACCAGTACCCTTATTAATATGCACTTTGATTTTTTTTGTTTCTGATAAATTGGGACCAAAATATCCTGGCCCTTTCTGAAAACGACTACTTTTTTTACCCCACCTAGCGAGAAGAAAATGCATTGAAAAAAATCTGTTTTGGAAGAAATATTATTTTTTTTGTATTATTCACGTAAATACAATTTAAAGTCTTTATGTAATTTAGTTTTTTCACAATAAATGTTTTAAATTAAATCTTTTTATGTTTTTTTTTTCAACGTGCAATTTTAGCTTAATATAATTTCAATAGCAACCCATATAATTTTTTTTATACTAAACTGAATAAGTTGTTTAATTTTTTTCCTTTTTTATGTAATTACACCTAGTTTTGTTTAAATAATATAAGTTCTTATAAAATTTATGTAATTAAAGAGCAATAGCAACACAAATAAAAGATAGTAGCACTGAAATTTATGTTCTTTTTTTAATATTATTATACATTTTTAGTTTCTTATTATTATATTTTAATAAAAATATTTATCAGTCTTAAAATTAGATAAATAAAATTGTTTTGGAACTTTAAAGTTGTGTTTCATTATTTAAAAATATTAAAGTTGTATTTTCGTGTTTAAAAAATGAATATATTTTGATACTTTCCTTTTCAAAAATGGATACTTTTGGATAGTTTTTTGACCTTTTCAAGGATACCTTTTTCAAAATCGTCACTGCAACACTACAACACGTTCAGTTACCCAAAATGAGCAAACGTAACTGAACGAAACTAAACGAAACAGTTTGACAAGACTTATTATTCCGTTAGAACCAAACTGCTGACGTAGCAAATCGTCAGCAACAGCTGTGCAGAGTTCGTTTTTATTCCATTTTCATAAATTTGTTTCAATTTCAATATTATTTCACTTATCTTTCACAAATCTTTATTAAAAATTAAAAAATGCACAAATTAAATATATATATATATATATAAAACTCGATTGCCAACTGATCAGCTGATTCAGACGAGTTGAGCAACTCATTTCATTTTGGGTTAAGTCCGTAAACATCCGTAACGAGTGCCGAGTTTCGTCAAGTTGTTATCGTCTCGTTTCGTTTATTTTGGTTGGGCCCTAAGTCCTGTTGAATACGTTGACAGTCGATTAAGGTTTTACCAGTGTTACATATCTTTACGCCATTAGCGTACTTTAGGCATTTCGAAAACTTAACGTAGTTCGTTAGGCCGTTAATAAACAAAACAAACAAAGGCGGGCCAAACAAAAAGTACACCAGAAAAACTATCAATTTATTTGGAGAGGTTATTACCTATCCTAACCGCTTGTCTGCGACCAAATAGGTAATTTTCTATCCATCTAACCAAGGAGGAACGAAACTCTAATTTGCTAAGTCTATTTATTAAAACTGAGTGCTGGACTCTGTCAAACGCTTTCGCAAAATCTGTAAAAATTAAATAAATTTGTTGGCCTTTTTCCATTTCTATTGCTATGAAGTGAGACAACAGAGTAAGATTAGTTGATGCAGATTTACCAGAAACAAAATCATGTTGGCTTTCAAATCTAGCGCCTTTCATTATTTATTTATTTATTTTTATATTAGTACATTAAGAGCTAGGTTCTTTTATAGCACAAAGCTCGAAGACATAATTTGAATTCAATTAACATTTAAACTTATATATAAGGTAATTTAAATTTATTATTATATAAATAAAAATATGATCAAAAACTTGTAATTTAAAACAAGTGTAAATTCGTAAGACAGATAAAACTTAAATAAAGAAATAGCAAACAAGAGAGAGAGAGAGAGAGAGGGAGAGAGGGAGAGAGAGAGAGAGAGAGAGAGAGAGAGAGAGAGATAGAGATAGAGATAGAGAAAGAGAGTAATATAGAGCTAGAGATCTGATATTTTGTTAAGTATTACCTGATGAAAAGTGCTTCAAAATAGCGTGTTTGAGGGGTCTTTTTGACGCTACGGATTTTAAGCTACTAGGCAATGAATTCCATAATCTAACGGCATTAATTTTTAAAAAATATTAAATCATCATATAAAAGTGGTCCTGATAACATACCTTCATGTATATTAAAATACTGCTGTGAAGAATTAGTAACTCCAATCTCTTTACTATTTACTTCATCATTAAAATCCTGCTATTTTCCTGCAGCCTGGAAGCATATATTTATCATTCCGCTGCATAAATCCGGAAATAGGTCTTTAATTTATAACTACCGTGGCATCGCAAAATTAAGCGCTTTGCCTAAACTTTTAGAGGCAATTGTTACATCACGAGTATCGCATAGCGTTAAGTCTTTAATGTCTCCTTTCCAACATGGATTCCCTTATGGAAAATCCACTGTTACTAACCTTCTCGAATTTACATCAAAAACTATAGAAAACTTTGGAAAAGACATGCAGACTGATGTTATTTACACGGATTTTAGCAAAGCTTTTGACGTTGTAAATCACAAACTATTGATCTTAAAATTACATCTTGTTGGATTTCCTATACCGTTGGTAAAGTGGATTGAATCTTACTTAAGCAATAGAACACAGTCTGTTAATTTTAAGCTCAAGAAATCACATGAGTTTCCTGTTACTGCAGGAGTACCTCAAGGAAGTCATCTTGGGCTTCTTCTGTTTCTACTTTTTATAAACGATTTGCCATCTGTCATAATGCATTCTAGCATCTTAATGTTTGCTGACGACGTCAAACTCTTCCTTTCTTTTAAAAATGATAATGACGCTGTATTTTTGCAAGCCGACATAGATCATCTTCATAAATGATGCAAAGCGAACCGTATGAACCTCAACATGAAGAAATGCAAGCATATGTCTTTCTCGCGCAAACCACCAATTAAATGTACCTTCAAAATTTGTGGTTATCCATTGGAGTCCTTAGATAGTTTCAATGATCTTGGAGTTACAATGGATCCTAAACTACGCTTTAATATTCATGTAAATAAAATAATAAATAGAGCAAATAGTACTTTAGGATTTATTAAACGTTGGGCAAAAGAGTTTAATGATCCTTTCATAACGAAAACCTTATTCACTTCCCTAGTGCGGCCTATCTTAGAATACGCTTCAGTTGTTTGGTGCCCACGATACGGTTGTTACAGATTGACGACATTGAATCAGTGCAGAAACAATGTATTTTGTTTTGCTTAAGCTATCTTTATTGTAATACCGATTTTCACTTACCATCTTATGAATATCGGTTACAGCTCTTAAATCTTCCTTCTTAAAAAAATCTTAAAAAAAATCGGAGAATTATGATAAATGCTTGTTGGATTACAAAACTTTTACATGGATATGTCAACAGTCCATATTTATTGAGTAAAGTATATTTTAATTTTCCTCTTCGTCCTAGAAGATCTTTTGAGTTACTCCACATGAACTTTTGTAGAACTAATTATTTGCAAAATGAACCTCTTAGAAGCGCTTGCGGTGATTTTAATTTTGTATCTGATGTTATATCCTTAAGTGAATCCATGGACTCAAACAAACATAAAATTATAGATTACCTGCAGTACCGTCGTTGATTATGTAAAGTTCTTTCAAACATATATCTGATGCATCTGGTGATTTGTAAACACATTAATATAACAATCTAAATGGATAAATGGACCTAAGCGTAAAATGGAAAATTTTGGTGAATAAACATCTAAATAATCTGAATGGACCTAAACCTGGGATCTTCAGTTGCCTCATATCTTCATGGTGATTGTAACTACACTTGTCGACGGTACCGTGGTGTCTTGGTCTCTTTTTACCTCTTGAAACACTACGTTAGATCGATTTATAATATATTAATATGAGTGGCCGATAAGACCTAGTTTGTCTTGGTGCCTGTGTTCGCAACTGGTTTTCTTTATTTTATGAAAATTGGTTTGGTGAAGTTGACCTAGTTTGTCGAGTAACCACCCTGTCAAGCCAGGATTTCACCGGCTTCAGGGAGACAGAACGATATATATTATATATATACCTATTGGAGTGGTGTTTTATTGGGTATGAGACCTTGTTTGTCACACGACTCCGCCGGATACAAAAATTGTTGCTAACTTGACCTTGTTTGTCTTGAAAACGCAACCCTGCTATATTTGACTGACTAAATTGCAGTTTTTCAAATAAGTAGAAAGGAGTTTTGTGGTGTATGAGTTTGTGTAAAAATATGCAATTCCTGGCATTAGAGTAGCTTATAATATTGGACCCAAGTATACTGTTTTTTAATTGAGCTAAATGATCAAATTGATGTAAGCCGTAGGCATTACGAGTAGCATGATTAAAAGCGATCTGCAATATAAGTTGAGACCGCGAGTCTAACTTACTGTAAACAAGTTCAGAATATGTTATAACGGGGACAACGAGCTGAATTAAAAGTTTATGTCTTAGATCAATAGGTGTATACTCAGACGACATCCTAAGATTACGCAAGACGCAATAAATTTTGCGGACTACACTGTTGATATGATCTGTGCACGTAAAGGAAGCATTGATATTAAAACCAAAACGTACAACACTATTAACTATTTTTATGATTTTATTACCCAATATAACGTCTTGAATGGAGTCAAGGCTTATTTTTTCCTTAGAGACAGGCAACACATACGACTTAAGTACATTCAGGTGAAGACTATTTTTTATAGCCCATTGGTTTATACTATGAAGATTTTCATTCAGTTTGCATACTTAATCTTCCATGAGGTTTGTTCTACCAGACAAGTAAATCTGAACTTCATCAGCATCAGCATAAGCATGCATGGACGAATATGCAGGCATAACTTTTCCTTTTTACCAGGGACTCGGATACTTTTGGAATGAGTGGCAATTTGGGTATAGGTCGATAGCTTGCAATATTTTGCCTCGATCCTGATTTGAAAATTGGAATAATCTCGGATAATTTCCATATATCTAATAATTCTCCTTTTTGTAACGACTGATTAAAAAGAAAAGTAAGAGGTTGGAAAAGTGTCATTGCACAAATTTTAAATAGATAGGAACAATATTATCAGGGCAGCATTTCTTCTTCACATCCAAGCTAATTAGTTCACGATAAACCTCTTCACCAGATAATGTTAAGGAACCAAGATCTGTAATAGGAACATCGCTGAATTCAGACTGCAAAAATATCGCATATTTCTTGAATATTGTCCGCATTTCTATCTTGGAAAAACATGTTTTTTGTATTTTAAATAGCTCCGTTTAGACAAAAGATACAAAATTTGTTGATATTTCGTTGAATAATCTCAAAATTTTTGATCTGCTAATGCACATAACACGATAGTGGTTGATAAATTGATTGAAAATTTGATATTTTTCAAATAAACAAAATATTATGTTTTATTTAATGGTGAGTAGTTTAGTTTCTAGATCAATAATACTATACACGTGCTATATACAATAGTAGGAAATTGAGTACATATTTCGAAACAGTGTTTAAAGTACATATAGGAGTGTTAATGGGTTAACCAGAACCGAAATTGTAGGCTAGTATTATTTATCCAAACATGTCTGAATATAAGAGTACTGCTATTCCCGAGAAACAATTTGTGTCCGTACCAAACTACTTAGGCACAAAAGTCCAGAGTATCGGACTCAATTTTATTTTTAAAAGCTACGAGTAGTAACGAAAAACTGCGAATTTTATGAAAACAAATTAATCGCACATTGATATTAATTCGAATGCAAACGAGCTTCAGCGAACAGGACCCGAAAAAAAATTATATATTGCGTCAACAAAGTTATAGCTGATATGTGTCGAAACTGGCCTGAGTCTTAACTATAATGTACCCGAAACATACCCAACAAGCACCTTGAAAGGCACCTAAAATAGTACCGTAGTCTGTAAGTCTGTATTATGCCAATAAGTGTCCAAAAACAATCGACTATATTCGGACATAATAAACTGACGAGTGCCAAAACGGTCTTCGTTCGTACATTGCCTTCGCCTGCCTAAGGTGTTCCAGCACTAGCACTTCTTTCGGTGCAGAGGTCAGATATTTACCGACACGGGCACCGGATATATATCAGCTATTTTATTGACACAAAATATGAAATTGTTTCTCGGGACTATTTCGTCAAAACTGTACATGCTTATTCGACATAACAGGTCTGTTTCCGTAGTCGATTTAAGTAACTAGAAGTTTCTTGAAAGCGTTATTTTACAAAATTTTGGGGGACGAGAAAGAAGAATAGCTATTAAGAAGAAGAGAAGAATAGCTATTAGTGTAGCTAGTATAAGCTATTAGAGTTAAGAATAGCTATTACAATTACTTGAAGTTAGTACGGAAACAGACCTACTGAGTTTCGGTCGGTGAGTTTTTAAATTTAAAACGTCTTTTCAAACATCTGGAATTGAGAACAAGGCAAAAAAGCTTAAAACGAGCAAAACTTGTGTTTAGTGGAAGCTCATATACAATTTGCATACCAAAGGTAAGAATTCTTCAATGTTTGATACACTTCTTTTTATTATGTTCATAAATACATCGTAAAAGATTTAAATCCGCAGATAGCGGACATCTATTTAATGTCACAATTGTGGTAAAAACTTGCTTCCACCCTTAACAGCATAGGAAGTGCAGTTAAAGACGCTGCCAAGACGCATGGAAGGTGCTGCAGATGACACCAGTTGTTATCGCAGGCGGTGAGTTGCTGACCTTAATGCAGGTTAAAAGTATATCTTCTTAGTAAAAATTTGATAATATATATCAGGCCCGTACCCAGGATTTACCCAAGGGGCGGTTTTGATTAAAAAAAAATAATGATAGTTTTTGATATCGATAAATCAAAAGGTATTTTTATATGTATATTAAATGCTTGCTCCCCATAGACTAAGTTGTGACGCCATAGACTAAAAAAGTCGATTTGATATAAAAATAAAATCTATAAAGTTTCGTGCTGATTGATAGACTTTTAAAACTAGTTCAAGAGACTAACAAATGGAGAAGCGTTTTACAAAAGTTCAAAATATCTCTTGAAGTAAATTTTTTTAAAAAACAGGTAAGCCTTTTGTTTTTAATGCAATTGTTCTTTAAAATGAGTAAACAAACATAAAAATCGGATTAAAAATACCAGAGTTATGATATTTTACTTTTCGACAAATTTTATATTATTTCTTGATTCAATAAAAAAATTAATTGAAAAAATCCAAAATTGAGAAATTGCAATGAAATGTTGTTGAAATATTTTCCGAAACAACACTTAATGTAAATGAGCAGTGTCTGTACAAAAGTTCCTATTTAACATTTTTGATTGGTTTTGATAACTATGGTCTAGCACTTAAAATATTTAATCCTATCATTCGCACAAAAAAAAAAAAAAAAAAAAATTAAGAAAATCGTTATTTTTTCCAATATTTTTTTCATAAAAGTTTATGTTTCTGTTCAATATTCTGTTCTGCTCAAAAATATGCATACTGAAAATTGCTTTTGAAGATATTTGAACAAAAGGGACTTATTTCCATACAAGGCCTTAGTTTTTGTACAATATTTAATCAAACGGTCTTATCAATATTTTTTTTAAGACTCAATATCATGTTCCCTTTAAGGTGAGAAACTGAATATTCAATGAATAAAAGCCCCCAATGAATCCTCATTACTACAATGAGAAACCGACGAAGTATGTGAACGTACTGAGCCCAACATAGGGCACTTACGTGTATAGTTTTAAATTTGAAATCTCTATAATTTTGAAACCATTAAAATTTTTTATCCATGCTCCACACATCAAGAACTAGAATTTTTCAGTTTTCTTCAACTTCATACAATGTTGAAATAAGTAGGCTTATTACGGTTCACAGCAATAAACTGCTGTGTCTTCTTACGAGTAGACACAACAGTCAAGAAGACATAACAGTTTCGAACTATTATGGTTCACAACAATACGTTGTTGTCACGTTTGATTGTGGAACGTATATAGAATTCGTTGCTTGACTGGTCCAGGGTTGCTTCGGAGAAAAGTAAAAACGTACTCTTTAAAAATTATTTTTTAAATAGCAAAAAGTACTATCTTGATAAGAATTTTTTTGCGATATGAAAAGGAAATATTGTGAGCCCATATTTAAACCCGTTAATTTCAACTGGCGTTAAAAATAGGATTAAATCTAGTATAATGAAATAGCTGGATTTTAAAATGTTTTTAAGTACAAGGAAGCATTTTTTTAATAAGATTATAATGGTGTTGAAAAAAATCCCGCTTCACCTCCTTTTGGCCGGGAACACGGACCTTTTTTATAATAGCAACCAGAGAACTGCACAAGCCTACTTGAAGTCTATTTCAAGTACTTGCTTCAAATACAAGTTCAAGCTAGCTTGAGCTTGATAATTTTGAATCAAGTATAGCTTGTAATTGAATATAAATAAGCCCACGACAACTTGCGACTTGCAAGTATGCTAGCTTACAAGCGAACGGCACGAAGTTTCATGTAAAGGACATATGAAAAGACATATTATTAGGTGGCAACCCTATTATTTCAAAATTTTATAATTTTGAAATTCTGACAACGGATTTGGATTTAGCGACAAATTATTGGTGTACCATTTTTTTGTCAGCCCCGAATTCATAAAACTACAAAAAATTAAAGTGGCAACACTATCCACCATCTCGAATTTTAACATTTTGAATTTAGATTCAAAATCAGCGACCCCTTAACACTGATAAATGATGTTTAAAACTCTTGAAAAGACATATTATTAGGTGGCAACCCTATTCTGTCAACATTTTATAATTTGGAAATTTTGACAACGGATTCGGATTCAGCGACCAATTTTTGGTGTACCATTTTTTTTGCCAGCCCCGAATTCATTAAACTACAAAAAATTAAGGTAGCAACCCTATCCACCATCTTGAATTTTAACATTCTGACTTTAGATTCGAAAACAGCGACCCCTTAACACTGATAAATGATGTTTAAAACTCTTAAAAAAACATTTTATTAGGTGGCAATACTGTGGTAAAAATTTAGGTGTCAACCCTAACCTCCATCTTAAATTTTAAGACTGTGACATTATATTCGAAATCAAATCCGTTGTCAGAATTTCAAAATTACAAGAATTCGCAAAAATAAAAAAAAATCTAGGTGGCAACTCTATCCGCCATCTTAAATTTTAAAGTTTGACATAATTTTCGAAATCATTTACCCCTAAAACTTCCAACCACGTAGTTCATAGAATCCTTAAAAGTCCTATTACGCTTAAGCTCTGTCGAAACAAGCTCATTGAATTTTTTGGATACTTGCTTCAATTGGATACTTGCCTTCAATTTCAAGCTTTTTTCCGAAGGCATCAAGCTTTCCTTTACTTGAAACTTCGTGCCGTTCGCTTGTAAGCTAGAATACTTGCAAGCTGTCGTGGGCTTATTTATATTCAATTACAAGCTATACTTGATTCAAAATTATCAAGCTCAAGCTAGCTTGAACTTGTATTTCAAGCAAGTACTTGAAATAAACTTCAAGTAGGCTTGTACAGTTCTCTGATGCCAATAGCATAACTATAATTTAAGAATTATGGCAAATTTAAAATAATCTTGTTTTTAGTTTAAAACCCCTCTCCCGGAATTTCTTAACTAATAAAGTAAAATAGCACTTCTTTCTATCATAAATATTCCAAAATAATAAAAAGGTAGCATCGCAGAAATTTTCTTACTCTCAAAATGAAAACGTAATCTAATTAGTACGTTTCGATGCAACTGTGAACTGGTCACTGTCAAAATAAAAAAGTAAACAAACAAACAATTTCGAATTCAATTGCTTAATTCAATATAATTCTGTTCACAAGCAGACGTATTATCAATATTCTTTAAAATTTTCTTAATTAATAAAGAAAAACGCAATTTTAAATAAAATTTTCATTTTTAATCTATTTTGTTTCTTCAACACAACACCAAATTAGCTGTCTTCAAAATTTGGCAGATAACAAGACCATAAAGCACAACTGCTGTGTTGCGTAGTAACTGTATTGAAGACACAGCATTGCTGACAGACAACAGTGGAATGTATTCAGTTGCTTTGTTGTCTACCGTAATAGAAATTTACACATTGAAGACAGCAATTACTGTTGTGTTGTGAACCGTAATAGGGCTAAAGCTCTTTTGAACAGACACCAAAATCCCAAAAACCCTAAAAATACGAAAATGAAAATTAAAAAAAAACCACGATATAACGGGGTGCTAAGCTAGTCTTTAGTTATTTTGTGAAAAAAAATTACAAAAAAAAAAAACTCGGATCAAAAAGTTATAGCTGTTGAAACTTGATGTTTTTTCAAAAATCCTCAAAGTGCCTGTGTTTGGCCATTTTAAACACAAAAATAAAAAAATCTTAAGAAATTTAAAAAAATTATATATATCATATAAAATGATTTTAATAATTTTAAAAAATATTTCTGAGTTTCGTTTTAAAAATAATTCAGTAGGTACTAAATTATATAGTAGTTTTAAATATGTTAAAATAGCAACTCAACAACGCAACGAAAGTGAAATAGAACTGTTAAACATTCCAATTGGCGTTACTAAACTAGTGATTAATGCGCTTATTAAATTTTGCTGTTCTATTTATTAATGTTTGGGAAAATAACAAAGAATGTGAATAGACAATCTTGATCACAAATGCATTTAGTTGGAACTGCAACCACATTAATAGCAATTTGGAAATCAAAAGTTTTTATTCTTTTTGCAAGTTGAAATAAGAGAGGCGATTTTGTGGTATTTTGAAATTCGGTTGCGATGTCTGAGGCTTTAATAACAGTATTCTGTAGCTCTTCTTCCGCTACATACACTTGTTCTCCTTTTAGTGTACCAATCATGACAGCCGCACCATCGTAACCCTGCCCGAACATAAAATCGCAATCTATGCAGAAGTCCTTATATTATCTGTAATCTGAAAGCACAGGACTCAATTCAGTTCAAAATTGAAGTGGTTTGCACCTTTTACACTGTTGCGTTGTAGTTGCCTTAATGCTAATATATAAGATTTGTATACTTTCTAGACCCTAAGGGGTTAAAACCCCCCTAGTCTACGGGTCTGATATATATGGGAATTTTGTCTTTTTCTTCTACTAAGTTTTGAAGATCTTTTATTCGTTTTATTCAGATTTATTTTAGACCACTGAGCAAAAATCTTAACGGAAAATTTTGGAAGCTGACCTTTAACAACCTTTACCTCCTGCACAACCTTCGACACTGCCAAACTCTGGCACCATCTCCGCCACTACAGTCTTCAATTCCGCAGCCAACATCACTATCAGTGCCCAAAAAAAGACTCAAAAGGAAATCTGCTCCTCAATCCTCTATTAGAAAAATTTATTTGGAAACTGTGCAGAAAAAGCTATGATTACACTAGGCGCCACCCATTTTGTGATCCACATGCCACTAATTTTTTCTTATGGACTTTGACCTTCTAAACACGAATATCACAATAAAAAATTTTCTATGGATATATGTTTTTCTATGGATGTTTTTGAGATATGATTTTTTGAAAAAATTTCCCCTTTTTTTAGGATGTAGTGTCATTAATAGCAACCTATCTCGAAAACGAATTAACCAATTTAAAAAACAAAATTAGATCAAGACAATTAAATTACCTACAAATGTTTAGAACAAACTTTGTCATTTGGCTCAGTAAATTTGACGAAATTAGAAGAAATTCAGCGAATTTTTTTTTTTTTAAATTAAGTTGAATAATGTTTCAATAATCTAAAAAAAATCGAAATCTTAAAAAATCTCAGCTTATCATTTTGTGCGAAAAGACAATTTCTTGAAGAAAAAAACACACTGCCTTTGAGGAAAATTCATGATAGAATAATGAAGTTATAGACCATTGAGTGAAGGTACCGAAATTCTACTTTTTTATGATTTTTTCATTTAATGCCGGTTAATTTAATATAAAGACATCTGAAATTAATTTTTAGTCAAAAATTTTATTTTTAACGAAATATTAAAGATCTACATAAATCCTTAAAAAGTACAGAATAAAAAGAATACCAAAAAATATTGATTCAATTAGGAAAGGAAATAAGATACAGATGTTGAATTAGAAAGCGATAAAATAGTTTCAGAAAAGTATTCGAAAATTAAATGGTTTGGCAATGGTTTAAAAATTACTTTGTCCCTTTTTTGTCGATTGTATTCAGATATTTATATATATATATATATATATGAAAACTTTTAAAATATTAAATAAAGTTTTTTTTTTTTTTTTTTTTTTCTAAATGACCTCTATATTTATTATGTTGACTTTATATGATTTAAATACAAATTCTAAATGTTTGATAGTTTAAATCATACTTGATTTTAAATACAAATTCTAGTTGTTTGACAGTTTAAAATCGTTTATCGAGCTTAAGGTCAAAGTTAGAACAATTAATTGTTCTAACGAATTTTTCTAAAGAAACAACAACAACAACAAAGTTTTTTTTTTTTTTTTTTTTTTTTTTTTTTTTTTTTTTCAATATGAAAGGAAAAAAAAAACCACTAGCAATTGATTTTATTGTACAATTTCTGCTCTGCTAAAAGCGTCATCAGAAACTAAAGTAAAACAGAAATACAACAGCGAAGGTGGCATTATGAAATTAAGGAGAAAAAATGAGAAATTGAAGCTTCAAAATCTCATCGCCCCGATGGTGCAGTGCGTCAACGCGCTTGCACGGGCAATCACAAAAGATTTCTGATGACGCTTTTAGCAGAGCAGAAATTGTACAATAAAATCAATTGCTAGTGGTTTTTTTTTTTTCCTTTCATATTGAAAAAAAAAAAAAACTTTGTTGTTGTTGTTGTTTCTTTAGAAAAATTCGTTAGAACAATTAATTGTTCTAACTTTGACCTTAAGCTCGATAAACGATTTTAAACTGTCAAACAACTAGAATTTGTATTTAAAATCAAGTATGATTTAAACTATCAAACATTTAGAATTTGTATTTAAATCATATAAAGTCAACATAATAAATATAGAGGTCATTTAGAAAAAAAACTTTAATCAAATGGTAGAGCTCGACCAAACGGAAACAGCTGAAAAACAAAATCAGCAAAAATTCTAAAAACAACTTCAGTAAACATGCTTTGTTAGTGCAGAATTCCAGCAGGCTGTTGGACTACATATATACATAAGCATAGAAACTAAAGTAAAACAGAAATACAACAGCGAAGGTGGCATTATGAAATTAAGGAGAAAAAATGAGAAATTGAAGCTTCAAAATCTCATCGCCCCGATGGTGCAGTGCGTCAACGCGCTTGCACGGGCAATCACAAAAGATTTCTGATGACGCTTTTAGCAGAGCAGAAATTGTACAATAAAATCAATTGCTAGTGGTTTTTTTTTCCTTTCATATTGAAAAAAAAAAAAAAAAAAAAAAAAAAAAAAAAAAAAAAAAACTTTGTTGTTGTTGTTGTTTCTTTAGAAAAATTCGTTAGAACAATTAATTGTTCTAACTTTGACCTTAAGCTCGATAAACGATTTTAAACTGTCAAACAACTAGAATTTGTATTTAAAATCAAGTATGATTTAAACTATCAAACATTTAGAATTTGTATTTAAATCATATAAAGTCAACATAATATTAAATAAACTCATAAAAAATGCATGTCTTTCCACTTCTCTTTGGCTTTAAACATTGCCTTCTCCAACCGGCATTTCATTTTGTTTGAAATGTGGTCTTCCTCTAGTAACACTAGGCGCCAAAATCCAAAAAAATTTCAGTGATTCTCATGCCACTAATTTTTTCTTATGGACTTTGGCCTTATTTCTTATTTTGGCATAGTGTCTTCTTTTGATCCCTTGAATACGATTTTCACTGAGCAATAGGCGATTTTTTGGCCTCCCCACAAATCGATATATATATAATATATATACAGTGGTGGTCACGAATTTAGCACACTTAAAAAAGTAAAGTGAATACTTATATTTTCCATTTATTTGTTGTAAATTTTTAATTAATTTTTTTTTTAGTGTATATATTATGTCTTCTTTATTTCTTATATACATTTTTTTATTTCAAAACTTTTTCTTATAGGACTTAAAATCAAATAAAATTTAAAAATAAGCATTTCGACTTGGTCATGAATTTAGCACACGAGCGAAAAAATGTCTAGGATGAAAAATATAATCAATATTGATTGCATAAAACTCAATATTTCGTAGGAAATCCCTTATTCTTAATTACTGCATCTCATATCCTTGGTAAACTTTTGACCAAAGTCTCACAACGGTGCTTTGGAATACTATACCGAATCCTTTGGATTGTGTTGCATGTTTTGAGGACGCCACACATATTGTTTGCTGTCAGATGCGAACCGGCAAAACTTTGATTTATCCCTCCAAAGCACATTTTTCCACAAATTCGTTGACCTTTTAAATATTCTTTTGCAAACGCAAGACTGCATTTAATATTTTCTTGCGACACATGTTTTGTTTGTTGGGCTATAAAGCTACGGAAATTGTTTTCATTCAAGCGTCTTCTTATGCCTTTTGAGGATACATTTATGCCATATTTTGATGAAATTTCATTTTAAATTTTATTTGAGGTCTTAAAAGGATCACTAAGTGAAGCTCTATAAATCAAATGGCCCTCTCTTGCTATTGTTTTTCGCGCTCTTGGTCGCTATTTTAAAATTTTAATGCTCTAATACTGCTCTACATGTTGTAATGCGTTATGTAATAAATTTCACGAACATCTAAGAAGCAGAGCAATCTCTGAAACTGTGCTTCCACCATTTTTCATTTGCTAAATCAAATGCCGCTGAGCCTCTGAACATCAGTAGCCTTTCGCCATATCTTTCTGCAATTTTTTGTTAGAACTCAAATAGAAACTTAATAAATTTAGTATATCTTACTAGTAAAGTTTAATTAACGAAAATAAAATACGATATGGAACAGTAATTCTAAGCCTGTGCTAAATTCGTGTCCAGCATTTAAACCACATTGATTCATACTACTTGATGTCAGAAAATTTAAGAATAACTAAGAAACCAACTAACGGTACATAGAGTTAACTTCATAAACAATACTAAAAAAAAAATATTTCATTACAATTCTAAAGCTAAGATGTAAAAAATTTCAAATTAGAGTTACTAACACAGTGTGTGCTAAATTCGTGACCACCACTGTATATGCCAAATAACTTTTTTTTTTTGAAAATTCTATAAAAAAAAAACTACTGGATATTTTCTCAAATTTCTTTTTTTATTTGAAAGCACAATCCTTCCGGTTAATAACGAAAAAATAATTTCATTCAAATGGCTGCCTCGGCTGGCCATGCAGTAGCCTACACGATCGGTCCAATTTTTAAGCACATTATCGATTGTGTGCAGCTGTATTTCACCAATGGCTTCACGAATATTGTCCTTTAAAGCGTCAATTGTCTCTAGCTTGTCGGCGTAACACTTATCTTTGAAGGCACCCCACAAATAATAGTCCAACGGTGTCAAATCGCAGCTCCGAGGAGGCCAAACGACATCAGCTCTGCGGTTGATAACGCGATCTTCAAAAACAGGGCGCAAAACATCGAGTGTAGCTTCGGCTGTGTGGCACGTTGCGCCGTCCTGTTGAAACCAAATGTTGCCAATATCCTTCTCTTCAATTTTTGTGAACAAAAATTCGTACAACATGGCCCGATAACGATCGCCATTGACTGTAACGGCCACTCCTTGCTCATTTTCGAAGAAAAATGGCACAATTATACCTCTGGACCAAAATCCACACCAAACAGTGACTCGTTTTGGGTGCAGCGGCTTTTCAATGTATGCGTGCGGGTTTTCTGTGCCCCAAATGCGACAATTTTGCTTGTTTACATACCCGCCAAGATCAAAATGAGCTTCATCTGAAAAGATGATTTTTTGGCAAAATCGGCATCTTCTGTAAGTCGATCGCAGGCCCACTTAGCGAAGCGAAAACGCATTGGATGGTCAGTTGGCTTCAACTCCTGAACCAATTGGACTTTGAATGGCGTCACTCCAAGGTCTTTGTGCAAAATTCGTCTCAATGATGTCTCCGAAATGTTCAATTGTTGAGAACGACGGTGAATTGATGTTGATGGCGCTTCGCGCACACTTTCTGCCACAGCAGCAATATTCTCGGGTGTATGCACGGCTTTTGGCTTTTTACGTTTTGGTTTATCGATGAGGATGCCAGTTTCTTTCACTTTTTTCACAAGATAACGAACATACGGAGCTGACGGTGCTTCTCTTCTTTCAAAATCCATACGCAATTTTCGCACACATTCTGCAACATTACCATGATTTTCAAAGTAATGTCGCAATATTTCCCAGCGTTGTTCAGCGTTGTTGTGTATCAACCCTATTCGTTCAGCGGAAGGATAAAACTAATTATCTGTCAAATCAAACATGAGCTAAGTGTTACCATTCACGCAATAAGCACTAGTTGAAAAAAAAACGTTAGAAGGCGGACCCTATATATATATATATATATATATATATAAATTTATTAGGCCGGGTCGATTTGTGGGGAGGCAAAAAAATCGCCCATTGCTCAGTGAAAATCGTATTCAAGGGATCAAAATAAGAAACTATGCCAAAATAAGAAATAAGGCCAAAGTCCATAAGAAAAATTTAGTGGCATGAGAATCACAGAAATTATTTTGGATTTTGGCGCCTAGTGTTACTAGAGGAAGATCACATTTCAAACAAAATAAAATGCCGGTTGGAGAAGGCAATGTTTAAAGCCAAAGAGAAGTGGAAAGACATGCATTTTTTATGAGTTTATTTAATATTTAAAAAGTTTTTATTTATATTCATTTTAAGAATTAAAAAACAACAAAATATAAAAATTGTTTTTTATTTGATTAATAGTTAAAACAAGAGCTGACAACTTCATTTTTCGTACTTCTGCCTCGATTATGAAAAGTATTTTTGCTGTTGAACAACGAAATCGATCTTTTAAAATACCAGTACAACTTTAAATTATGCATCGAGTCTTTTTGTGGGATTTATTGTAGCGTTTTTGCACATGATTCGGTGTTTCTGAAAAAGATGTCATCAACCATGGCTGAAGAGAAAATCCACTGTCGCCTTGTAGCCAGAAGTTACTTTCTCCACTTAAAAATGTTGCACTCAAGTAATTTTAAACAACGCCATATAAATGAATCGTGAGTTGCGCCAGGAAATTTAGCTTTTGTGTACCGTATCAAAGTAATTAGCCATACTAAAAGAGTGTCTTTCTGAAAATTAAAATTTTGCTAGATTTGAAAGTCCTGAAATTGTCATTAATAATACCTTTTTGGCAGAAGTAAGCACTCTCAACATTGTGTTTTGGTGCCACAATCTTTATGTAATAACTGCCATCCATAAGTTCTAAAATTCTCGGAAAGCCCAACACTTCATAAAAGCCTAAGAGAATTCTTAGGTTCCACTACGAAAAGTCACATATACACTTTGTTCAATATAGCCTTGACTTCCTTGACGCAACAACTACGGAATGTTGAGATAGGCTTGCGAGGAAGTCCTGTCCAATATCACGTTAAAAACTTTCCGTAGCAGAAATAAAACGCATATGTGCGGGAATTGCTGTGTTGCGCTGTGAGGAATGAAACAAAAAGCTTTAATTAATCAAAGGATTGTGCATTAGCTATCCTACATTTGAATGCGTGAAGCTATGGTGCAGATCACATTAATCTATTATATAAAAGGATTGTGTATTGGCTATCCAAACAACAAAATCAGCAAAAAATATAACAAAACAAATGTTGCTTCTACTTACTACCATTGTCATTAACATCGCTAAGTACGTGTTTTCTTTTGTTGGTGAGAATAGTCTGTTCCCGAACTATCTTCAAGAACTGCTGGAACTTGAATTTTATGAATTGACACAAGTTATGCGGCAAAGTAATAAACAGTTTTCGTCATTGCTAATGAATATTGGTGATGGTAAAAATCTTGAGCAAAACGAGTTACATTTAACAGAGAGTCGATTTTTTACGAAGGAAACTGCCAGCTGCCTGTGTCCAAATGGAATAAGATTATTTTTTAGTAATGCTTCTGTAGATTTATTTAATAATTCTATCTTATTCGCAATAGAACGCAATAAAAATAATGAACAATTACAAGCATTTAAACAAAAAATTGCATAATTTCACAGTCATCGATACATCGATACCTTCTGAAATTGTTTTTGTCATCAATAAACATTATCTTATAACAACAAATATTAATGTTAGCGAATAGTTTGGTAAATGGGGCTATTGGTAAACTAGTGCACATTGAAGTTGACCAGAATGACCAGGTTAAAAAAGTTTGACTGGAATTCGATGAGTCTAAACTTGGTCAGAAAACAAGAATGAAAGCTTCTACTGACGCTAAATCCATTCAAGTTGGAAGAAGAGCTGTGGCAATACTACGAAAAAACAGTAGCTACCTCTTAATAAATTTAAAACAATCACAGTTATAAGAAATCATTTCCATTAATTTCTGCAATGGCTATAACTATTCATAAGTCACAGGGAGGATCATTCGCAGATTTTTTACGAATATGACAAAAAGCATTAGTAACACGCTTTGTCTCGTGTTACTAGTATTGCCAGACTTTTTATCACAACCTCTGATGACACACCTCAACAATTTATATTTCATCATGGAAGGCGAAATGATTTTTCTAATGTTGATTTAATTCGAGAATTTTAAAGATTATCTCTTAACGAATTAGAAACTAAGTATACTACTATAAAAAATTTGATAGAGAGCAAACAGTTCTTTCCTATAATGACTTTTAATGGTAAGAGTCTCCATGCGCATTCTCAAGATCTTACCGATGCTATAACTTAAATCTGTGACATTATATTGGTATCAGAAACAAAAATGCAAAATGATGAAAGTATCAATATCGCTTATTTCGCTTGTATATCTCAATTTCAGAGAAATAGTTGTAGTTCTGGAGGAGTTGCAATTTATAGTAATTATAATAAAATTTATTTATTTATTTACAATGCAGTCACTGGCAATATGTCAATATACTTAAACAGACTTCAGCTACTAAATTTTACTGCTGATATTTCAAAAATTGGAGAAGTCTGTTCTGCAGAAATGATAAGTCCTAATGGACAGCATATTTTGATGATTTCGATTTACATTTCACCTCAGAATACGACCGAAAAAAACAAAACCGATAACATAATAAAATTTATCCACAGATCTCTTTTATGCTATACAGAGCAGGTTCCATTGAACTGGGTGAAAATTATCACAAAATGCCAATTGTATTTGGTGGAGATTTTAATTGCGATTTTAGACATGAATCCTCAAAAGCACTTAAACAATTCCTTTTTGATAAATTTAATTTACAAATAATAAGCGATCCAAATATTTGAACAACACGATTAGGAACAACTATTGATGCAGTTTTTCCTAGATATATTGCCGACATATCATCCATACCATACGTTTGCTATTTCAGTTATCATAAAACCCTAAATTTCATTATTAAAATTCGATAATAATAATTGAAAACATTTACAAAAATAGTTCAAAATGGATGTAATATGTAATGAAATAAAATAATAATGATATGTAATAAAATCTACTGGTGTGGTTATAACTTGTGTTTTTTTAATAAATTTGATGTTATTTAAAATTTTTGAATTTAAAAATTATTTTATTATACAAAACTGATAATAAAACAAATCTTAGAAACTGTGAAAAAGGTTCGCTTCTGTCGTGTGTCCAACGATACATCTATTTTTAATTTTTCTCACAAAAAATGATTTAGGCAAACATATTTTAAGTATTGGTTTACTTCCTCATGTGCTGTATTAGTTCCAAATAATGATTTAAATCTTTTAAAAAATTTCAATTAATACAAAGAAACAAACTTGTTTCCTATGTTGCAGATAAGGCATTTGTTAATACTTAAGCAAAACACTTGTAGGCTTAGCGTGTTTTTATCCTCAAGCTTCTTCTAATATGAAAAATTAAATGGTAAAAGTATTGGAAAATGTAAGTGTGAACAAAAGTTTTAAACGTATTCAAACAGATGAAGCAACAATCCAAACGAAGCATTTTGTGCCAGAAAACACTCATAATTGCTTACAGCCTTGAATATATTCTAAAGTTTCTTAAAACATGATCCCAGCAGTTAGGAAACCAACAATGACTACATTGAAGATTGTCGGAAAATCCAAAGTATTTTGTATTTGTATTTGTATTTGTTTATAAGGTAGGCTAGTACAACAAGATTAATATCTTATAATTAAAGCACAAGCAACATGAAGTTAAAAACATAAAACAACAGTGATTAAATTTAACTAAAGTAAGTGAATTAAATAAACATGACAATTAAAAATTCAAAACTTAACATTAATTTAAAAATAGCTTAACAACAATAACAAGTCTCAAGGTATGTAGTTAATGATGCAGCTGAACGTGAAGTTGCGCTAATCCAACCATTTAATGGAACACTTACCAACTAGAATAGCATCGAAACGACCAAATAAATCGCCTGTAGTCGCCAAACATATAATTTAAGTGCTTTGTATTGAATACTTCAATATAATTTATTTTCTAATCTAGTCAGCTTTTAAGTGCTCGGCGCCACCAATAAACATTAATATTTATTTATTTATCTTTATAAGGGTATTTGAGAGTATAACTCAGAAACGATTGAGAAATTGTCATGAGTCTTTCACTACACCATTACTTTTTATGCAAACAAAATTACAAAAATACAAAATGAATAAAAATAAACAAAAAAAAAAAAACTTAAATTTTTATGATGTTATGCTTGAATTTTCGATCGTTTAACACGTTTTTAAATTTGTACTATATAAATCAACCCTACATATATACATTAAGGCGCCTCAAAAAAAAAAAGTGGTCCGGGTCACCTCCTGAAAACAAACTTTGGTTTATTTTATGATGATTCCCAAAATATTGCAACTCTAGCTTTAGCCGTTCGTGAGCTGGAATGGTTTGAAATAACCTCTAAAAATCGCGTTTTTGATTAATACTATTTATACCACACTACCTTCGGTCAAAAAAATTGTCACAAATAGTGTAAATCGATGAAATACATAGCTTTGTTTTTTTATTTTTTTTTAAATCTGCCCACACACTTAGTTATTGAGTTATTTGCAGTGATTTTTTCAATTTTTTTTAATGCAGTTTTTATAAAAATATATATAACTTCCCCATTTATAGCCTGATTTACCATTCCGTGGTATCATTGGAAAGGTACTGAATGCTGCTTTTCATTTCTGTCGTTAATTAACCCTTATAAGCACTTTTATAAAAATGCATTTTTTATCAACATGATAAAAAATTTGTGGTTATTTATTAAGTCGCTAATTAAAAGATAAAAAAAAAACAATTTAGAGTTTTATCAAAGAAATAATTTTTTTTTTATTCCAAATCTTTTCGTGATTCAATTTTACAGTAACGCTTGCGCGATTGAATCTTGTTTGCAATATGTGCAGGTCTGTTCTTATCAATTACCGAAACGCAGGATTGGCTTACCACATGTACAAAACGTTCCGTATTTTGTGAATGACATGGAAATTCTGAAAATTGTTTGTTAAGAAAAGCATAACAATTATTTTAAAAACTTTTCATTACCAGGAATTTTTACAATTTCATTGGAGTCGTGTAGTTCTAATAAGTATTGTTGAGTATAGAACTGGATGCATGGCAGTTCTGTATTAGCTCTTAATTCATTCCAATCTATCATATTTTTATAGGAATCACAATTGAATTGTATCTTGGGGACATTAAATTGGCGAATTCCTTGTGTGTCATGAGCACGCGATTGTAAAATAATATCGAAGGCTTCCTTTCGTGTCGCCTTGCTCTCATCTGTAACCATTGCCAGTAAAATATTTTCTGGGTGAGCAAAAAATCCATTAATTTGAACAGAGCGTTGTACAATAAATTGCATATCTGCCGGTAATTCGCGCGTCCACTCAATGTATTTAAACAAGTGGCGGCTGCCATGAATGGCTTTTGGTTGGCTTTTCATTAAAAACCAAAATGGTGCGTAGACTCTCATAACAAAAAATGCTAGCTGCTTTAACTTTTCGCAAGCCACAGGCTTCGTAACATATAGCCGCAAAATTCTTGATGCTGTTGTCAACTAGCGTGAAAGATTGAGTGGGCCAGGTTTAATTCGGCCCACTCGCTTGCATTGTAATGCGATGGATTTTTTGTGATATCCCGATATAAAAGCGTTAAATTTTGAAGTTTTTTGCGGATCGCAGTCTTCGATATAACCGGAATTTCTGCTCTTTTCCAAATTTTGCTTAAATTATTTAGCATGTTTTGATGATAATTAGATAGCCCGTAAGACCGATTATTATTTTTTTCGTGCAAAAATAATAAATGTTTTATTACATCACTTTTTGTTGGCAATTGATTTTTATTTAACTCGCGAGAAACGAAAAGCATTTTTTTTATGAATAACTTGAACAATTAAGCGATCACAATTCAAAAACTCACATTTATATAATATAATATAACTCATTGTCAAACCTAAAAGTCATGTAAAAGTCATGAGTGACTACTTATAAGAACTGTGGTAAAATTTACTCTTAGCTGTTTTGTCTAAGTACAATAAAGTATTTTCCTATACTTTATTCCAAAGTCCATTTAAAAAAATGCATTCTTTATCTACATGATTTAATTTTATTTCTCTTATATTTGAACAAATTCAGGAATTGAGGCAAAGGCCATCACAAAAAAATAAAAATAAAAAAAAATGCATTTTTATAAAAGTTCTTATAAGGGTTAATTAACGACAGAAATGAAAAGCAGCATTCAGTACCTTTCCAATGATACCACGGAATGGTAAATCAGGCTATAAATGGGGAAGTTATATATATTTTTATAAAAACTGCATTAAAAAAAATTGAAAAAATCACTGCAAATAACTCAATAACTAAGTGTGTGGGCAGATTTAAAAAAAAATAAAAAAACAAAACTATGTATTTCATCGATTTACACTATTTGTGACAATTTTTTTGACCGAAGGTAGTGTGGTATAAATAGTATTAATCAAAAACGCGATTTTTAGAGGTTATTTCAAACCATTCCAGCTCACGAACGGCTAAAGCTAGAGTTGCAATATTTTGGGAATCATCATAAAATAAACCAAAGTTTGTTTTCAGGAGGTGACCCGGACAACTTTTTTTCCTCCATACAAGTTGAGGCGCCTTAATATACATTCCATATAAAAGAACATTAAAAAAGCTATATTTGGTTTTGAATATTTTTTCAACAACAAATATTTTTAAGTTAATTTTTTGCGAAATAAAGAAATTCGTTAAAGTTTTTTTTTACAAATTATAAAAATTAGCAAGGAGACAAGAATAAAAAAGATTGAAACACGCTAAAGCGGGCAATTATTCAAAATTTGAAAAGAAAAAAATGAATGCAATATTTTGTAACATGACCGAGCTATTCACTTTCAAAGCCAGCACTTTCATTTTTGATTGATTTTTTTTTCTATTTCACCAAAAAATAAAATTAGTAGGGGAAAGAGCTGGGTTGTGAACCGGGTTTTTTTGGACTTGAATTAGAAGATACCTTTGGAAAGATGAATATAAAACGCAATTTTTATGTTCAGACAGATTAGTGTTTTGATTAAAATTTAACGGCCAATTTTTTAACGCCGTGATTTTTGGCTCTTGCAAAAAAGTGGCTGGATTGTGAACCATATTGCAAATCCCAATAAAAGTCCGAAAAAGCTAAGTAAAGCACCCATTCTTTTATAATAAGTTGAGATTTTATTTATTCAGAAGGCGTCAAGAGGAACTTAGACTAAAAAAATCGTGATGAATGGGTCTGTTCTTTAACCAAAAACCTCAAACAAATGATGCAAAAATCAATGTACTCATCAGATGGTTTTAATGGTTATTTTGCCTTGGGACGCTTGGGTGGTACTGGTTGTGCCTTCTTTGGTGCTACTGTTGCTGCTGTTTTTTCTGCTTCAGATCATCAATTTTTTTTGTCTAGAAAATTTAGCTCTCAGCTCTCCATTGACTCTCGGCCACGTTTTGATGGTTTCTTTGGGTTGGTTGCTTGTAATAGCCCAATTTTATCCAGAAGTGACAAATACTAGTGCTTTCTGACGCTATTTTACAGTTCTAGTACAAATGTAGTCTAATCACTACAGTGGTTCACAACCCAGCTATGACACCATTTTGAAAACGTTAAAAACAACGACACTTTCAATCATATTTCGACATAACAAAATATTGGATCGTACAATAGAATCAAAACACTAAATAAATATGCATTTCACTCACCTTTTTGGAATAAATTTACTCACTTAGATACACTCCTTACCTTAGAGAAAAATACTCTTACCCGATCCAGGTTACTTTTACCTGACGAATTTGTTAGGAGAGTCAACCACATCGTATTAACCTGATCATCCATGTTACTTTCACCTGACCGATCTGGTAAACAAAAATACATGTAGAAAATAGCGAACAAAGCATGGTGGCTCATAGTGAAAAAAAATTAACCTGCCAGCTGTCAAATTCTGCTCTAGTGACGCAGAATTTGTAACAAAGGGTACCTCGGGAACTAGCCTATCTTTAAGTTTTTAATTTTATCTAATTCTGATGTCATCTCAGCTAAAAAAACTAAATTGCTCATGACTCATTTGCTCTAGGTCTCCCTCTGGTCCCTGCTGGGGGTAAAAAAGGTGTTTTTGTAAGTCCTAATTATGTTTCTCGTGATGTTATTGAGGTAAGAACACTTGAATGGCCTGTGGTAATCTTAACCTAGCGATTCATGTTGGCAAATTTTAAACTGAAATTTAGTTAAAATTGGGTTAAATAAACCAGATTTTTTTTTCTAGGTGTACCACTTTTGAAAAAATCAAAAACGTTTTTGCAATCGGCTTTTAAACATGATGTTTGTAGTTGCTACAAGCAATAGGACTCCAAGCAATAGTCATGTCAAGAGACAAACTTGACAGTTTAAAGATTTGCGATATGTCAGTTAGGAAATGAAAAATAAGTAATGGTTCACAATCCAGCCTTTTCCCCTACTAAAAGCTTTTTGTGTGTTTCAGGTACGGAAGTTTTTGTGGTGTCAATTTCTTGAAAATTTTAAGCAACTAGCATGTTCCTATAGAAAACGAAGTTTTTCTTATAAAATACATCTAAACCAAGAATGTTACTTATCACAAAGGTAATCAATTACCAAATTGCAATTATATAACTTTGAAAAGTCTGGCATGGAAGATTATTTACCTTAAACATTTACAGATCGATTCCGTCGCGGTAACGCCAATCTTATTACCGAAGAAATTCACCTTATGGTAACTTTTACACCCTTTTGGTATTCTGCAACCAAGCGTTACCGAAGAATATTGTTACCATCTCTTTAGGTGGTAATAAGCAAAACAGCTAGCGTTTGTATAGCTTGCAGCTGCTCTGAGTCGCTGCGAACAAAATTAACTTAAAACTGCTGCTGTGCTGGCGTAGTTCGTTCTTATTTCCTGCTAAAAAAGGAAATATTATTTTTAAGTCAGCAAAATTCAATTAATTCTTTGCACTTACTTCTCTTTTTTACTTTATTTTTGTTTCACCACACTCTCACACAGAACTGCGAGTGCTTTATTTCAATGAAGTGAGTTTACGACGTTTGACAGCGTTACCGAGTGCACAGAATACCGATTGCTAAGACCGGTAACGAATTTCGGTAACAAGATTACTATTACCGGTAACGCACAGAATCAATCTGTAAAGGTGCTTTTTGAATCTGAGGACCTTGGTATGTTTAGCGATGACAAAAAGCCAAAAATTATACAATCGTTCTGTCTTGCCTAAGCTGATGGAGTCCCTGTTCAGCATGGTGATATTTCAACAAATCAGGCTTAGTGCAAGGTGGTATTGCGTCAAACTAGTTCTACTTTACCACGCCAGTTTAAAAGGAACCGGTTGCAAACGCAGGCAATAAGACAAATTAGGTTTCATTGGCCACTCATATTAATATATGCATATACAAATAGTTCAAGCGTGGTGGAAATATTTGGAAATATTCCAAACCACCATGATACATTTAACAAGCGAGATAACTTTTCTTGTTGGAACGTATACGGAACGAGCACTTCAAGGACCAAATGACTGGTGCAAAGGTATAGAACAAGCACAGAAAGCGGTCAATATATTTACAGATGGCTGTAAAATGCCTACGGGCGTAGGTGCAACTACGTATTGTGCAAAGCTTATTATAAGGCAGCCATACAAACTGCCGAAGCACTCCAGCATCCTCCAGGCGAAAGTAGCCGCCATAACGAAAGCCGCGGAGATAGCCCTCGGCATAGGCACTAGACCGTATCACCTTGCTTGGAAGAAAAGTAAACATTTCTTGACACAGTCTCAATCGTTAGACATTTGAATGACATTTTCGAACAAATTTTATTTTTTTTAAATGGTCCCTATGATGCTATTTTAGTTTTTCGTTATATGGATCTCTGGGGTTTCTTGTCCAATCCAAAAAAAATTATATATCTGTGTGTTTGTTAATTTTTTGTAAATTTTTCTTAATTTTTTTTTATCTCAAATTATTTTTTTCGACTTATCACCCAATCTCAGTTCCTACTATTTAATACTATTTTTAAAATAACACAAAACGAAAGCTCACAAAAAAATCACTAACCCCCTACTGCACAGAAGCCATATATGGCCTTTCATTTTTAAATTCGAATTTTCAACGGATATTAAAAGTTACGGAAAAGAAGAGTAATTATAATGCATTACAGAAGTCAAACCGATCGGACGTGTTAAAAAATAGCTACGCTATCTCGTTTACCGTTGTTAACATAAACACAAAATAAAAAAGACACAGTTTCGAGAGTATCGAAAGTATAGACGTAGAACTCCTTTTTACACAGTAATAGAGTAAAATTCTGGTTTTTTTATTTATATTTTTAGTAAAAATTTATATTAAGTAAAAATTATTCAAAAACAAATTGGTTGTTGTTGCCCTTCTTCAAACTCACTTGATCTAAAAAGCTCACAATTAAATTCATGTACAAATTTGTTTTGTTTTATAAAAAGTTTTCGTTTGATATATTTGGTGATAAATTTGCTATTCTTGTTCATTTGTTTTGTTGTTTAAAACTAAATGTAATTCAAAGTTATGTTTAATTAATGGAAATAAATATGGGTAAATTTGAATTATTTAGTTTTCCTGTAGTAGACAGCATATACATATATGTATATTTTAAAAGTAATTTAAAATTAAAATTTTAGTTAACAAAACAAATTTTGAATATGCTAAAAATATAATGCATGGTATAAATAATTCGAATTTATTATGTTATTTAAAAAATAAATGGAGTTTTTAAAGCACAACGCATGCTAATTAACGCATGCGCAAATTTGCGTAGTAGTATACATACTAAACGTCTGCAGCGAACCATCCGTTCTACTTGTACAAACAGATATAACAAGTTAAAACCTGATAATATTGGTACAAATACAACAAGAACTAGAACACAACACATGCTTATATGCTTTGGAATGAGCAGAGAGCTTATCATCTCTTTCTCTGGCTCTCATTGTAGTGTAAGCTTTTTCTCTTTATCTGTTCCACTAAGTGGAGTACCTGTTTTAACCCTTTTTTAAATGGATATATCCATTAAATATGGATATTCCAGATCGTTCTCTTTGTACTGATGTTGTATTTTTCTATTTCTATTCTACTAAAAGAAAGAAATGGTGAGTGTCTTTCTGTGAATGGACGTTTTTCGTATTTTTGGCAAATTTAAATGATAAAAAAGTACTTAAATGCATTGTACTTACATAAACTGTTTCTTTTTTTGTTGTTTATTTCGCTCTTTATTTTTTATGCTTGCTGCGTCACATACTCCAGATGTTCCATATTAAAATAACAGTATTATCGATATATCTGTTTATTCTGTATGTGCTCAAACTAGTATTTCTAATACTTGGTAATTTCACTCTTTCATACCTATTCCATTGTTATCTAAAAGAGAAATATTCCATGCATACTCAATGCTTGGAGAGCGAAACAGATAAAAGCAGATATAAGAAAAAATAACAACACACAACTGGTGTACTTGGATGGTTCTTTGCAGAGCTTTAATACATACATACTGATTCTGTAGCTACACGCATCTATATTCTCTATTGCATTTATCTTACTGAAAAAAAAACATTCGTTTTTTTCGTAATCCAACTCATGGCAGAATAACCAAGTAGGGCCGACTCGGAGAGGAATAAAGTAGAAAGTAGAGAAAAGCGAGCTAGTTGTCAATATCAGCTGTTCATGCAGAGTAAAAATAAAAAAAATATCTAAAAAAATTTCAGCTAACTGAACCAACAACAATTACCAAGCAAATCTAAAACAACGACGCACAGAGAAGAGCAAGATCACAGCGGTTGAGCAGCGTTAGGCCGCGTTCATAGTAGACGCTTTGGCTGAAGCTGATGCATAAAGCTGCTTTGTCAAGGTTTTTTTGATCATAGTGAACGATTTTTCAACGCTGCATAAAGTAGCTTATTGGTGTTTATAGTGCGCGCTTTATACTTGTGGCTGATATGCTTTGTTTTCATTTGTCTCTTTGGAAAATAATGCCTTCAATTGCGTTTTGCAAAGTAAAAGAAACATTTTTTGCTTAATGAGTATGTAGATTCGCTATGATCACCAATGAAAGATCAAACCAATAACAAACAAATGTTTAAAGGAACTTGAAAACACAAAGCATAACAACGGTGGAAAGTTCAGCACAAAAAGTACCCAAAAAGTAAGCAAGAACAACGAAAACTATGTAAACAAACGAGATAGAATACACTAGTGCATACAACTGAAAAGCACCACAAAAGGACCACAACGCAACAACAACACAACAACACTACAGCAACAACACAACAACGGTTAAAACTTCAGCACAAAAAAATCAACGAAAATATTGTTAACAGGCAAAATAAATAAACATGTGCCGAATAGCATTTTAAAAATGCTCTACAACAAAGCATAAAAAAACAGTATTAATTTTCTGTGTGAGCAAGCGAGATGGAGATATAAGCGCTGAAAAGCATTTGAAATTAAGCTTTATGCTAGCTGTATGCTGGCACTATAAACACTTTGAGCTTTTTCCATATGATTATTCACAAAGCGTTTTTTAGCTGAACCTCTCGGCTGAGCTAAAAGCGTTTACTATGAACGCGGCCTTAGAGAGGATGAACCGAATCGCCCACAGAAAATAAACTGAACTTTGCTTACTATGTCCCGCTTTTCACTCGTCACACACGAAAATTCTCGAGCTTGCGGCGAAAGCAATTATTGCTCCGAGAGCAATAATTCTCTTGCTCTGGTAGCAAGATCTCTTTGTCCCGCTTTTCACTCTGCAATAATTGCCTTTGCCGCAGTCCGTTTGTCGATTATTCACCCGCATGAGGGGGGAGGGGGTTTACGAAAGTCCCCTTTAAACAAACAAACTGCTTGCGGCGAAAGCAATTATTGTTTATAGAATTGCCGAGTAAAAAACGGTCCTTTGCAGCGCATGCAGAACCAAAACAACAATATCAGCAGCTAGTAGCAACGTTGCCAGTTATGTTGGAAAATCCCATTCGTGGTAATTTTTAATTACCCTTAGGAATTTTTGTTTATGGGAATTCCTATTAAATTTTTTAATTCTGCATGGCATTTTAATTGGCGTGGGAGTTCAGCGGGGTATTTTTTAATTTCCGTTTGAGATTAGTAATATTCTTCTTAAATTTTTTTTGTCTTTTTAGTAAGCAAAATTTCTTTGTGGTATTTCTAAATGATTTTTAAATTCTTTGTGCATATGGGACTGATTGTGTTATTTTTTAACGCGAATGAAATTTTTGTGGCAATTTAAAATGCATATGGAATTTGTGGTGGTATTTTTAAAACGCGAGGTATTTTTGTGGTTATTTTAAATAATCGTGGGATTTTTTTGATATTTTTTTATTGCGGCAGAAACTTTTTGTTTTAACTTTACCATGGTAATTTTTGTTGTATTTAATTTATGTTACTGTGAAAAAAGTAACTTTTTGTCGGAATTGTTTTAAATTTTAACTGGCAACCTTGGCTAATAATAGTACATTTTTTGTAGCCACATACTGGCTCTCTTGCTACATGCATCTCTATTCTCTATTGTTTACAACCCAATTAGCCATGAATGTCACTGTTCCAGCTAAACGGTATTTAAAACGGCAGCGTCTGATTTGCTGGTATGAAAACGATAAGTTTTTGTACCTTTAAACCGTTCTCTATATAATTGTAAAGTCCTTTTTTATATTTATCAAGAATCGAATTGAAATTAATGTCATATTCGCTTGATGCGTCGTTTGTTCTTGCCTTTTTCCCTCTCTTTTTCACCCGTTCGACAAAAAACTCTAAAACATGCATTGAATCTTGTATTGAAATCAAGATAGTGCAGTTGAGTTGCCGTTTATTGTTTAGTTTATTGTTGCAGCTTAATGAAAACTATTTTAAGAAAAGATTACAATTGCTTAACAACAAATAAAATTAATATACAACTTAAAGTTTTCTATATGACCTTGTTATTTATTATGCTGATTTGCTATGATTTAAATACAAATTTTAAATATTTGATAATTTAAATCATTCTTGATTTTAAATACGAATTCTAGTTGTTTGATAGTTTAAAATCGTTTATTGAGCTTTAGGTCACGTTAAAACAATTAATTGCTCTAACTAGTTATTCAATCAGCTAGTGATCAGTTTTTTTAATAAGTTAATTAATCAGCGAGTGATGTTTTCCTTTTCATATTGAAAATGTTGTTGTTGTTGTTTCTTTGGAAAAAATTCGTTAGAGCAATTAATTGCTTTAACCTGACCTAAAGCTCACTAAACAATTTTAAAGTATCAAACAACTAGAATTTGTATTTCAAATCAAGAATGATTTAAACTATCAAACATTTAGAATTTGTATTAAAATCATAGAAAATCAACATTATTATACAATTTAATAAATGGTACGCTTATACGAAACACAGAATTTATAGTTTGCTGACAAGGAAACGGTCCGCTTCAGTGCTTTTAGAAGTGCACACCGTTTTCAACCGAACCGATTGGTTATCTGGGAAACGAAAAAAATTAAAGCAACCGATGTGTATCTATAAATGTATATTTTACATACATATTAAAAAAAAAACAACAAGAACAAAAGCACAAAAACGACCGACATGATTACTCTCAGTAGTTCGCGGCATCATTGACGAACTTTTCGTGATGATTTCTTAAAGGAAGTTTCTGCATGAGCTGCTGGACTTAAAAAAATTCATAAAAAATATAATGCAAAGTAGCGGTGTTCAGCGCCTAACTTTTTCCACTCTATTACAACAACTTCAAGATATTCAAGATTGTTGTAATTCGCAGAATCGTTCAGAGGCTAAACTGTTGAGTTCGCAAACTATCGATGACACTATCGATACTATCGATAATTTCACACTATCGTGACTATTGATAATTTTGGACTAACTATCGATGGTTTTCGATAGTATTTAAATATTCATTGACACCACTGTTTAGGTGTCATTGCAATTGCTGTCGAATTCGTTTGATTTTGACAATTTGATATCATTGTTTTTTTGTTTTGTAGAGTGAAAGCTCAGGTGATGTTCCTTATAAATGTATGAGCATTGTGTTGATTTAGAAGATGGGTGATAGTTAGAGGTTGAAAACATGGAGTAGTTTCGGTGAAGATTTGCTTTAAATTTGCACAGCTCAAAACTGGCGGGAAACACCTTCGCAGGGAGACTATTCCACAACTTTACCGTACGACTAAAGAACGAATTATCACTTCAGCGTGAAGTTCTGTGTGGAATCAAGGCAATGGTAAAGGAGTGGGGCTGGACAGCTGCCCGAATCGACCTGGAAAACAAACGATGTGGTGGTGTCAGGCCATTACGAAACCAACATTACGTCGATTTCCAATAGAGTTGAGAGAGGATGAAATATTTTTATCCCCTATCAAATATATCGCACGACGTAGAATTCGGTTCAAAACACGTTTCGATTTTAATTCTTTGACGAATTTTCTTCAAATTTCTGTCTACTTTTCGTTAACGAAACTTCCTCAATATTTCGATATTGGGTTCGTGCATGATAAATTTCGACGTTTCTGCATTGCGTCTTGCATGAATTTGGAACATTTATATGAAATTTTCGTCAATGAAATGTATGGGCAAATCAGCATGTTTCGTCAAGAATCAAGAAAAATCGTGCATGATTCATTTGAGATTTCTTCAAGACTAGAACTACTGGGCGAATCAAATGAACAAACAACGCCCACAGAGAAGACCAAGATCACATCGGTTGAGCAGAAAAACAACAACCATAAACAACCACAGCTTAAGCAGCTCCTGAACCCAGTGGGCATTTTAGCTAGCGTTAAAGATAAGTAGTGCTCGCTGTATTGATGAGTGCTTCTGTAAGGCTGTTATTTTATATAAAAAAATTTTTAAAAAATTTAAAAAAAAAAATCAAAACATTAAGAAAAAAAAAATTATTTTTTGTTTGTCCGAGTTGGGTCGCGAACCCAGGTTTCCGAAATCCGACACATTACATATCACATTGTATGAAAACTTTTATATTTATTGATATATATTATACGCGCTGCAAGACGTAATTTTACGTCAAAAAATACAATATAAAAAACCTTAACTCATTGTTCTGTGCAAGTTTTGTGACCTAGTAACGATTAATTACTTGAGACGGAAGAATACGAAGTTTTTGTACAAAATCAACGACTTACATTTATGCAAACACAAGTGAAGAACGACTTTACACTATCAAACAAAATCAACACATTAAAACAAAAACATTTCAAAGCACTAGGCCTTACCTACAATGAAAGCTGGTTCGTCAACATCACGAAGGTTGTTTTCCCATTAGAGAGTAAGTGGCTTTTATCTCTAGGAAAGAACTTCGCAATGCCCATCGACAACATAAAAAATTACATCACACACACAATAGCAGAAGTTGAGCAATGCATAAAAACAATAGATGACGAAAAAGAGAGAGAGAGATGACAAGATGCAAATTTGCAAACAATATAACAAATTACGAGAGATTTCGGAAAAGAGACAGCAGAGAAGTTTATATTTCAAAAGTATACAGGGACACAGAAAAGTTTTTAAAACAACATAACAAAGAGATAGTCGTTACTACTGCAGACAAAGGTAACAAAACAGTAATTTTATACAAAAGTGATTATGACAACAAAATGAAAAAACTCGTAGACGACAAGAACACATATAAAAGAATGAGAACAGATCCAACAGTCAAATTACAGAAAGAAAACAATAAAATTGTAAATGATTTACTCAAAGAAAAATTTATCGACAAAAAAACAAAATACGCACTTATCGCCCACTATGCAGCGGCCCCAAGGTTGTATGGACTACCAAAGATACATAAAGCTGATACCCCACTGAGACCGATTGCTGCATCGTGTCAGGTTCCCTGCTATAAACTAGCAAAACACATTGGAGGTATATTGAAACATCTAATTTCGGAGGATTTCAACATCAAAAACTCAATAGATGTGAAAAACAAACTAAAGGAGATAACACTGGAGCATGATGACGTAATAGTTTCGTTTGACGCAGTGTCATTATTCACAAACTTGCCGACTTTTTTAGCTACAAAAATTATTATACAAAAATGGACAAAAATTAAAGAACATACACCTATAACCAAAAAATATTTTTTAAAAATTCTTAACTTCTGCCTCATAGATAACAACTATTTTATATTGGACAAAATTTGTTACAACCAGACATTTGGGATGCCAATGGGTAATCCATTGTCACCACAAATTGCAGATATTGTCTTAGACAATCTTTTAGAAGAAACACTTACTATTTTAGCAAAGAAGAACATCAAAGTAACAAAAATTTTTAAATATGTGGACGACATTCTGGCTGTTGTAAACAAAAATGACATTGACCAAATCTTGAACGAGATGAATACTTACCATCCAAAACTACAACAATTTTTAGATAAAAACTTTAATAAAATAACAATAATACTAAAAGACAATAACTATCCATACAAACTTATAAAAAAACTTATAAACAGGGAAAAAACGAAAATTAACAAAAACAACAGAAAAGAAGTACATAATGAAAACAACGAAGCAACACAAAAAATCCAAATTTACAAAAAAATTCCATACATCCACAAACTCACGGACAACAAACACCTACGGAAAATTATCAAAAACAACAATATAACATTTGCCCACAGACCAGCAGCAAAATTAGCAACAATATTCAGCCGAACAAAAACACCAATAGACAAAACACAACAAAACAATGTTATTTACCAGATCAGCTGCAAAGGAAACGTCGAACCGTGCGACAAAATATACATAGGTACAACAAAGAGAGCACTGGGAACAAGAATAAACGAACATGCATACGACATAAAAACACGAAAAGAGACTACGGCATTAGCACAACACATCAACAATACTGAACACACAGCTGATCTTGACAACTTTAAGATAATCGACAAAGAAACAAATTACAACACAAGGCTAATTCTGGAGAGTCTACATATACAAAAAAACATCAAAAACACTGTAAACAGAAAAGAGGACGTAGACAACATAAGCGTAGTTTACCAAAACGCACTTAGTTGAAATAATGTTAAATGTTTATATGTATTCTAATAATAGAAATGTTTAAATTTTTATCATTGTTGTAGTTATATGGACACCTTTTAGTTTAAATGTATTGTTATTGCTCAAAAAATGTTTGTATTGTTATTATAATTTTGTAAAATCAGTTAAACAAAGACGCTCTGAAGAAGCAGACAAACAATCTGCGAAACGTCGGCAAATTAAAAATTTAATTTTGATAAAATTTATCTGTTTTTTAATAAAAAAATATTTTTTAAGAAACATTAAAAAAGATTTTTCGGTTACTAAATAACGCCTTAAAAAATCAAACAACTAAAGCAAAAAATACCAAACTGCAATTCTACATCTCTGTCCAAGAACAAACTTATATTATACTTATTCTACTTATATATATTTATATGTCTACCTAATAAAATGGGTATTATTCCGGAATTGGCTTAGCATCAAAACACATCTGTCAGAAGAACCACACCCAACCATACTCGAAACTTGCCAGATTCCCCCCATCATGATGCATTTTCCATTTTTTAAGAATTCCTGGAAGTAGCTAAACATTCTTACTCGGCTCTTTCTTTTTCTCCACCTTCGGCCTCTCTCTCTATTAAACCCAACGAGTTACCAGCTGCTAATCCTGTCGTTGCACCTCGCAAAGAGATCCATCAGTTTTGAACCTCACGGACATCATCCGAATGGGTTAGCAGGTTTTCTAATTCTTATTCTAATTCTAATAACAAGTCTAATAATTACACAAGAAGAAATACCTATAAGCCTAGGAATAATGATAACTATAATTCTATTTCCAATTTTAATTTTAATTGCAACTCTCTTTTCAAATTAAAGTTAAATTCAAGTTAAATTTCAATTCTTGTACCGTTCCTAATTCCAATTCTAACTCTAATAATAATATTTATTATAATAATAATTCTAATAATAATAATTCTTATAACAATAACTCTAGTGCAATTGCTAGTACAAATACATATAACCCTTATTCTAAGTCTTATTCTAATCCAAAGAATACTTTTCCTTAATGAAAACCCTAATTTGCATTATCCTGTCTACTAACCTTCCGAAAAAAATGACCTAGTTCCCATCCTAGTGCTGACCCCAATTGGAAGCTTAAAACCAATATCTCTCCTATTTTTACTCCTCAGATCAATTCTCAATCGAATCAAATGAATTATTATCCTACTAGCCCTCTCACCCTAAACGAGTCTAATTCAATCTTAATCCTAACTTGGACACACCAGCAAAAAAAAAGGAGAATGTAATATTCTATCTTAACTTTGTCCATTTCCATACTCTCAACCCATCTCCTTCTGCTCCAAACACAATTGAAGCCTCTAAACAAGCTGGTAGCCCCACATCTTTCATCGACCCTCTTCAACCACCAAGAGTAAAACTTACTTTGAACTCTTGTGTTAACACTGAGAGCAGATATGCGCTTTCTAGCCTAAGTGAGAATAGTGTCTACAACAATGTGCGTCTGTATCTTGCTTACTTGCATAAAGCACTGATTTCAACCTGTATAGAAGGCATAATCACGACAAACCTCAAAGTCTTGATTCAGCAATAAGGTCTACCTACTGATGTCGATGAATTGAGCCATTTCTTCACCAGATTCCCAGTGCAACTTGGCTTGACAGCCATAAAGTCACTCACATGCTACTTATGTGAGGTCAAAACATATCTCTTATCTTCAAAAGTCCCGTAAAGGGCAGCAACAATATTATCCCTAACCAAATTATTACTCCTAATCAAAACCCCAGCCCATTTTTTGTCACTCTTTACTACCAAAATGTAAGAGGATTACGTATCAAAATCTCCATAATTCCTTTAATCTTCCCTACGACATATTTGCCTTAGTGAGACCAATCTTACGGCCGACTTCAAGGATACTGAGGTCTTTGCGTCCGATTTCGCGGTTTTCAGAGACGATGGTCTCGACAAAGATGATCTCTCCTCAGGACGTGGTGTTCTTCTTGCTATTCACAATCGCTTCGATCCAACATTTATAAAAATTCCCACACTGCTAGCTTTGAATTTATATGTGCCAAAGTTTGCATCGCAAAACGAAATATATTCATTAGCCGCTGTTATATTAGCCCGTCTCAACCAGTGAATGGTTATCACCTTGCAGTAGACGCAATAGATTCACTTTTGGATCTTTTGGATCCATTTGACACTGTTATATTTCTGGGGGACTTTACTCTTCCCAATTATCAATGGGTCCTCTCTGATGACGAATCCTACTATTTTTCTTTAAATCCTACCTCTGAAAAAGAAATGATGTTCACTAGCTGTATTTAAGACTGCGGCCTCAACCAGTTAACCGGAGTTATTTAGGTAGACAACTAGACCTAATTTTTTCTTCGGATCCAGATAACTGTATAGTAGGGCGGGTCAAATTCTGGCTCAGCGAAATTCGTAAAATACATGTAATTTCAAGACTTTTTCTCCACTACAGCATATACAAATTCTGAAAAAAAGCTGTGCGGACTTTCGTAAATAGATTCATTCACATACATTCATACATTCATATTTTATAATTGAGAACAAAATCTATTTACGAAAGTCCGCACAGCTTTTTTTCAGAATTTGTATATGCTGTAGTGGAGAAAAAGTCTTGAAATTACATGCATTTTACGAATTTCGCTGAGCCAGACCACCAAAAAATTCGTCCATACAAATTGACCCGGCCTACTGTATAGTCTCAGCAAGTAACCATCTCCTTCCAACACTCGATCAGTACCATCTACCACTATCCCTTACCTTATCTTATAACATTAATATCAAAAATACACACTTCGAGCACTCGTACAGTTTCAACTTTCGGAAAATTGATTTTGCAAAATTAGAAATATTATTATGTTGACTTTATATGATTTAAATACAAATTCTAAATGTTTGATAGTTTAAATCATACTTGATTTTAAACACAAATTCTAGTTGTTTGATGGTTTAAAATCGTTAATTGAGCTTAAGGTCAAAGTTAGAACAATTAATTGTTAAGAAACAACAACAACAACAAAGTTTTCAATATGAAAAGGAAAAAATCACTAGCTGATTTTATTGCAATTTCGGCCCGGCTGAAGGCTGCAATTTTATTCAGTCGAATCGATTTCCAACATCTTTTCGATAATGCTCATGAAAGTATTGATATTGCTGTTGCTCACTTCTACGACAAAATCTTCGACTGCTTCACACAATCTGTCCCCTTTTCGTCATGTCCCCCTGGTACAATAAGGAACTACGTGTACTCCGTAACAAAAGAAACAAACTTTGGAGCGCATATTTAATTTCTCGTTTCTCTCTTGATCTCACAAATTATCTTTACTCCTATAACCTTTTTTCCACACTCTGTGAAACGCTATACGAGTCTTATCTTGCTCATATTCAAACTAAGTTGTTGTCGGATCCTGAAAGCTTCTAGAAGTTCATCAACGTCAAAAGAAAATCTGACAACTACCCATCTACTCCTACTTTTTCGGACATCTCCTCAGACAACCCGGAGATAATTGCAAACCTATTTGAAAATTTTTCAATCAGTCATACACAAATCATAACGATGAACTAGAATACGATTTTTTTTCTTTGTTTTGGAACTGTTCTCAAACGTCGCTGACTTTTGTTGATATTAAACTAGGTGATGTATTAGCAAAGAAAAATAATCTGAAGGGCGATTATTTTCCTGGACCCGATGGTTTGTTTGCTATGGTTATCCATAAATTCGCAAACTTGTGGGCTCATATGCTATTGGCTCTTTTTCAACTTTCTATTTCTAATTCAGTTTTACCTAAGCTATGGAAGAGCTCGTACATAATACCTCGGCATAAAAAATTGACCTAGAAATGATAATTCCAATTACAGACCTATTGCAAAACTGTCATGCAATCCCAAAATTTTTGCAAGTATTATCAATGACATTTTCTTTTTCAATTGCAAATCTATTTTTTCTCCTAGTCAACATGGCTTCCTCAAGGGAAGATCGACTACAACTAACCTAACAAAATTTGTTTCAAACGCTTTATGCTCGTTAAAAAGCGAATACGAAGTTGACGCATTTTCTACCGACTTTAGTAAAACGTTCGATAAAATCTCACACATTATCATCCTTCTTAAGCTTAAAGCCTTTGGTTTTCCATCACTGTTTATATCATGGATTAAATCATATCTCGAAGAACGTTGTTACAAAGTCATCTTTAGATTTTCCATTCAGAGTCCTTTACAGCTACCTCTGGTGTCCCACAAAGTAGTCACTTTGGTCCTTTGTTGCTTGAAAACCGTTTGAAAAGAGGGCGAGGAAACTTATTTTTAGCACAGCTGCCGAAAGTAACCATACAAATAAAATTACCAAATTTTAGTCTTGCAGGAACAAAACCGTCTGAAATATAGCATTTTTAGCATATAGTAAACGTGAAAAGTAGGAGTAGCAAAATATCAATAGCCTATCACGATTAAGTGGAAATTACAAATCGCTTTGTACCTATGTTGTCTAAATCGCGTGATTGTCAACGTATAGTATAGATAAATAGTATAAATAGAAAATAGATAAATATTAAATAGTATAAAAAGAAGGATAGCCTAACGCAATCTTAATTCGGGAAAAGTTAGCTGGCAAGGCTGCAAAACATTATTTGTGCTTATGACTGAATTCTGGCAACTCCCCTCAAAACATTTGCAAAGAAAAGTAATCAACAGTGTATGACAGCAAGAATCTCCCTGCCGTGTTATATTGAGAGAAGTTCTCGCGACAAAGAAGAGGAAACCTTTGTTTGCTGTTGTGTTATACTGCTTGTTGAATGTAAGCATAAAATAAAATTCGTGAATTTAGTAATAATTAAAGAATAGACTTTAAAAAAAAAAACTTAATGATCAAAGAATTATTAAAATTATAAAATTGTAATCAAAAAAATTAATATAAAGAATTATTAAAAATAATCGGTTCAGCAGTTACCAAGCTTGTCTGGCTTAAAATTTCGTGAGTCTTCTTTTATACAATAGTATAGATATAGATATACTATATCCCGATAACATTTTCCCACAGGAATCTATTATCGTTTCATATAAAAAACAAAATTTTCATTTTGTTTTATTCAACATGCATACAAAGTTTTTAATAGATTTATAATTTTATAAAATTATGTTTTAAAATAAGTAGTTTTGGGTTGTCCTTACTGTAAATGCATATGTCAGTTTTTGTTCCAGTTTAAAAATATTTTTATATTAGCTATTCGTCTGCATTTTTACATGTCCGTCTGTTTACCTGTATTCCACATTATGCGTCTTTACACATTTATTTAATTTTGCAATGTAAATAGAGCATAAAAAAATCACTTAAAGTCTTATAAGATTTCGGCAAAAAGCGGTTTACTGTATAAGTTAGATGTCATCAGTGGCTTAGCGACCATGCCTGAACAAATGTAATTCCGATGTTGAAAGCCTTGCAGATACATTATAATGAAGGAATTCTTGATTACGTCATGTTTCCATTTACCACTGGGTTGTTTTCCATTAACCACTTTAAAGCGCTCATTAATTCATACTCAATATGGGAGAGTATAAATGTGCAAACCCAGTGGGCATTTTAGCGAGTGCTCCGCAAAAGAAGGCATGAATACCACTGCTATTATTGGCGTCAATACACCTTCCATGATCACTGCATTGATGAGTACTTCTGCAAGGCCTACCTTTTGAAGGTTCTGATTCTTTTCATATTATTTTATATGAAAAAATTTACAAAAAAATTCCAAAACAGCTTTTGAATACACAGAACAGTTTATAAAAAATATAGATTTAAAAAAAACAACAAAAAAAATTTTTTTGTCCGAGCTAGGTCTCGAACCCGGGCTCCCGAAAGCTTACTTTCATTTGTACTGATGTAAAAAAAGCTATTGGTTTTTGACAACCACGATAGACGAGTGGGTAAGATGTTGGACCGCCACATGAGAGGACCAAATGGTTAAAATCTGAAATTGTTGGTCTTTTTTATTTTAAGTTAATATTTATATTGCTTTTCCTTCTAACGTGACTTCTCGAAAGAGTGCTTCTAGCAGGTCTCCTTTGAGCAAGGAGAGCAGAGGGCCTGACAAATTTTCTCATTTCATTTTCCCACAAGCAATACAACGGTGTTTGCAAGGAGTGTGGAAGGCTTTTTAAAACCTAGCGCAGGCCTGCTAGAAGGCTTTCGCACTCCTGCAATTGCCCACTGGGAAGCTCCCCGACACCGCAATAGATGCAATATGAAACACAATAGCAGAGGAAAAGAGAGATAAAGCTTTATGCTGCTTGTATGTCTTCTAGCATTTTAATGAAGCAATGATTTCTGTGTTGTTTTTTGGCTATTTAATAAACTTAAATTTTAATACCTTTTAAGAGCATTTTAAAAAAAATTAATGATGCAAGATTTTAAGTTAAATATGCAGCTTTATGTTAATAAAAGAATTACTAAAATCAGTTCAGTAGTTTTTAAGTTTAGCGTCGTCGCAGATACGTGAGAAGCCTTTTATATAATAGTATAAATATAAATTGTAGAATTGTCGGTATATCTAGGGTTAAAAAGATATCTTATAATCAGAAAAGTCATTAAAATATTTTTAAAACAACCTTTAAATCTTAAAAACCTACTTAAATGCAATAAAAATTCAGTTTTTTTGATAATTTTTATCATTTATTTTACAGAATTTTATTTTTTGTATTTATTTCTCAATGTTTCACAGATTTAAAAAATAATTTCACATTAAAGAGAAAACTGTTTTGGTTTTTTTATTTTATTTAATACATATATATATATATATATACCTTTATATATATATCAAAACTAAAATACCTACATTTTGAAAATAAATGCATGAAGTTTTTTGAATTAATTAAAAAACTACTTACAACTAATTGTTTCAGCGCATTTTGTTTTGTTCACATTGTCCTTAAATTTCAACTCTTTTCTTTTTTATTAATTATATACACATTTTTAATACACAGAATATATTTATATATTACAATTTTGCTTATTTTGTTTGTTAAACTCAACATTGAAAATAATTTTTATAAATGCAGTTTTTTCAGTTGTTGTGACATATACGATTGTTATTGTTGTTGTTGTTTGTTTTGTTTTATTTTTGTTCCTTGCTAGTAACTTTTGTGTAACAATGTGTAAAGGATCAAAATAAAGTTATATCAAAACATAAATATTTTCACTTATATTTGTATTGTTTTTTAAACAGATATTTTAAATAATTTTCATACATTTACTAAAAGCAAATTATTGGATTTTTTGTATTTGCTTTTATTTTTACTAATTTTATCAACAATCAATTATGTATATACAAATGTAGTTAAATGTAGATAAGTATGTATCATATTTTAAAATACTTTCATATTTTGTGTTTATATTTAAGCTTGCTTGTCTATTTGTAACATAAAATGTAGGTAAGCTGGTTGTGAATTATATGTTGGGACAAGAAAAACTGGAAAAGTAATATATGCTTATATTTACACAACTTCATTAGTACTTAGACAAATTAAAAAAAAAAAAAACAAATAAGAACACGTGCTTTAAATTTTGTTTTTATGAATTTGTTGCTATAATTAATTTTTTAATACCTGGGAGGATTGAATGAACATTTCACTCATACCGATTATTCAAGTGCTTAAACAACAGTTTGAATTAGCTGAGCTTATTTGTACAAAGAATAGTCATTGAGAGCACTATTAATGGGCTCTCATTTTTAAAGTTTAATTTATTATCATTTAAAAGAAAACTTAGAAGATACTATGCGCTTTTTACAACTAGAAAAAAAAGATGCTCCTTTTGTATTTTTAGCACGAGCCTTTTGTATTATTCAGCAATAAAAGAAGTACAAAAAAAAGGTTACCAGTTGAGGCTTTTTTCTCCTTCAGATAGTAACAAATACGGAGATATCATCTCCGTAAATTCTAGTAAATTTTTGATAGAAACTACCGTCAAAAATTCAACAAATCGGTTTTGTTAAAATGGTGAAGATTAGCTTATAACCATTTACAATGGAATTCATATAAAGTATAAAGGGATAAATTAACGGAAAATTAAATGTAAGATTAAAATTTTTCGTTTTGAGTTGCTTTTAAAAGAAGACCCGGTATACTGTTCGTATCGACTGAAATTGTCTGTTCAAATGGTCCTATTTACCATTTTCGAAAAGCTGTCTTTACTAAGGTTTAGCATTTTAAATATTGAATCCCATCATTTGCACTTGCAATGCATCATTTGCACTTGCTTTTGAAAATATTTATTTTTGAACACAAGGGACTTCTTTCCATACTAGCTTTTAGTTTTTGTAAAATTTTTAATCAAGTTACAAGTTATCTTTAAGCTAAGAAACTGATTGTTCTTAAAAGTTATAAAATTTTTTTAGTAGTGCAGTGGTACAAATAGACGCTGCTTAATGAATGGATCACTACAATGCGAAACCGACGAAGAAAGTGAATGTATTGAACCTGCTATAGGCTTCTTATGAGGATTTTATTGTTGTGTTCTTTTAATAAAACCTAATGAAAAAGGCTTATTTCATAAGTTTTTATTTCTGCGCAAAAGGACCTATTTTTAAATTTGAAATCTCTATAACTTTATAACCATTTAAACTAGTTTATCCACGTTTACCTCATATAACTATTATCTGTGGGTAGATATTTATAATTGCGTTAAAAAAGGCTCAAAATGGTAACCACAAAAAAAAAATAGGCGTTTTTTATTTCTTTTTAACTTCATACAATGTCAAAATATCATTGAAATATTTTCTTTCTACGTGGTCAAATCAAATTCCAAATCATAAACGATTTTATCTTTATCCATGCATCCTAAGAGCTTTACTATTTCATAAAAATACCGTTTAATATCTTTGACGGGGGATCTTATCCACTGGGAACATAGTCCTTATATTCCATAGGACTTCCTTAATTGTGAAACCTTATTTTTAACAAATATATTTTTTCAGTTTTCTTAAATGAGTGAAGCTGTAATTACCTTTCATCCACTGTATTCTTGAGTTTTTCTAGAGCAATATTGGTTATGATTAAGAACTTTGACCTCAGCCTAGAATGTTTTTATTTATTTTCCACTGTACCTACTTATTTTTTAATATTGAACTATTTTTATTCAAATGTGTTTTTTGTGAAACTTTCATTCAATCCTCTCCTGTTTATTATTCACACCATTCTTGTTTTTTTTGCTTATGACTCTTGTTTCCATTTTTTCTAATGATTAGTTCAACGCATTAAAGTTTCATAAATCAAAATTAGTTTCTCTACAATTTCAAGCCTTTCACAAATTATAGTTTCTTTACATGCTCTTTTGAGATTATAATAACTACTTGCTAATTTTTTACTTAAATTTTTCTTTTGCTTTTAACATAAACTAATATCACCTTGATTTATTATTTTTATTCATATATTTTTAGGCATCTGTAACTCTGCGCTAATTTTAAGCTATATTTTAAAAATGATTTTCTTATATTGTTTTATCCTTGTTTTATAACAATTTATGTTCTATTGGAGAAAGAATGGTGCGTGGTTAATTTGAAGAGTGGTGAAAACATTGGTAAAAGGGCGTCTTTTTATGTTTTTGTGGAGTAAAATTATAAATTATAAATTATAAATTATAAATTATAAATTATAAATTATAAATTATAAATTATAAATTATAAATTATAAATTATAAATTATAAATTATAAATTATAAATTATAAATTATAAATTATAAATTATAAATTATAAATTATAAATTATAAATTATAAATTATAAATTATAAATTATAAATTATAAATTATAAATTATAAATTATAAATTATAAATTATAAATTATAAATTATAAATTATAAATTATAAATTATAAATTATAAATTATAAATTATAAATTATAAATTATAAATTATAAATTATAAATTATAAATTATAAATTATAAATTATAAATTATAAATTATAAATTATAAATTATAAATTATAAATTATAAATTATAAATTATAAATTATAAATTATAAATTATAAATTATAAATTATAAATTATAAATTATAAATTATAAATTATAAATTATAAATTATAAATTATAAATTATAAATTATAAATTATAAATTATAAATTATAATTTATTATAATTTAAATTATAAATTATAAATTATAAATTATAAATTATAAATTATAAACTTAATTCTTTTTTCACAAAAAAATAATAAATGTATGATGGCAAAAAAAAATTAATCTTGAAAAACAAAATATAATGACATAAATATTTTAAAAATATTTAGTTTTTAATTTACAATAAAAAATATTAACACATGCAAGTAATAGACCAGATCGTTTTGAATACAGAAAAAATTATGCCGTTCTAGGTCTCAAAAGTTAGAGAAGTAACTCTTGAAAACGATTTCTTCATATATTGTTTTTAATTCGGTGGACCGAGATGACTTAAATCCAATGAAAATGCGTCTTTTGTAGGTGTTCAAATAAAATGTTTTGTTTTTAAATAACAAAAATAGATGATTTTTGTGGAACAACAGAGAGTATAACAATAAACATTTTTATAAGTTTTTTATGCCTAAATATTTGCATGAGTAATATATTTATCTTTTTATTCAATAAGAATTTGGGTTTTGTGGAAAATAAAAAATTATATACAAAAAAAATTATTGTTTGTTTTTACCAAAAAGAACCTTCAGGAAATTCACTACAATTTTGAAAAAAAAGTATGCAGAAATCATTTTTAAGAGTTTCTTCAACTTATGAGACCCCAAGCGGCGGAGTCTGATTTTCTTAACGGTCTATTAAGTAGTTTTGAACAAAAAACCAATTTGAATGATTTGTGAGGTGTTCTAGTTTTATTTTCTAGGTTTTTGAAAATAAAAATAATGTGTTTGTTTAAGTGTTTAGTGGCATTGTCGATGTGAATTTTTGTTTTATTTTTCAATCCTTTTATCTAACTGTTAGTAATTGAAGGTTACATGAAGTTATTTTGTGTAGTTTTTCAAATAATTTTTGCATGAGTTTTGTGTCTTTGTTTTTTTTTCCAGTTTGTGATTTCGTTTTATTAACTTTTGTTTTATTTTTTGAGTTGCTTTGCTTTAATATGTCGCATTCTTTTATGTTTTTCGCAATCTTCTTTTTATCGCACTTCAGTCATTATTATGAAATAATATTTATTACTTTATAATATTTTATTATTACGCTAAAAGCAACATTTACAGAAAACAAAAAAATTATCAATTACATTTATGCTATGTTATTAGTTTTTAGAGCTAGATTTTCTGAAGCTTTTAGAAAAGTTTTTAACTTTTTTGCTTAACTAGAGATTATGTTTTTTTAACATTTTTTACAAAGTGCTTAAATTCAATTTAATATATAATATATATCATTAAATTACAACTACAAAGTAATAGTGTACAAATTGTTATAGTGTTGTTGTAATGTTTTTTGTGTTAAATTTATCTTTGTTTTAATAAATACACATTTTTTGTTAAAAATATCGCTTCATTTTCGGTATCTGTTTCAAAATTAAAAGCTTAATTTTAAAATCAAGTCTAAATAATTTATGCACTGTTTATTTGTTTGAGTGCGTGTTTTATTTTTATACAAACTATACAGTTTTTAATTAAGTTGACATTGTTTTTTATGCAGCATTTGGATGTTGTTATTATAACCGGCCCAATTAACCTCCCAATCATTTTCTTAACAACCTCTTTTCTCTCTTAGTTTAATTTTTAATTATTTTTAATAATTTTTTTAAATTTTAACTGTGCTTGTTTTTCGATATTTTTTTATGATTTAATGTTTTTACGATTTTCGTCGAAGTCATCTTGTAGTTTGTGTGAGTGTTGGGGTGAACGCCAGTGTGTAGGTATGCGTCTGGCTTATGACGTATGTCAGAAGTACAGCTGCTGATGACGTCGCCGCTGTCATCCACCAATTTATGGACTTCACTGCATGCAGACGCGATCTCGCACCGCTTGTATCGCCGCACTTGCCTGCAACAACAAAAAGGTTATTTATTCATTATAATATAAAAGAAACTTTTAAAAAAGTAGAAAAAAAATTCATTTTAAACCATATAATTATATAATAAGTCATGAGTGTGAGATGTGAAAAGGTGAGTTATACGTTTTTGTTTCACTGTAGTAAAGTGACGATGGCAGGTTTAATTGATTTATTACTTAATATGGTGACACTCAATATCACAGTGATGCCATATCTGTTGTGCGCTTTGTTGTGTTGCTGCTTTGCTTTATTATTTTGCATTAATTATCGATTTAATAAATTCCAATAATTCAAGCTGTTGTCTTGTCAAAACCTTTGTGTGCATGTGTGCGTTTGTTGTGTTTGTATTAGTTTGATGTGCTTACAATGTGTGCATGTGCCTGTGTCTGTGTGTGTGGTTAATTATGCCACAATTGCAATTGTTATTGCTTGCATATCATTGCTTTCCGCTGCAAGGCGGAAATGAAACTTTGCTATAATGGTCAGCCATGTTGTATCCTGTTGCCATAAGCACACAAACACACGCATGCATACTTAAGTACTTAAATAGACTTTGTTAAAAGCCTTTATTGTGTGTTGTTGTTAACACTGTATGCATTTTATGATATAATTAATTTATATTCAGCTTAAATTTGAATTCAGTAAAATAGAATGAATTTTCTGATTCAATCCTGGTTACCATATAAATATGCATACATCTGCGTAAGAGTAAGTATGTAGGGCTCTATTTTGTAATTTAAGCAGATATTCTCGGGAAAGGCCTTGAAAGGTCTTTGAGGATAAATTTAAGCTCTTTCGTTGAGATGTGGATCGGATGATATGCAATACGCTCTAGTTATGTGACTGCAAATAAAATTCTGAGCGGAAATCCCTATCCTAATAAACCAAGGAATATTTTTGTATTGTTATTTATTTGGAATAAGATTCGCGGTATATCGTAGACTTTCATACCATAAAGTATGTTTTTAAATTGTACAAACAAGGGTTTAGTTGACAAAAGTTGAGAAAATAGAATTTATAATTCTATTTAAGATATCAATACATATTAAGGCTTTTGAAAATTCTTAGGACAATTTTGGACAATTTTGGACAAATTTTATTAAATTAAATATACGCATTGTGCCAAATAATATCTCGGACACGAATAATATCTCAGCAACCAAGAGCGATATCTACGTATTCAAGCATGCTTCGTAATGGTTGAATTTTTCTTTACTGTCTAATAAAATGTCATAAAGTTGGTTTTTATTGAAAAGTAATAGTAATTATTTTGCAAATGTTCGTGTTCATTTGGTGTACTCTAATTCAAACATGGAACAAAGAGCAGTTAATGAATTCTACGCAAAACTTGGTGAAATGGCATCAGAAAAATTTCGATTGATTGGTGATGATTGTTTAAGTAGAACAGTTATTTTTGAGTGGCACAAACTTTTTTGGCGACAGAGAGACGCTGGAGAATGGAAAACACACAGGAAGGCAAATTTCAGCTCGAACGCATGAAATGATTAAAAAAGGTACATGATTTTGTTGTAGAAGAATGCAATTTGAAAATTTTCAAAGCATGGCACTGCAATTTTATTGGATTTTCCGAATATGTTTGAACGTAAAAGACGATTTGTTGTTTAAATTTTTAAAAAATGCTTTGCTTATTATTATTAATGTGCTTTAATTTTGCTTATGCAAAATAACAGCAACAAGAAAGTCAATTTGGAAATGAAAAATTGGAAAAAAATCTTGGTCTTTTTCAGGTGTTTTAAATAAATATTTTAGACAGGATTTCGTTCAGAAATATTTAAAGATTTTAAACTAAGAAAATTGTCTATGGTAACGCTTAAATTTAAAAAATTGCGGTCAGGTGTATATTTATCAAAAACAAGAAAATGAATATGCAAAAAGTATGCAAATTGTTAATTGACATTGACACTATAATCAATACCACCAAAATTTAGGCAATCAGATTACAATCAAATGTTCTACTATCTCGAGTGTACATTTAGATTTGAATATTCTTGTCATAGGACACTGAGGGTAAAAATTGAGAGTTTAATCGTATTTGGCAAGATATTGCTAGTTAAAGTCTATATTTGCATCTGCTTTAAGACTTATGCCGGTTTTCTTACAACAATCAAATCATTTTGAGATCGAGATCGTTAAATTTACTGTTTTTCTCAAAAAACAACTTTGCTCTTGCGGGAGAAAAAGATATCCTTTTTTTCCTTAAACTTTTTTGGGTGATCTTGACATCCCCTTGCAACTTTTGAGACCTCTTAGAATACGATCTAAATTTTTCGATATGCTCTTATACACAATGGAATTTCCATTTAATGTTTTAAAAACCTTTATAATTAATTAAAAGGAACATTTTTTATGTGTATAACTAATCGTATGGAAATGACGAGACTTCTCCATTTTGTTGTATATGTGGGTTGTATATGTGGGCATGCAAGTGCACAAGTATTTGTTGAAGGCAAAAAACTGCTAGTCTTAATTTACAAACGTCGAGATTGTGGGTGATTTTCGACAATTAATTTCTTACTTTCGCCATTTCGTCTGCATAAAATTAGGAATTATTAGAATATTAAACTTACGAATTTGTCATTTAAGATATGGCAGCATTGTATATTGACACCGTATGGATACGCATTTTTGCTGTCCTTTTAATAAATATACCTGGTTAATTATGGCTTGGTACATTCGCTTTAAATATTTAGTAAATACTCGTAGACGCAAAAATGCTAATAATGCCATGAGGCTTAGAGTTGCTATTTATTTAGAGTTAAATAGTGATTAAATTGTGTGTTTGTTTTAGTAGTTACATATGTGATTGTATATACTTATTAAAGTTCAAATTGAAAAATTCAACACAAGCAAAAAAAAAAATATATAATTATTCTGTGCACAGATTTTTAAATACCTATCGATTTGTTCTAATAAAGAGTATTAATATTATATAAAAGTATAAATTTGAAAATTTGTTATCACAAGTTTGTTTTAAAAACATGTAAATAAATGTTTAATTAACTGAAAAAGTAGCAATAAAAGTTTATATTAATGACTTACCAAAAACCGTTAAATTAGCTACCAAAGGATGTTCCGGTGGCAACGTTGCGGCACGATAACAAGCGTCGCCAATCACTAGCTGTGCCGCTGCACCCTCCAGGGGACGATAACTAATGCAAACACCATGCTTGGAGCCCTTGTGACGTGCTATGATATAGACGGTTCCATTTTCCGACCATGAGCCATGACAGGAATATTCTGCAAAATTAGAATTTTTTATGAAGGACGAACATTCAATTAGAATATTATAAGAACTACTTTAAAAGCTTCTTAAATTTAGACAGAAAACAGGTAATGTTTCTTTTGCCACTAAAATATGATTCATGTAAAAATCAAGCAAAATAAATAGCAAAGAAAAAACAAATCACGCTTTGAATGCAGTTGACCTCATTTCTGCAGCCTTCGCATATGCTTGAGTTTTTCTTTTAATTTCAACTCTTTTCAACATCCGGTGCATTCAAATTGAAAGCTTTTTAAGCGGGTCATGGTTGTAATTTTTTTCCTCTTTTTGGTTTTTTTTTTCTTTGATTATTGCCTAGCATACATCAAGGTGGAATGAATGCTCGAGTGCCACAACAACAGAGGTGCCCTCACCAACATGGACCAAGCATGCTGGAGCTGCCGCAATAAAATGCTTCTGTTTTCTTTATGACATTTTCCCATTTTTTCTTTGCCAATATATTTGCAAGTTGCTATTCTAAAAACACCCCAAGCAAGTTACATAAAAAATTAGATTAACACAAACCAATTTATATTATATTATTTTAATACTGAATACGTTAAATGCATGTCTCATGTTATAATCAAACCCCTTCAACTTCAAACATATCCCAACATTTTTAGTTTTAGATTGATTTTGTCTACGTTCGGTGTTATTCAGTTTTAGTATTTCACAGACTTGAATTTTAAGAAAAAAATTGTTTGTACCCCAAGCGCACTATCTCACTCTTATCGCAATGTACAGTGGCTCACAGCTTAAATGATTCAGTTGATTTTAAATTAAAAAAACTCTGACAATTTTAAAATCAATTTTATTATTATTTTTTATGCAGATATATATAAATATAAAAAAATATATATTCACTCAACAAAAAGATAATAATATAAACACAACTTTTTAACAAAATAACAGCTCACAGCTTAAATGATCCACTTAACGTATACGCTTAATCGAGTAACTAAAATAAAAATTTTAAAAAATTTGTGGTAGGCTAATTGGTTCAGTACCTAAGAGAATTTCCTTCTTGACTTAATACGTCCTTTAGTCAGTTTTGCATGGAATCAACTCTTTTTTGTGTACTCCAGAGATATTTTTGACCATTCATTTTTACGGTCTGCTGCTTCTCTAATTTCGTGTTTACTGAATTCTCGCTCAAGTATATGCTACAAATTCTCAATAACATTCAGGTGCGGGGATTGTGCTGGGATTTGTATAATGTGGGGACAGTTCTAAATAGGGAAAGTCTGTGCAAATGGAGATTAATGCTTAGGATCGTTGTCTTGGTAAGATGTAAAATTATCTCTAATGTATGAATTTTAAGCACTTTGTAGAAGATTATCCTGCAGAAATCTAAGGTACATCGTCTTAAAAATCAATAAATGCGAAATTTTCAACTCCAGAAGACGCAATGCAGCCCCACACTCAATAGGTCTGTTTCCGTAATCAATTTAAGTAACTTGAAATTGCTTCAAAGCGTTATTTTAAAAATTTTTTAAGCTCGACAGAGAAGAATAATTTACAAAATGTTACTCTCTATTCTGTTACAATTACTTGAAGAAAGTACGGAAACAGACCTTATGCTTAACTGCACGCAGAGAAAAAACATAGTTGGAACAACCATGTTTTAAGAGGATCATAGTATGATTCGGATTATGATTGTTGCTAACATGTTCTTAAACATTTAATATTTTTTTGATCATGATAAAATGATTACAACAACCATATTTAGAAAATAAACTTTTTTGTAGGAACCAAAATATTATTGAAACAATCATTATTCTCTTATTGGGTCAAAAATAGAATGATTGCAGCAACTATATTTATAAATTTATTTTTAGGATCCAGAATATTATTAAATATTATTTATTTTCATGCACTCCAATTTCCATAGCTATTAATTAAGATATCTCCAAATACTTGCCATTGACTAGGCTGAACAGAAATATTAATTCAATTGAAAAATTTTTATCATACAATTTTCTGTCCGAGCTGGGGTTTGAACCGCGGCTTTTTCGCTTACGAGCCACGCACACTACCAGTAAGCCACAGCCGCTACTGCGGCTCGCCTGACTAATGCCATTCATAAACATGGTTCATTAAGTACATTGTCAAAAATAGCAATATTTGTGATAAACAAAATATGGTCAGAATTGCGAAATATGTTTACGGTAAAAAGAAACATGTTTGCTACAATTAAAGTCGAAAATATCACTTTTCTGAGTGCTGTTTTTAGGATCAGGCGATTTAAAACAAAACACAATAATTGAACAGTTGACAAACGAAACGGCACATACCCAAGAATCGATAAAACTTATTGTGTCTGAATGAAGTGAAAGTTTTTCCAGCAAACTGTTCAGACACAATAAATTCTTTCGATTTTTGGTTATGTTCTGCTTCGTTTGCCAACAATCAAAGAATAGTTCAGACAAACATTCAAGATTCTAATATGTTTGTCTCTATAATAATATTCACATTTATCATGATTGACAGAACTACAACGTTTTTGTTGCAACTAATAGTAGAGGCAATCATAGTATGTTGACGATTTCAACTATGTTATGATTTCAACTATAATGTTATTTTTGGTACCACCATTAGTAAACAATGACTTTATTAAGGCAAACATTTTTGTTTGCAGAAATAATACAATAATTTTAGTAAAAAAATTATTATTGCAGTAATCATGTCTCAACCATGTCTTTTCTCTGCGTGTGTTTATATAAATATTTTGATTGGAGCTCCGTATTAGGCTTTCGCGAAATATACGCCTTACCGTCAAAACCAAATAAATTAAATTTTCACTCATCAGCAAAAATTACAGTCTTCCAAAATGATTCATCCTTATTTACATGATCACAAGCGAACTGCATACTGATCTGGGCAGAGCGACCATGAAAATAAACATCTCTGAAAACCCTACGAACTGTGTCGGGATTGCATTTTTTTCCGCTATCTAACTGGGTGCTCTAAGTGCCCCAGTTCTCAACCTCAATCTAAGTCCCCTAGTTTCACTCACAGTTCTCAAAATCCACTGGGAGTTTCTTTCGTTGAAAATATTATTTGGGCCATTTGTACCTTTATTATTTACAGGATTTTTATGCACAAAACGTTCGATAATATTTTGAACTGAAGACCGATTTAATTTCTGCGATTTACGTTGACTCTTTTCATCTTCATAGTGCTTAAGAACTACTTCACTCATTTCAATAGAAATTCGACGACCCATTTTTAAAAACAGATAATTGAAGTTAAAATTTATGTACGAGCGATGCAAAACCTGGAGACTAACTGATCAATAGACAAAACCTATGAAAAATTTCTCAATTTGTGTGTTTAGTTTTTAACTGACAACAGTTAATCTTGGTGGATCTTTTAAGCTGTGACCAGTTTATTTATTTTTTTTACTGAAAAATTCTTTTTATCTTTCTAATAACCAAACTTTTTTGTTATTTTATGTTGTTTATATAACATAGATATGGTGTTTAAATAGAAGTACGTTAAAAAAAATTATATTGGCTTTCAAACACTCATCAGGGCTATTCCCAGTTACGGGCAAATAGCTTTGCAAATGAATGCCCTACCAAATATTTGCCATCAACTGTGAGCACACTTTTTAGAACACTGTTGCAAACAAAACTCACAACTGTTTTGGAGGGGAAAAAACAACACGAACATTATTTGTGTGAATCACCTGCAAAGTCGATAAAGTCATGTCCATCTGATCGTCTGTCGACACGATTACCGCACTAATATTTAAGCCATCGTAATGAAATTCGATGCATAAGCTTTTATTAAAAGAATAAATTTGAAAAAAGATACAGAAATCCAATGTGTTTTACGTAGACACCTGCCGTGTAGGCTTAATTCTACGGTGCTCCATAGCGTGGGACCGAAATATTGCGTCGGCCAACGCCCCTTTGAGGGTTCAAAGGTACCAAATTAGCTAAATGTTGTGATGACATGTCGCAACCCTTGGTAGGGGTGGAGGCCTATCTAAAACCTCTTCCGTACTCTGGGGTACGGCACCCGGTTTGAGAATGCAAACCTACACCGACCCAATCAGTCAACCTGGTGCATGCCAAGGGGCTACCGACTGCCCGTGGTACCAACTTTCAAGTCTTTGGTCGGACCTCGTAGCATACTAAAAGCATACTACTACCAGTTTTAGCTCATCGCAGCTCCGGACTGGTAACCGATCGAAAAAAGATACAGTAAAAAAAGCTTATAAAGAAGCTTTAACTTAAAATATTGTTGAATTGACCTACTGTTACTATGTTGCTGCAAAAATAATTGTTGGCCAAAAACTATTGTTATCTCCTCTTTTGTTTCCCTGAGAATTGTAGATTTTTTAAAACAAGCACCAAACAAGAACAAAATAAAAATGTCAGAATTCTAGAGCAGCAACAAACGAAGCGTAGGTCCCTTCAGTGCATTAGTAAAATTAAAGTCGAATGCAGCTGAGTATCTGTGTCTGCCCACTTGTCTATTTATTTTTATTTTTATTATTTGTTAAGTGATATTTGCTGTTGCACAGAGTTGCCAGGCTTGAGCAATTTATGTAAATTTTTTTTTTAATTAACTGAAGCGAACACTGCATAGTTTGATATGAATTGGTATTATTGTACATTTGTGTGTCGATGTTCAGATTTTTTAATAATTAGCCTGACTTTTTGCTCTTGAGTTTTTTCAGTATTCATTCTACCAAATTACTTTTTTATGAATGTTTTATGTATATCAGAGTAAAAAACAAAATTAAATTATATATTTGATTTATAATAAAAGTTATCGATTTAAAGCTTCTATTTCCAGAAAAAAAGGATTTTCAGAAAATAAACGTCTAGTTGTTGCTCTAACTCTTACGCCCCTTTTTTAAATTTTCCATGATAATTTTTTATGAGTACTCTAAATGTGTAATATTTACGAAATAGCTGTAGCAAATAATTATTTGAAATATCATTACGAAAAACACACTTTTTTGGGTGCGATGATTTTTGGGATAATAGACTAGATATTTCGAACTGAGAAACAAATAAAACTTCTGAAATTTTTTAAGGAACATATTTGATAAACGAGTATTGTCGCGAATAAGTATAGTCTTAATGTTAACTTTTCTGTCCAAAATTCTTAAAAGTTCTTTAATAGGGTTGTTGTGGTCGCCAAAAGTACGGATACAAAATGGCGACCAAAACTCAAAATATCATTGCATCTCTATGAAACTAATGGCGTTTTCGTTTATCGAAAAATGCAACATTTGTTTTGCCCTTTTTGAAAATTCTGCCCTCTTGAGAATAAAAATAGTGACCTCTAAAATTGAATTGTGTTATTTTCGCGAAAATGTTGACCTCAAAAGAAGACGAAATTCAGATTTCTCAAAGATGGAAGAAATGCCACATTTTTTTTTGAGACGAAAACGCCATTAGTAAGAGTAGGTTTTTAGGGAATTTTAAGAACAATTTCGAAATACTAAACTCGCAATCAGCAACACCAGACCCCCACTTATTTCAAGTTTTATGCCAGATATAACAAAGTATCGATATATAGATATAAGAGACACGTTATCGAGGATTTTTTTTTAATAGAGGTCGTTAAAAGTTTGATATTTTCGTGATTTTTGGAAACTAATTTTCAAAAATTCATATCTTCGGTTCTTTTTAAGCTAGAGACAACTTTTTTGTTTCATTTTGAAGATAAGAAAGTAAATTTTTAAAAAAATATTAAAAAAACATGAATTAAATTGCAAAGTAAGTTTTTAAGAAGGCAACAACAACAACTCTGTATAGAGTCAATCACTTAGCTAATTAGACAGTCTGTTTCTCAAATCGCTACATCTTCCTCTTCAGCAGTCTTTGAGTGATTAAGCTGTGATCAACTCACTGTTTTTAAATTTGCATATGATTTCACTCATTAGGAATTCATTCCTTTGAACTATATAGAACAAATTGAACGCTCAAATTGGCTACTTATCATATGAATTTTTAAAGCAGTAGGCTATTTATAGATCACCGCCATCAACTCTACCAAGGTTGCCATCTGTTCTAGTTGCTTCATTATTTATTTCAATATTCAAGTTGATGGCGGTGATCTATATATAAGCCTACTGCTTTAAAATGTCATATGATTAGTAGCCAATTTGAACCTTCAATGAGTTCTATATAATTCAAATGAATGAATTCCTAATGTGTGAAATCATATGCAAATTTGAACAGTGAGTTGATCACAGCTTAATCACTCGAAGACTACTGATGAGGAAAATGTAGCGATTTTCGAAACAGACTGTCTAGTCAGCTAAGTGATTGACTCTATACGGAGTTGTTGTTGTTGTTGTTGCCTTCTTACAAACTTACTTGATCTAAAGCACGCAATTTAATTCATATAATAATTTAAATATATTTTTAACAATCTTACCCACCACGTAGCGTATTTTAAACATAACCATCTTATTCTACGTCAAATTTTATATAGAAAATGCTTTTTTTAGCGATGGAGAAATGATTATCACTATTGCAAAAAATTAAATAAACTTGCGCGGTACCTGATGTCGGTGCTCCAGTTGCAAAGTACATCTCATATTCTCGCCTCATACCGTTGTTCACTGTATTATATGACCAATAGTATATATGGATAGTATGTCTTACATTTTTAATTGAGCAACATTATTTATTAATAAATGAGGCTTTATAAAAAATTGGGGCAAATTTTAATAAACAATAACGTTTTTTCAGCAAATAAAGTGTTATATTACGATTTCAATTCATTAGTATTCTACACGTAAATTTTTAACACGAAATCATGAAAATCTCAAACTTTAAACGCCCTCTATTTTCAATAAAAAAAAGTCCTCGAACTGGTGTCTCTTTAACAGTAAAATTTTTTTAAGGGCAAATCAAAAATGTGGCGGTGAGAATGGTGATCGGTTTGTAAAAGAATGACCCATATCAATGTCCTACTTTTAATTTTTAAATTTTGTCTTAAAATTTGAAATCAGCATTTCCAAAAACGTCCTCCCACTATGTTTAACAGAGATACAAATAGATTTTGAAATTTCGGTCGCCATTTTGTATCTGCCTATTGTAACTTTTTTTAGAATTTTGGACAGAAAAATCATCGTTTGGAGGAGTGCTTTGAAGCTTTGGTTGTAAGTTTTTATTGCAATTTGTCGACGTCTAGTGCAGGGTTGAGTGCATTCTTGCTGCTACATGATAGTGATCCGAGTCAATGTTTGCACCACGTATCGTGCGTACATTTAATACGCACGATCGAAGAGTGCCTTACGACGATCAAAACGTGATCAATTTAGTTTCTGGTTTTTTGATCAGGGGAAATCTAGACCACTCAGCCATATGAAAATTGAGATGCTTGAATCTAGTGCTTCTTATGACCATTACTACGTTTTCATGACGAGTTGAGGCTGAGTTGGGGTTTTCGTCAAGTTGACAAAATGGCGTTTCTAGCTCAAAAGTGTTTCCATGGACAACATCGAGTCGAGTTGGACTTCGGGACTTCCATTCGCCAGTTTTTCTTAGTATAAATGTGTGCGTTCAGAAAGTGCAAAATTAACTAAACTTATTGAGTCTTTGATCAGTATCAGTTTCCGCTACTTTGTCGGTCTGCAGAACGGTATGTAACATTTTACAATATGTCAGCGCAGTGGCAGAAATAAAATAAAAGGTTTTCGATAAATTCAAAACAACCTCGCTCAACAGTTGAGGAACTGTTGCACCTTCTGAACGCATACAATCTAACTATGTTAAATGTAACAAGTTTCGTGGAGTTTTGTGGATTTACGAAATTCACCTCAAATCGCGTTTCTATGGGGAGTTTACCACGAATAAACTCGCCATGGAGACGTAGTTCATGTTTTGTGCTGTGGCGAAATTAATCAGCCTTATTTCTCTATCGGAGGTGTTGTGCTTCAGGCAGAACTTTCCAACTCTCCAACTTCCAACTTTCCAACTTTTTTTGGTCTCATTGTCCTTGATGCGTATTCCGGCAAGCCGTTGGTTCACAGGTGTGAATCGCAGGACGTGATAGCGTTGTCTCTTGCCAACTACAAATCCACATTTAAACCCGTGCTTCAGTTGGATAGATGCACCTTCCCAATTAATAGTTTGGACACTGCAGGTGCACATCAGTAAATCATTTCAGTTTTTCATTAGTGGTAGCGTCATCAGATTTGGGGATCAATTTTTTTATGTTCTTTGTTTTATTGAAATGATTTTTAACGGGTGGGCTTCAACTCGACTGCTTAGGTTAGCTGCCAAACTGACGGTTGCCAGTTTTGACGTTGTCCAGGAAACACAACGTGGAGGTTTGAGTCGACTTAAGACGATTTCAGATGTATAATGCTGGCCATGTCCAGTAAATACTTATAAGGAGTTATCTTCAACTAAGCCGAAGTTACAATACCTCCACTAACTTCGCAGTTAGTGTATGATGACGTCACGAAGAACACCCAGAGTTGTACGTTTCAATTAGACAGTGTGACGACTTAAAAAGCTAAATCAAACTTAAAAAGTTAAATAAAAAAAAATGTTATAGCCATTGCTGGTAGATAGTTTTATAAGCTTTAATTTGGTACGTAATATGTTTGTTTGTTGTTGTTGGTTCTAAAGATATGTGCTATTTAGTGGAACCAACTTTTTTTTTAAAAACTACAGTGGGCAATATTTCGAAACCGGAGTTACAGAAAAAAAGACATTTTAGGAAGCACCAATCAATTTTACATTAGAAATGGATAGTTGCATTCATTGTTCATTCTGGCTGTAGGCCAGTGTCATTATTTCATACTACTAGCAATTCCATTTTAAACGTACGTAAAAAATTTCATATGGTGGAAAAAAGTTTTGCGGGATTTTTGGTAAAAATTGATAAAAACCGGCAAAAACATTGAAAATCGATTTTTACTTAAATTAATATCTCAAAAATTTCTTGACCGAATGTTTAGTTGGGATTTGATCAATCGCACAGTGTGGGATTTGAAAGCTGAACGAGTGCGTTGTAAAAAACGGGAAAACTTTTTTTAGTGTCTAAAAGTTTTTTTTTTTGTCAATTACTAAAGAAATTGTGCATTAAATTCTTAAAATTTTTGTGATTTTTAACTGCAGGTATGTAAAGTCTGTTCTAATTTTTAACATTATACTAACTTTAATTTTGTTTATAGTAGAATAAGTACAATTTTTTATATTTTGTCACACAAGTAGTGTGGTTGTACCTCGGTCCTGCGCTTGTAGTTTTACCATGGACCTGCCCAAGGTACAAACTTTTCTTTTCTTTTGAATTAAATATTTTTTTTTTGATTTTAGAAAAATGCCAAGTAGTAAAATGGGAACTAAACCCCCTTCCGTGAATATGGAAAGCATTGAAAATATTTTTCCGGCCCTTCGAAAATTACCGAAAAGATTTTCGAAGGACAAAGCCAAAAATGATTTTTCTGAAGTTCTAAGCGAGCCTAATACTGACTTTGAACCAGACAGCGATTCATCTGAAAGTATTTCGAGCCTACTTAAGCGTGTAAGCAAAAAATTACAATTTTAGTTTATAACCTACAATTTTTTTTCAACACTTTTTTGAAGTGATTTAACTTATTTTTCACTTTATAAATAATAAATAGTTTTCTCTAAAAAAATTAAAAAACTGTTATTAACTATTTTCGCGATATAAAGGTCAAGGACTATTGGCCCAAGGTACAAATACCAATGAACCAAGGTACAACCGCATAATGTACCTTGGACCGTTTGAGGTTGGCTGGGGAAATGAAAATTCTAAAGGAAAATAATAATTACTAAAGAAAATCGTATTTAAATTTATTCCAATCAAAACTCATAGTGTAGAAAAAAAAATCAAATATGGCGAGTATAAAGTTTTTAGACACTTTTTTCCGTAGTTCTTGAAACTGAATAATAACCTCAATACATAGTTCTTGCAACTAACTAAATATCAAAAGTTATAAATATTTTTTTAAAGTTGTTGCGACTGAATAATAACCTTAATGCAGCATTTACTTACAACAATTTTATTCAAGACTTCTTGCAACTGAATTATAACTCCAATACTACGTTCATGTAACTAATTAGATGGTTACCATGACAATGGTATGTTTCTAAAGTTCTTGCAACATAATGATAACCTCAGTACATCGTTCTTATATCAAGCAAAATTTTATAAGTTACAATTACTTTTTTAAACTTGCGTTAACTGAATAATAACCTTGATATAGCAAAAGTTTGCAATGATTATTTTCAACGTTCTAGCAAACTTAATAAAAAACTCAATTCAACTTTATTTTTCCTAACTACATTTTTTGAGTTATAATGTTTCCTGAAGTTGTAGCAACTGAATACAACCTCAACCAGCATAAGGTTGCAATGACTATTTCCAATTTTCTTATAACTAAATAAAAACTTCATTTCAACCTTCTTGCAACAAAACAAATTCTCATAATTTCACAATGATTCATTGCCATTCAACGAAAAATGTGTTCAATTTAATAGTCTCGTTGAACGCTGAAATAAAACAAAAATGGAATACATGGTAGTAGAAGCCTACGCAAAGAAATTGTCAAGAAACACAGAATTTTTTATACAATAAAACTTATATTTTGCACAGCAAAACTGGAAATATTTAGTTGTAGTGACCTCCCTATAACTTAATAAAATCATCTTCAAACCGAAGTTTTGAGCATTTTGTTGTTGTAACATTGATATAACTCAATATAAACATAAAGCAACTTAGTCGCATCTAGGTTGCTAACTCGTTACTGTATTTGTTAAAATTACAATATACAAACATTTTTTATAGGTGCTACAAAAAGAAATGTTGTAACAATGTTAATTTAATGTAAAAATTACCTATTTTTTTCAAAACTTTATGAAACATTTTTACAGCAAGTGCATTTATTCGTAACATAACAACAAAACGAATGATTTGTTACAAATTATTTATTTGAAACTTTAATACAACCCATTTGTGACTAAATTTATTTAAAAACTGAAATACCACCGAATTATAACATATTTTTGTTACAAATCGAAATCTATGCTAGCTGGGCCCTCTCTCTGAGAATGAGTGAGATTAAGCTTAACCCCCGCCCTCCTAAAAGCCTCACGTAATCAATGGATGCCCCCTAACAGATGCGTACTGAAAATGGTCTAAATCAGTTAGACCCTAGGGGTACCTTCGTAGGACCTATATCTATTAATTTTTGACTTGATTTTGTATGTTTTTTCAGCATAAAAAAATGTTTGTAGGACGATGTAGGAAAAGTTATTTCAGTTGCTTATTTTACAATATATGTTTAAAAATAAAATGAAAAAATCACTTATTTTAACATATTCTGTTTTAATTTTCCATCAAAATATGCTATTTTTTCATTATTTTTCATTCAAATATATCTAATTTCGAAATCAAATAAAATATTTTGCTTTTAATTTTTAATAAAACAAATAACTTTTTTTATTAACACATAGACTCCTTAAAATTACAAGCTTTATTTTCTTATTTTTATTTAAAACTTGATTTTTGGCAATTATTTGTATAAATCACGTCAAAAGCTATGTCCAAAATTAGAATTTCTTAAAAAATACTCAACTTCAAAGCGTTGCAGCTCAACCAAAAAGTACTTAATTGCTCCAATATTTTGGATTATCAATAGACAAAGCATTACCTCTGGATTGATAATAAGGGATTTACCAGGATTTGGAGACACTCATTTTTTTATTTTTGTCTACTGTATAGCAGCCTCTTTTATACATATAGATTCAATGAAACACCCTGTAACCAAGATGGTGTTTTATATAGACCCAAACTCCAGTGCAAATTTTTTTTTGGAATGAACCAAGGAATTATTTCACGAAAAATTAGAATTGTGTCCTGCTAGATTGGTTAAATCACACACTGTGCACCGTTCGAAAGCTAATTAAACGGACTTTGATCTAAAACTAAGTTTGGAAAATTTTGAAGGTTGGGGGCTCCATTTCTTGTGGTAAGGTATTTGATTTTGAAGAAAGGGTTCCAAGAACACCATTTAAAAATTTAAAATAATTTTATTCTTAAAGCTGACAATATTGCATTTAATTTTCATAGTAATTTTAATATCATAGCAAAAATATTGTTATTATCTATTTTTATAGGAAGACAATATCTTATTAACCCATTGAGTCCGAACCATGATTTTTATATTGTAAAAAAAGTAATATTGCCAGCTTTAAGAAAAACATTATTCAAACCACATCTTCGTAATTAATTACCTTACCACAAGGGATAGAACCCCCAACCACCAAAATTTCGCAAACTTTCTTTAAGATTAAAGTCCGTTTAATTACCTCTTCAACGGTAGTTCAAACTTAATATTCCGTTAGGAATGTTTGAGAACTGAATTTTCGTTAACATCGATTTTCAACGTTTTTTCCGATTTTTGTCAATTTTGTGCAACCTGTAACTCCTCCAAAAATCATGCCAAACTTTTTTCTCCAAATGAAGTTTTTTATTTCCGTCAGCGATGCTCGATCCAAATTTGACTCAAATCGACTATGGTCATTACTTAATTTTTGTTTTTCCGGTACGTTTAAAATCATATATTTTCTATCAACATATAAGTTAGGAAATATTCTAGGAAAATAGCCTAAACTAACTCGTTATGAGTGTTGCTAAATTTTTTCTCTTTGAAATTGTCAACGTTTGTCTAAGTAAGAGTAGTATTTTATGAGATGTTAAAACTCTTATTGCTACTGTTTTTTTATTATCAATTATTTTTAAGTTATCAAGCAAGCAAGTTACTATAGTTAAAACGGTATCAACATGCCACTTTGTGTATTAACGATTAGCTGTTAAGCAAGTAAAGTTAGTTTAGTCAGTCTAAAATTTGTCGTGGTTTGAGCAACAATATAAATAATTCCCTTCAATAAAAATCAAACTAATTAAAATATAAACCGTCGTTTAAAAAACTTTACTTTTTATGTATAAACAAGGAATTTTTTAAAATTTTAGAAATCTCTGAAACTCTCGAACCACCATTCTGCAAACTCAAAACAACTATAATTTTGCATTCCAAATGATTAGAAAAATTAAAAGAAACAGTCAAACGACTGTTTGGGTTAGATTTTGTTCAACAATTTTCCGCTTATATCCATGAAACAACACACTTACCTTCGTCACCGTCATCGTTGCATTGCGGTCGCACATCGATTAAATTTGGTGCTGTGCAACCGATCCATAATTGCCGCTGGGCCTTGTAATTGACGATGCAGCTGGGTGCATCGCGTCGACTGCGTTGTTGTGTTGCAGATGGAACAAAAGCAACACGATTGTTACCGCTAGCGCTTGCAGCAACTAGTGCAGCGGAAGTAACATCGGTGGTAGGATTAATGATGCCACTAACAACTTTCAGATCTGTTGTTGAAGCTTCAGCTGTCATTCTATGTTGCTGTAGCTGTTGTTGTTTCAATTTTGTTTTTACTGCTGTTGTCGATGATTTTAATTTCATTGCAATTTTTTCAGCATTTGCAAATTTTTCTTCTCCATTTGCTGCAGTTTTTAATTGTTTCAGTTTTGGTTGCAGCTGCCATTTTTTATTGCTCTTGTACTGGTTACTGTTGGTGACGATAAAGCTGTTGCTTTCGTTGTTGTGGCCATGTTTGTTGTTATCCTGCATCTTGTTGTTGTTGTTGTTGTTGCTATTGTCGTTGCTGCTTGTACTGCTTACGGGTAATTTCGATAAATGATTGCCGTCAATGCTTGTTGTAGCTGCCGCAAAAGCTTTCATCTCTGCAGTTACTCTAGCATCAGCAACATGATTATTGCTGTTGTTAAGTGCTACTCTACCACTATCATCATCATTAACAATATCATTGTGATTTTCATTGTAATTCAAATGAGTTGAGGAATATTTTTTGCCCGTGGTCTTTCTCATCAAGTTGATTTCTACTGTGCTGTCGTTTGCTGGTTCGTCATCATCTTCGCCAACATCATCATCGGCACCATCAACAACATTCATATCTTTAGCAACGTCAGCGGCATCAAAATTTGTTGCAGCCGCCAAAGTTGTTGACGATGATAAAGACGATGCTGCTGACTCCGCCACTGCCGCCGCACGTCGATTTCTAATTGGAAGTCCTCTGGTGTGCGAGTGCCATGAGCTCTGTTCAATTTCTTCGGAATTGCGGAAGCTTAACGCGTTGTGACTGTGATTGCAATGCATGATATGCGATCCAATTCGTTTTCATTCGTTGTGATTCGATGGTATTGGTTTTGATGACATGAAATTCGATTGGATTGCGTTTGGTATTTTTTTTATTGTATTGTAGCGGGTTTCATTAAGTGGGCGTTGTTGTTTTTGTTGTTGTCATTGATGTCGTCGTCGTGTTTGAGGTTGCCGTACAAACAGGTGAAAAATATAAAATAGAAATGGGAAGAAAAAAAAATAAGATTTGAACATATTCAAGTTAGGATATATATTGTAATCTGCGAGAACGGATTGATACGGATTTAAAGAAAAATATAAAATTGTCTGAGAATTTGAAAAGTAAAAAAAAAAAAGCGAAGAGATGAGTAAAGGGGTTATATCTAAAGCTGATGATCTTCTTAGTTTGACAAATAAATTTTTAAAACCCAAGATTTTAGAAAAGATATAAGGTACTAGTTTGATATGTAGTCTAATGTAGAAAGATTGAAGATGTTAGTTGAAAGATTTAAAATTTAAAATATAAGACTTAAATGTAAGAATTATGATTTAAGATTCAATATTCAGGACTCAAGATTCAAGATTTAAAAATTAAGATTTCAGATTCTAGATTTAAAATTTAAGATTTAAGACTTAAGATTTAAGATTTAAGAATTAAGATTTAAGATTTAAGATTTAAGATTTATGATTTAAGATTTAAGATTTAAGATTTAAGATTTAAGATTTAAGATTTAAGATTTAAGATTTAAGATTTAAGATTTAAGATTTAAGATTTAAGATTTAAGACTTAAGATTTAAGATTTAAGATTTAAGAATTAAGAATTAAGAATTAAGATTTAAGATTTAAGATTTAAGAATTAAGATTTAAGATTAAAGATTAAAGATTAAAGATTAAAGATTAAAGATTTAAGATTTAAGATTTAAGATGTAAGATTTAAGATTTAAGATTTAAGATTTAAGATTTAAGATTTAAGATTTAAGATTTAAGATTTAAGATTTAAGATTTAAGATTTAAGATTTAAGATTTAAGACTTAAGACTTAAGACTTAAGATTTAAGATTTAAGATTTAAGATTTAAGATTTAAGATTAAAGATTAAAGATTTAAGATTTAAGATTTAAGATTTAAGATTTAAGACTTAAGACTTAAGACTTAAGATTTAAGATTTAAAATTTAAGATTTAAGATTTAAGATTTAATATTTAAGATTTAAGATTTAAGATTTAAGATTTAAGATTTAAGATTTAAGATTTAAGATTTAAGATTTAAGATTTAAGATTTAAGATTTAAGATTTAAGATTTAAGATTTAAGATTTAAGATTTAAGATTTAAGATTTAAGATTTAAGATTTAAGATTTAAGATTTAAGATTTAAGATTTAAGATACAAGATTTAAGATTTAAGATTTAAGATTTAAGATTTAAGATTTAAGATTTAAGATTTAAGATTTAAGATTTAAGATTTAAGATTTAAGATTTAAGATTTAAGATTTAAGATTTAAGATTTAAGATTTAAGATTTAAGATTTAAGATTTAAGATTTAAGATTTAAGATTTAAGATTTAAGATTTAAGATTTAAGATTTAAGATTTAAGATTTAAGATTTAAGATTTAAGATTTAAGATTTAAGATTTAAGATTTAAGATTTAAGATTTAAGATTTAAGATTTAAGATTTAAGATTTAAGATTTAAGATACAAGATTTAAGATTTAAGATTTAAGATTTAAGATACAAGATTTAAGATTTAAGATTTAAGATTTAAGATTTAAGATTTAAGATTTAAGATTTAAGATTTAAGATTTAAGATTTAAGATTTAAGATTTAAGATTTAAGATTTAAGATTTAAGATTTAAGATTTAAGATTTAAGATTTAAGATTTAAGATTTAAGATTTAAGATTTAAGATTTAAGATTTAAGATTTAAGATTTAAGATTTAAGATTTAAGATTTAAGATTTAAGATTTAAGATTTAAGATTTAAGATTTAAGATTAAAGATTTAAGATTTAAGATTTAAGATTTAAGATTTAAGATTTAAGATTTAAGATTTAAGATTTAAGATTTAAGATTTAAGATTTAAGATTTAAGATTTAAGATTTAAGATTTAAGATTTAAGATTTAAGATTTAAGATTTAAGATTTAAGATTTAAGATTTAAGATTTAAGATTTAAGATTTAAGATTTAAGATTTAAGATTTAAGATTTAAGATTTAAGATTTAAGATTTAAGATTTAAGATTTAAGATTTAAGATTTAAGATTTAAGATTTAAGATTTAAGATTTAAGATTTAAGATTTAAGATTTAAGATTTAAGATTTAAGATTTAAGATTTAAGATTTAAGATTTAAGATTTAAGATTTAAGATTTAAGATTTAAGATTTAAGATTTAAGATTTAAGATTTAAGATTTAAGATTTAAGATTTAAGATTTAAGATTTAAGATTTAAGATTTAAGATTTAAGATTTAAGATTTAAAACTTAAGATTTAAGATTTAAGATTTAAGATTTAAGATTTAAGATTTAAGATTTAAGATTTAAGATTTAAGATTTAAGATTTAAGATTTAAGATTTAAGATTTAAGATTTAAGATTTAAGATTTAAGATTTAAGACTTAAGACTTAAGATTCAAGACTCAAGACTCAAGATTCAAGATGCAAGATTTAAGAATTAAGATTTCAGATTTCAGATTTCAGATTCAAGATTTAAGATTTAAGATTTAAGATTTAAGATTTAAGATTTAAGATTTAAGATTTAAGATTTAAGATTTAAGATTTAAGATTTAAGATTTAAGATTTAAGATTTAAGATTTAAGATTTAAGATTTAAGATTTAAGATTTAAGATTTAAGATTTAAGATTTAAGATTTAAGATTTAAGATTTAAGATTTAAGATTTAAGATTTAAGATTTAAGATTTAAGATTTAAGATTTAAGATTTAAGATTTAAGATTTAAGATTTAAGATTTAAGATTTAAGATTTAAGATTTAAGATTTAAGATTTAAGATTTAAGATTTAAGATTTAAGATTTAAGATTTAAGATTTAAGATTTAAGATTTAAGATTTAAGATTTAAGATTTAAGATTAAAGATTTAAGATTTAAGATTTAAGATTTAAGATTAAAGATTTAAGATTTAAGATTTAAGATTTAAGATTTAAGATTTAAGATTTAAGATTTAAGATTTAAGACTTAAGACTTAAGATTCAAGACTCAAGATTCAAGATGCAAGATTTAAGATTTCAGATTTCAGATTTCAGATTCAAGATTTAAGATTTAAGATTTAAGATTTAAGATTTAAGATTTAAGATTCAAGATTTAAGATTTAAGATTTAAGATTTAAGATTTAAGACTTAAGACTTAAGACTTAAGATTCAAGACTCAAGACTCAAGATTCAAGATGCAAGATTTAAGAATTAAGATTTCAGATTTCAGATTCAAGATTTAAGATTTAAGATTTAAGATTTAAGATTTAAGATTTCAGATTTCAAATTTTAGATTTCAGATTTAAGATTTGAGATTTGAGATTTAAGATTTGAGATTTAAGAATTAAGATTGGCTTTACTGGTTGACTGTGAACAAATTTTAACTTCAAACATTTAAAACATTTCTACTCTAACTATATTGACCTTCTTAACTGTTTCACATGTTAAGGCTTTTGTGTTTACCTTGTTGTTAACGTACTCAAATTAAACACTCAATTTAATTAAATTTCCGCTTTCACAAACTTACCGCTTGTGTCCGAAAGCGTTTCCGCCAATGCTACTGCCGCCATTTCCAATACCAACACCGCCAGCATTTAAATCATGCTGCAGATGATGATGGCCATGTCCTGAGTGTCCTTTGTTGTTGTGATTCCTTTTGTGACGTGCCGATATATGTGGTGGTCCGATGGCGCCACGTAGATTGTATAAACCTTCAAGGGGACAAATTTGCGGATCCGGATTGTTAGCTGCAAAGGCAAGGAAAGTAAGGAAGTAATTAATGAAAGTTGCACAAAACAGAGACAGTACAAAGTGGAAATTTACAAGTAGGGTAACCAAAGGACAAACAAAGAAGAAAAAAAAGGTTGAAAATATAATGGCAGGATAATCAATAATTGATTAATATGTATAACATTTGAAAAGCCAGTGGTTAAGCAGAGGCTATAGTTAACCGAGTAACCGAAGCAAGTAAAAACTGATTAAAATTTCCTTAAAGTATGCCCCATAATAAAGCACACCATTGAAGCTTATCTCTGGACGGAAAGTAGAATGGCCGGTTGCCGATGTCAGAGAAAACTTTTGCCTTTGAATATGAGGGAACAGTTAGCTGACATTCGGAGAGTGGGTAGCGTAGGTTGAGACTACATTGTGTATATGCAGGACTTTGGGCTACTTAAGGGTGAACACAAGAATGCATCCTTTCAGCAGAGTACAAGCTTATAGTTTGCTATAACCAAGTAAACTCAAAGAAGAGAGGCTACTTTTCTGAAGTATGAAAGTGCAGAAATTAAAGGAAATAAAAACCTTTGTTGCTGCAGTCCAGAATTGTAGCGAGGGGGGAGATTCTCCTTAGGTGCCTAGCCAGAAGGGGGGAAAAATTGACAAACAAGTTTATTTTAAAATAAATCTGTATTACAATGTACAATTTTTTGTATAAATATGAATTGACTTTTAATAAGAGTGCTTAATTTAATATCAATGCGTATATGTTTTTTCAATACGAATGATTCTTGGTTCTTGATGAATGAAAGACTGCATTCTTTCATTGCAGATGCCAAAGGGTGCAAGTATATCTGAAAGCATTCCTTACAATGCGTCCAATGTTTGGTGAGGGGTGCAACCATCATAAAGATTAATTAAAAATTTTCATTAAAAAATTGGGCCGTAAAGTATGCAATATAAATTGTAAATCAGAGCTTGTCTGGATAGGATTCATTCGAAACTTCAGTGGAGAACAAAATCAATACAAGAAATTCAAACTGCATTTAAAGCAATCTTACCATCGAGCTTGCTTACTGCTTCTGAAAATGAACTGTAGATCTTAATACAAAGATTGGTCACATTCCATGATTGGGTCAATGAATAAAAGTTAACTATTGAAATACCAAGGTTAAGAAAGTACCTACAAGCTGCTGACATTGCTTTCGCAACACATATAAACTGTAACTCAATAGATTTTAGAAAAGTTATTTATGAATGTGGATTCAAAGAGTCGTTTTTGGCTAATATTTGTTTCTATATCAATGTTTTCTATTTAAGCCGAAGAGGTTACTTGATTTAAAAGAGAAACACTGATTTCGATGAAGTTATCGAAAAGTTTATATCTCTGCAAGCAAGAAAGAAGAAATTTTAAATCTTAATGGTGCCTAGAAATTGTATTTAATGAAAGAATATCTTGCATTTTATATTCGATAATAATACTTTTAAATTTTTTTAGACATTGAATCGATATTTTTAAAAGTGCAAGAGTTACACATGAGCATTCCACAGAAAAGTCAACCGTGACCAAGAAATTAAAGGTTATTGAAAACTTATTATTTTATAATATTATTTAAGAAAAACATTTTAGTTTTATTATTAAAGCAATTTTTACATAAATTCATTTACTATGCCGGTCAAATTATTTCCATTGTTTCACAAATGGAGTTTATCTTTTTCGTAAATGTTTAACTAATGTTTCGTATTCTTTTTTTAGTAAAAATTTAAAGCATTGACTAAAGATAATGAAAAAATATGTTGATGCACGTAAAAGATAATATATTAAAATTGCTTTTTTATTGCTAAATTGCATAATTACTTGACTAACTATTTACTTAATTACTCAATTAAAAAACCAATGGAAATTTAAGTAACGTAACACCACATCAAAAAGCCACAAAAAAATGTTGACTAATTCAGAGGGTTTTGCAAAATTTGTAATTCAAGTCAAAAATCACTTTCGTTTTTTATAACGTAACGCCAGCACATATTTGTGCTAATATCTTTTAATAATTAGGGTCCATTGTTGTCATTGTTTTTACTTAATATAGTGGTACTAAATTACAAGGCAAATATGAATAAACCTTTTTAAAAATTAGACTTTTTCATAATTTTTTTATATTTTTTTCGTACAAAACGCACGTAACGCCAGTTTTTGAATGCCCATAGATTCGATGCAGCTTAAAAAAATTATTATGATTTAATGATTTATTGAGATAATTACTATCTTACATTACGAAAGTACATTAAGAAAAATGTCTTTTATAGTACAGTATATAATTGAAAATGAGAGACATACTCCTTTAAAAAAAACTAAGAATTATTTAAACTTATTTATATCTTTAAATCTTATATTTAAATTTAAATCTTATATCTAAGTAATGCAGTATATAGATTTTTATCAATCTCAGTAATTAAAAAAACACACAGGCTTTTAAAGTTTACAGAAGAAAAGTGCTTAAAAATTTAAAGTTCCGTGTCTTTTGAACACTTTTTAAATTATTAGGTAAATAGTTCCATAATCTAATGGTGTTAATGAAGAAAAGTCATATTGAATTCAAATAATTTTATCAGGGTATTATTCAATTTCGGTTTCTATTTGACTAGCTTAATTGTAATATGTCATAAATATACATTGGAGTTTTTCAATTAATTATATTATTAAAAAAATACAGTTCCTTTCATTCAAATTGATCAATATACACTCCGCGACAAAAATATAAAAGGTCCGCCAAATAACTTTTTTTTTTTTGAAAATTCTATAAAAAAAACTACTGGATATTTTCTCAAATTTCTTTTTTTATTTGAAATTAAAATCCTTCCGGTTAATAATCAAAAATAATTTCATTCAAATGGCTGCCTTAGCTGGCCATGCAGTAGCCTACACGATCGGTCCAATTTTTAAGCCCATTATCTATTGTGTGCAGCTGTATTTCACCAATGGCTTCACGAATATTGTCCTTTAAATCGTCAATTGTCTCTGGCTTGTCGGCGTAACACTTATCTTTGAGGGCACCCCACAAATAATAGTCCAACGGAGTCAAATCGCAGCTCCGAGGTGGCCAAACGACATCAGCTCTGCGGCGAATAATGCGATCTTCAAAAACAGGGCGCAAAACATCGAGTGTAGCTTAGGCTCTGTGGCACGTAGCGCCATCCTGTTGAAGCTAAATGTTGCCAATATCCTCCTCTTCAATTTTTGTGAACAAAAATTCGTTCAACATGGCCCGATAACGATCGCCATTGACCGTAACGGCCACTCCTTGCTCATTTTCTAAGAAAAATGGTCCAATTATGCCTCTGGACCAAAATCCGCACCAAACAGTGACTCGTTTTGGGTGCAGCGGCTTTTCAATGTATGCGTGCGGGTTTTCTGTGCCAGAAATGCGACAATTTTACTTGTTTACATACCCGCCAAGATCAAAATGAGCTTCATCTGAAAATATGTTTTTTATTGGCAAAATCGGCATCTTCTGTAAGTCGATCGCAGGCCCACTTACCGAAGCGAAAACGCATTGGATGGTCAGTTGGCTTCAACTCCTGAACCAATTGGACTTTGTATGGCGTCATACCAAGGTCTTTATTCAAAATTTGTCTCAATGATGTCTCCGAAATATTCAATTGTTGAGAACGACGGTGAATTGATGTTGATGGCGCTTCACGTACACTTTCTGCCACAGCAGCAATATTCTCGGGTGTACGCACTGCTTTTGGCTTTTCACGTTTTGGTTTATTGATGAGGATGCCAGTTTCTTTTATTTTTTTTTTTACAAGATAACGAACATACGGAGCTGACGGTGCTTCTCTTCTTCCAAAATCCGTACGTAATTTTCGCACACATTCTGCAACATTATCATGATTTTCAAAGTAATGTCGCAATATTTCCCAGCGTTGTTTAAGCGTATACACAACCATATTCGTTCAGCGAAAGGATAAAACTAATTATCTGTCAAATCAGACATGAGCTAAGTGTTACCATTCACGAAATAAGCACTAGTTGAAAAAAAAAAACGTTAGATGGCGAACCCTGTAGTACATTGGTATTTTTTTAAAAATTTTATTGAAAGCGATTAAAATTAAAAATTTGTATTTACTGTACAGTAATTAGATTTGAAAACAAAGTTAAAATATATAGAAATTTCATTTAAAAATTGAATTTTTTGTTCAGAAAAAACAAAAACTTATTTAGTAGTACGACAAAAAGATAGCACATTATTGTTCAAAAGCAAATAATTATAAGAAATCAATTTAAAATTTTTGCAATATGAGGATTTAGTATTGAGTGGAGTCTCCATTTGTTTTTAAGAAAAAAGTTTTTTGATGTATTTTCTCGGTATCGCTTCCCAATTCGAAATTATGCTACTTTTAAGTTCCTGAATGGTAACATATTGCCTTTTATCAGCATACACTTTCCCTGAAAGGTAACACTAACAGTTTTCAATAATGTTTAGGTCAATTGATCATGCGGATCACTCCAATATTTCAATATCCTACTCTCGAAAGAAGTTTTTTACTATTCATGCTGTATGTACAGCAGCATTTTTTTGTTGAAATATTAATGAAGTTTTAGTTAATTGTGACCCACGATTAGCTTTTTTATTATCAATTAAATAAATATAATCTTGGCGATTCATTCTAGTGAGAAAAAACTTAATTTCAGTCCTTGCCAATTGCCAATTCCAGCCCATACCATTACTCATCTGCCCCCGTGCTGACGACGACTTAGGGTAAGCTCTTTCTTCCTCAAATTGTGATAATAAAAAGACATACCATCCGGTTCGTCGAGTTTCGCCAGTGATTGGATACGCAGCGCCATAATTTTCTCCACTTAAAGTGATCTTCAGCAAACTTCAATCTTGCTGCTCGATGTTTCGCTGTAAGTGTCGGTTTCCTTTGTAATTTTTTGAGTTTAATTGTAGTTGAGTTTTTTAAAAGTCCTCTTCACGTTGCGGACATGTGTTTTCACTCCAGTTGTTTCAGCAAGTTTTCTGGCAGTGAGATTAGAATTTGAAGATACCCTAAAAATGGCATACTCATTTCGGCGTGTTACCACTCTTGGACATCCACTGCTAAAGGCTTTATCATAATTTTGTTTATTTTTGAATAAATTTGTAATCATTTGACGACTTTTGTTTAAGTTTTTTGTGATTTTACTGGTTTTCAAGCTTTTTAATGAAGACTTTAAGCAACTAGCACTTCCGTACTTTTAAGTTATTTTCCACGTACCATTTTAATTTAATTTTAAGTACTTTTAATTAGTTTAACTTATTTAAGGTGGCAACTTTACTTTAATAACTAAACTTGTTTTTTTTATCGGATTATTAACACTTATTGAAATCAATCCATCATAATGTGCTCACATTTTTTCGCAGCATTTTTTCATGTTTTGTAAACTAACGGTATTTATCTTAGAATGTTTCATCATTGTGTACTTAAAATACCTAAAGAACACAACCATATAACTTTTTACACCTAGAGAAATAGCTTAAACATATAAAGTAAATTATATATTTGGGGAAATGTTCAAGTGCTAACTTTTTGTCGCGGACTGTATACACAGTATTAGGATTATAACGGACCCAAGGGGGGGGGGGGGAATCGATCGATGGTGCGTAGCGTCACAAAAATATTTTTGTCCTAATATTTTATAAAATATTTTTTATGATTTTTTGTAGAATTTCAATCTGGTGATTTGAATTTTGGCGTTTGAAATGCCTCAACGTTTTACCATAACATGTGATATGACAAAAGCTTTATCTTTTATATTATGACCGAGAGTGTGGAGAGAGGCTAAAGTTGTCTTTCTTCCGAAGCCCGGAAAAAAGAATATGCGGAGGCGAAGTCGTTCAGACCGATCAGCCTAACATCTTTTCTCTTGAAAACGATGGAAAGAGTGATGGTTGACTGTCTTGAGAGCACCTCGCTGATGCAAAATCCTCTGAGTAGATGCCAACATGCATATAGAGCAGGTAGGTCTACGGAGAGTGCTCTTCACGAATTGGTAAGAGTGACTGAAAAGGAGGTATTTTCAGGAGGCATTGCGATGGCCACATTTATGGACATCGAGGGTGCTTTCGACAAAATATGCTTTGGAAGGCTGCGGCAAGCCCTGACAGAACGCAATGTAAGCGCAATGATAGCAAATTGGGTGGACAATATGCTCAAACACAGGGCTGTCAACATGCAGAATGGTAGAATAAAGACTAGAGGTAGAGTAAGTAGAGGATGTCCCCAGGGCGGGGTGTTATCGCCAACCCTGTGGAACATAACTGTGGACTCACTACTGGTTAGACTGGATAAATCGGGCATACACACGATAGGGTATGCAGATGACATTGCGTTGGTGGTCCGCGGCAAGTTCATTGACACCATCTCTGACATCATGAAGGGAGCACTCCGAATGGTGGAGGAGTGGTGTCGAGAACAAGGCCTTACCGTAAACGCAGGCAAGTCAGACAATATTCTCTTTACTAGAAAGAGGGTAGGCCTGAGGACAGAACCACTCAGACTTTTTGGAGCTGAAATCAACATGTCCACGAAAGTTAAATATCTAGGGGTAACCCTTGATAGCAAACTGAACTGGAACGAGCATGTAGAAGATAGGATTCAAAGAGCCAAGAGGGTTCTGTTCCAGTGCAGACGCGTTTGTGGTCTCAAATGGTGGCTAAACCCAGAGGCTATGAAATGGGCTTACACTATGATGGTTAGACCTGTCATCACGTACGCTTCGGTGATTTGGTGGACAAAAGTCAGCCAGAAAACCATTAAGAAGAGACTGGACAGAGTCCAACGGCTGGCGTGTGTTGGAATAACAGGTGCAATACGCACCACTCCAACAAGCGCAATTGAGGTTCTGTTAGGTATGCTGCCGTTGGATTTAAAAATAAAGAAAACAGCGGCGCTGTCAGCCCTCAGGATGTTGCGAAATGCTACGTGGCATGGGGCAACGGCCCTGCATGGTCATATTCGCATCCTTGATATTGTACAGAGAGATGTCAGGGAGGCGTTTATGCCTATGGACGGAAGGCAGAGAGTAAAAATAACAGAAAAATGTTATAAAACTCTTATAACGGATGGAGCCGTTTGTGAAGAAATCGCTGGTAGCGATATCAGTATATTCACAGACGGCTCTCTGATGAATGGTCGGGCCGGGGCAGGCGTGTACTCAAAAGAGTTAAGCCTATCCTGTGTACTGAGGTTGGGGAGGTTTGTGTCTGTATACCAGGCAGAAATGCTTGGCGTAGTGCATGCGCTGGACCACCTGATAGATGGCCGGATCAGTGGCAAGAAAATTGTCATCGCTCTCGACAATCAGTCTGTGATTAGGTGTATGCAACGGACAGACATCACTTCCAGGTTGGCCATAGAATGTCTTACAAAACTCAATAGGTGCGCCCAGAAGAATGAGCTCACACTTATGTGGGTGAGAGGACACTCTGGCATAGAACAGAATAAAGAAGCTGATTCTTTAGCAAGAGCAGGATCAGCAGAAGAATTCTGTGGACCAGAACCACGTATCGCCATAGGCGACAATATGGTGGCAGGCCTTATTAAACAATGGTCGGACTCGGAACACAGTAAAAGGTGGGAAGAAGCTGTTAATTGCAGGCAATCAAAGGCGGCCGTGAAGTGGTCTCGTAGTGAGGCAGCAAAAGTTATCCGATACAATCGAAGGACTTTAAGCTGGCTTACTGCACTGGTCACAGGACACGGTCCCTTCATGTACCATCTCGGGAAGATGACTCTGACCGAGGAGGATGCGTGTAGATTATGCCTAGAGGAGCCGGAAACAGCAGCACACATTCTGTGCCAGTGTCCAGCGCTGGCAAGCATAAGATTGACCACTCTGGGACGCCCATTTATTGGCGAAGCCGAGATTGGTCAACTGACCTATAAGGATATGCTTGAGGATGCTTACACAAGGAGAATGCTCACGTACGAGTACTGCGAGCAGTAGTACCCTTTGTCCAATGGGGGACGAAAAGGGACCCACTGTGGTCTGTTTCGGCAAATCCCCAACTTATTATATATATATATTATATTATATTATGACGTCAACATCGAAAGTTGTCTTACGCTCTTTTATTATTTATTTTAGAAGAAGGGTAATGAAATGTATAAAATGTGGAAGAACATGGTGAAGGAGGTAATTTTAGACAATGATAAGATGTACAAAAGGCATACGTTACAAAAAATATATTTATCTTAATATTTTATGAAATATTCTTTAATATTTTTTTCCGTTTTTCAGAAAACGTTTAGTCTGGTTGTTTGAACTTTGGCGGTTAAAATGCTTTATCTTTTTACCTGACAACGGCGAAGCAAAAAGAAAGGTATATGTGTTTGATCGGTATTTAAGCCCTTTGAAACCCCGGAATATTTTTCCTGGATCCCGGGGTTTTTTAAATAAAAAATGTATATTACAAATATTAATTGAAATGCAAACATTTAATTTTAAGTTAATATGAATATAGAATTAGAAAAAATTTTATTGAAGCTGAAAAAGATTGTTAGGATGATATGTGTGAATCACTGAAGCAAAGACTTTGCAAAGTTTTAGAAGAATTTGCAACATCGGAAAGTCAGCTATGTATTAAAAAATTGTTAGATATTCTGACTTAGGAAATAATTTTGTTTTATGGTGAAGGCAATCGTGATCGAAACTTACAAATTGCTTAATGCTTTGCACAACTATTTCTCCAACTAGCATAGAATCAGAACGGTGCTTCTCATCAGCGGGTTCTATTTGTAATAATATTCGAAAAAAACTTTCTAATAAAAAATAAAACGAAATGATCTGCTTAATGTATTACTTTAAAAATATTTAAAGCAAAAAATTTAATTTGAAAAGTCTTTTCCAACCTGAATTTATATGATAATACCTTAAACTGTTCTGTCTTTTTTTATATTTTTTGTTTTTTAACCCTTTCAATAGCTAGGCTAAACTAAGAATAAAATAATGCTGTTTGTATTAAAATTCCAATTAAAATAAAACCACAAAAATATCTTAGTTAAAGAGTTAAGAGTAAAATCTTGATGGAATCGAATTGATGGAATATTTTTCTTAGCTGCAGCAAAGAAAACTAAATATTTTTACGAAATGTATGTGCACTTAGATGAAACTAAGCGGATTTCCTCTTAATTAAGTAGAAAACAAAATGGCAAAGGCAAAAGAGCTAAGTTGTTAAAAAAAAAAAAAAACTAGAGTTGTGAAAAGAAGAAGACGTCATACATTTTTATTGCTGAAGCTGAAGCAACAAAGCTCTGTCAGTACAAGAAGGCAAATTGAAAAATAGTTCTTTGATTAAAACTTTGAAGCACAAAAAGTTCTGACAGTAGTTCAGGCAGGTAATAAGTATGTTGAAAAAGTTTTTTATTTGAAGAACTTTAAGTTTTAAGCGTGTTTTATATGCTGTGGCACGCGCCATGCTTTTGAACATAGCAAATTTGATTGCTTACGATTGATTTTTGTGCGTATAAAGCGATTTTGAAAGTAAAGTTGTTTCAGCTTCGATTCTTGATTAAGTGAAGGTTTTATTGTTTGTCGTCCATTTGTTATTGAAAATGGATAAAATATAATCATATTAAAATATGCAATAGAAAGTGTGAAAAATCACTTTAAACCAGCGCTGGGCGCACCATAACTCACTGAGCGCTCTCTGAGCGTAACTTTTCACGTATACACAAGGCTCAAAACCATCGTTGCTAAACTAAACTAAACTAAACTAAACTAAACTAAACTAAACTAAACTAAACTAAACTAAACTAAACTAAACTAAACTAAACTAAACTAAACTAAACTAAACTAAACTAAACTAAACTAAACTAAACTAAACTAAACTAAACTAAACTAAACTAAACTAAACTAAAATAAACTAAACTAAACTAAACTAAACTAAACTAAACTAAACTAAACTAAACTAAACTAAACTAAACTAAACTAAACTAAACTAAACTAAACTAAACTAAACTAAACTAAACTAAACTAAACTAAACTAAACTAAACTAAACTAAACTAAACTAAACTAAACTAAACTAAACTAAACTAAACTAAACTAAACTAAACTAAACTAAACTAAACTAAACTAAACTAAACTAAACTAAACTAAACTAAACTAAACTAAACTAAACTAAACTAAACTAAACTAAACTAAACTAAACTAAACTAAACTAAACTAAACTAAACTAAACTAAACTAAACTAAACTAAACTAAACTAAACTAAACTAAACTAAACTAAACTAAACTAAACTAAACTAAACTAAACTAAACTAAACTAAACTAAACTAAACTAAACTAAACTAAACTAAACTAAACTAAACTAAACTAAACTAAACTAAACTAAACTAAACTAAACTAAACTAAACTAAACTAAACTAAACTAAACTAAACTAAACTAAACTAAACTAAACTAAACTAAACTAAACTAAACTAAACTAAACTAAACTAAACTAAACTAAACTAAACTAAACTAAACTAAACTAAACTAAACTAAACTAAACTAAACTAAACTAAACTAAACTAAACTAAACTAAACTAAACTAAACTAAACTAAACTAAACTAAACTAAACTAAACTAAACTAAACTAAACTAAACTAAACTAAACTAAACTAAACTAAACTAAACTAAACTAAACTAAACTAAACTAAACTAAACTAAACTAAACTAAACTAAACTAAACTAAACTAAACTAAACTAAACTAAACTAAACTAAACTAAACTAAACTAAACTAAACTAAACTAAACTAAACTAAACTAAACTAAACTAAACTAAACTAAACTAAACTAAACTAAACTAAACTAAACTAAACTAAACTAAACTAAACTAAACTAAACTAAACTAAACTAAACTAAACTAAACTAAACTAAACTAAACTAAACTAAACTAAACTAAACTAAACTAAACTAAACTAAACTAAACTAAACTAAACTAAACTAAACTAAACTAAACTAAACTAAACTAAACTAAACTAAACTAAACTAAACTAAACTAAACTAAACTAAACTAAACTAAACTAAACTAAACTAAACTAAACTAAACTAAACTAAACTAAACTAAACTAAACTAAACTAAACTAAACTAAACTAAACTAAACTAAACTAAACTAAACTAAACTAAACTAAACTAAACTAAACTAAACTAAACTAAACTAAACTAAACTAAACTAAACTAAACTAAACTAAACTAAACTAAACTAAACTAAACTAAACTAAACTAAACTAAACTAAACTAAACTAAACTAAACTAAACTAAACTAAACTAAACTAAACTAAACTAAACTAAACTAAACTAAACTAAACTAAACTAAACTAAACTAAACTAAACTAAACTAAACTAAACTAAACTAAACTAAACTAAACTAAACTAAACTAAACTAAACTAAACTAAACTAAACTAAACTAAACTAAACTAAACTAAACTAAACTAAACTAAACTAAACTAAACTAAACTAAACTAAACTAAACTAAACTAAACTAAACTAAACTAAACTAAACTAAACTAAACTAAACTAAACTAAACTAAACTAAACTAAACTAAACTAAACTAAACTAAACTAAACTAAACTAAACTAAACTAAACTAAACTAAACTAAACTAAACTAAACTAAACTAAACTAAACTAAACTAAACTAAACTAAACTAAACTAAACTAAACTAAACTAAACTAAACTAAACTAAACTAAACTAAACTAAACTAAACTAAACTAAACTAAACTAAACTAAACTAAACTAAACTAAACTAAACTAAACTAAACTAAACTAAACTAAACTAAACTAAACTAAACTAAACTAAACTAAACTAAACTAAACTAAACTAAACTAAACTAAACTAAACTAAACTAAACTAAACTAAACTAAACTAAACTAAACTAAACTAAACTAAACTAAACTAAACTAAACTAAACTAAACTAAACTAAACTAAACTAAACTAAACTAAACTAAACTAAACTAAACTAAACTAAACTAAACTAAACTAAACTAAACTAAACTAAACTAAACTAAACTAAACTAAACTAAACTAAACTAAACTAAACTAAACTAAACTAAACTAAACTAAACTAAACTAAACTAAACTAAACTAAACTAAACTAAACTAAACTAAACTAAACTAAACTAAACTAAACTAAACTAAACTAAACTAAACTAAACTAAACTAAACTAAACTAAACTAAACTAAACTAAACTAAACTAAACTAAACTAAACTAAACTAAACTAAACTAAACTAAACTAAACTAAACTAAACTAAACTAAACTAAACTAAACTAAACTAAACTAAACTAAACTAAACTAAACTAAACTAAACTAAACTAAACTAAACTAAACTAAACTAAACTAAACTAAACTAAACTAAACTAAACTAAACTAAACTAAACTAAACTAAACTAAACTAAACTAAACTAAACTAAACTAAACTAAACTAAACTAAACTAAACTAAACTAAACTAAACTAAACTAAACTAAACTAAACTAAACTAAACTAAACTAAACTAAACTAAACTAAACTAAACTAAACTAAACTAAACTAAACTAAACTAAACTAAACTAAACTAAACTAAACTAAACTAAACTAAACTAAACTAAACTAAACTAAACTAAACTAAACTAAACTAAACTAAACTAAACTAAACTAAACTAAACTAAACTAAACTAAACTAAACTAAACTAAACTAAACTAAACTAAACTAAACTAAACTAAACTAAACTAAACTAAACTAAACTAAACTAAACTAAACTAAACTAAACTAAACTAAACTAAACTAAACTAAACTAAACTAAACTAAACTAAACTAAACTAAACTAAACTAAACTAAACTAAACTAAACTAAACTAAACTAAACTAAACTAAACTAAACTAAACTAAACTAAACTAAACTAAACTAAACTAAACTAAACTAAACTAAACTAAACTAAACTAAACTAAACTAAACTAAACTAAACTAAACTAAACTAAACTAAACTAAACTAAACTAAACTAAACTAAACTAAACTAAACTAAACTAAACTAAACTAAACTAAACTAAACTAAACTAAACTAAACTAAACTAAACTAAACTAAACTAAACTAAACTAAACTAAACTAAACTAAACTAAACTAAACTAAACTAAACTAAACTAAACTAAACTAAACTAAACTAAACTAAACTAAACTAAACTAAACTAAACTAAACTAAACTAAACTAAACTAAGCTAAACTAAACCGGTGACTAATATTAAAAAATAAACATATATAGCAGCATGTGTGAGGTATAAACATACAAACTTGCAAATTTAGATAATTGTTATAACTATTTCGATCAGTGCACGCTATTCGAGAGCGCACCAATACTAACAAGACGATATAAAATGTGATTGTGTTACAGCCCTGCTTTAAGCTAATTTGAATTGATTTTGAAAAAACAGCTGGCCATGATTTATGGGCATCGCTAGGCCCAGTAGGGTCACTTACCGCCTCCTAGGCAGTCGCACATCCTAGGGTTAACGGATTTTTTTTACAAATTTGAAATTGTAAATGTAGTCGATATTTAGTCTATTTTATCAACTTTTCCTCCCACAATTGTCAGTATTGTCATATAAAAAAAAAACATTACAATCAACCAATTAACACTGAACTACTTCTTTTTATGTACAACTCAGTAAATTGATTAAAAGTCTTATGTAAATATGATTATCAAGTCACCGAAGTAAGAATATATCACTTTGCTAGCCAAAATGATACAATTCTAGTGCATAAATGAAAAATGAATAATGAATTAAGACTGAATAACGAATAAAAACTTAGTAAAGAAAAGTGAATAATGATTAAAAAGTGAATAAAATAAATGCAAAATAAAAAATATTGAAGTGATTTCATTGAAAAAATTCCCTCGAAGACATAGACTAATAAGAAGGATTTAAGGTAGCACTTAAGGAAGAAGGTCCACTGTTAGCCCCCACATAAATCAAACCAGACCTATTATGTGAAAAGGTGGCTTTCATTATACTATCCAAGTTTCCCAAAAAAACACTTCTATAGGAGTATATCAAAATGCTCCCTGTATTTAAAAAAAGTGCACAGTTAAAAATATAAATTTTATACTATTTGGTATACATATAAATCCAAACCAAAAATGTTTTTAAAGTTATACCTTCAAATCTTATAAATTTTTCCAGACCGTTTTTCTCGTCAGACCAATCGAAACAACTATATTTTTTAATTTCCCGATTTCGGTGAATTTTTTACTTTCGAACCAAAATCTATTTTGATTTACACATGATATCCATATAAAATTTTTAAATTACATTTGTTCTGTTATTTTTAAAATATTGAGTGGTATACAATTTATAAATTATTTGGAATAAAAAAAATTTATACCACACAAATGGTATAAAAAAGATAAAATTTACCCTCAAATTTTTTACTGTGTATGATTAAGGATAATTCGTGTAGTTTTAGATATAATAAAAGCAAAATGTGTTTCTTTATCTGTGGGATTTTGTTTACTTCATTTTCTTTTTAAATACATTAAAAATACATACAGACGATTAAATAATTATCCAAATTCTCACAAAACTATGGAATAATTCAGTAAAAGTAACTCTGAACCATTCTATAAAATTGATGGGGAAATTTTAATATATTTTTTTACATATTATGAAGTGATTTCTTATATTTTTATAATATAAGTATAAAGATATTTTTTTTACACTACAATATTCTTCATTAAGGTCATGATTTTACTTTTTATTTCTAAGGTTAGACAAAGGTTTTCTCTGAAATTGTAAAAGTGTGTAAAGGCATATAAAAATGTTAGTATAGTTTTTTGATAAAATTTTGAAGTCATTAAATCTTACACCTAAAAAATATTTAGGATAAAATTACGAATAAAATCTTTGTTGAAATACAAACAGAGGCTATTCGTAGAATGCACAAATGTTTTGTACATAGTACAAACGTTTGTAGTGTTGGCCGCATGAAAAAAAATTTTAGAATACGTAACTTTGTACATTCTACAAACGCTAGTTTGTAAAAATATATAATGTATAAATTTGTGAACTGAACGAACATTGTTTGATAATATACAAAGCGGTGGCAGCAGCGTTTGTATATTTGTTCGTATCTTTGTAGATGAAACGAATGCGTTTGTAAAATATATAAATATTTCTTTGTACAATGTACAAACGGTCATTTGTAATATTCACAAAGTCGTTCGTAGGCTGAAAAGAGCAAACAGCTTTGTAGAATAGAATAATTGTTTTGTACATAGTACGAAGCTTTTTTTTTGGGTGTATTTAAGAATTAATTATCTTAACATTTTGGATCTTGCAAATTTGAATTTTGTATTAATCTATGATACGAAAACTCAAAAAACAAGAGACTTTTATACCAACAATTGTGCTAAACATAAAATTTGATTTCAGAAATTCTACGGATTTAATTTTAAATCTCACATATTTTCGTTTTTATCTATATTAAACTTAAAAACTTAACGGAAAAATCAACAAGTTTATTGAACGTGCTGACAAAGATTTCTGCTTAGATTCCAAATACAGCAATATTTTGCAATTGTTGGCGTAAAAATTTACTGTTGGCACAACAACTATATCTTTGGCGCGACAATGTTTACTTTTATTGGAATTCAACAGCTTACGCATTGTTGCGATGAAAGCGCCACTGTAGCCATATTAACTTAGAAATTGTTTGCGTAAAGCCTTTATTTTTATTGCAAAGAACTCATCGCTGTGCCAAATGCTTTCTTGTTACAGTACTTTAACATTAAAAAAAAATCTTTGTCCTGTTACAGTGTATAATTTTGTGTATAATTTAATGAGTACACTCATTAAAACTTTAGTATTAAAATATTTTGAGTATATAACTAAATTTGATTTAAGCATTGTTATGTGCAGTTTGGTCAACGATCTAGTTTCGGGCTTAACGACAAAATACAAAAAAAAACCATTTCATACACAAACACAGCAACCACGTTTACCTTTTTTATTATCTATTATATTATGGGACTATTTTATGGGACTATGATGATTATCAGTTGCTTTTATAATTGCACTTTTTTTGCTAACACAAAGAGCAGGAGCATAGCTAAAGAAATAAGTTGCACAAAAAATGTGATGTAGCAAAAAATAAATATTTATTTCAAAGTGTTTGCTGAGCTTTTGTTTGAATTGAGTTTTTTGCGAGCAACATCTTTTTTTCTGCTTTTAATATAAAGGAACAAGTAAAAATTTTGCCTAAGGAACAAAGACAAACATTAAAAAAATTAGTATGCGAGAAAAGCTTGGTAGCAGGCATGCCAGATACTTTTGGGTAGGTAAAAATTTGAATGGTGTTTGTTTGGTTGTTGGTTCTTTGGTTTTATGTTATTAATTATGCTAAAAAAAGATAAAAGAAGTGGCAAGCAAACAAGTTTGTTTCAATGGCGGTAAGATAAAGCTTTACGAAGGGTTGTAAAGTGTGGATGTGGGTAAGTAAAGCAAGCTAAGGTAAATAATTCGGAAGCTTAAGTGCTGAAGAGACCAATGATCTTAGAAGTGAAGCAAAGCTGTACTTGTTTTTAGCACTTGAATAAAAACAGTTTAGCTCAACAGGCCTGACAACCGCAAAAAGCTACTCAAAATCAGCCAACGTAGGTACAAACCAGAACCCGAAGAACTCTTAGAAAATTTGAACAAACAAAACTGAAAATTTGTCTAAAGACATGGAATGAACAGCCACTTCAAATAAAACACACACACACACATACACACACACACACACACAAAATACATGTAAGTAAACTTCAGACAAACACACTGCAGGAAATATAAAAAACAAAAAATCCTGAACAACAAGAAGCAGCAAAATAAGGACTGTGCATTTAAGCCATCGTTGTTGCTCATGTTGCTGCCACAACCACTGAACTTTGTTCAAATCAACCAGCAGCGTCATACTCAAGCGGAATCTAAGAGGTAGTTGAACTCAGTGCGGAAGGCATAAAGATAGAGCACTACAGTGCACTTGAAACTATTGAGGCTGCGTTAGTGTAGTTGTGTGTGTGTTCCTTTTAGCTCACAGTGAAAAAATGGCTGTCAAGCAAAATCTATGTATTGCCTGAATGCATTTAGCTGTGTATGTGTGCAGCTTCCAACGGCATGAAGTAGGACTTTCGTTTGAAAGCACAAAGAACAGCGTGCACCCGTTATTTTGAAGAGCAGCCGCCTGTGATATCAGGCTGAAAAATCCGCTCGGAACAACAACAACAACGTTTAAAGATTTTATGTAAATTTAGCTTTAATGCTGCGACGGCCATTAAACGCACACAAGTACACACACAGACGCAATATAGCTAAGAAAATAGCAGCTACAAGCAGATGTTGCCTCTGAGCCTATCAAAGACAATTGATCATAAAGATGGCGCCATAGTTGTTGTTGATTTTGTTGTTTTAGTCATCTGCTGTGGTTTTTGATGGCGGCGCAAATCGAGAAAATTCATTTTTCAAGTTATTAATAATGATTTGTGTTAAGATTTACAGATAATGCGATGGAGGTGGTAAGGTAGAAGCTAATATCTGCTACAAAGCGTGCACAATTTTTCAGGACTTTCATATTTAATTAGAGCAGAGCGACTAATGAAGGTGATTTAATTACGATGTAGCTGGTCAATTAAATTTTAATGGGTTAACTTTTATGTAGGAAAACCAATGCGTGGCCTCGTTTTTGTAGTTATGGTAAAATTTATGACATTTTGTGAAAATATACAAGCGAAAGCTTCGTATTTTAATACTCAAGACACAATTTTAACACCGAAAGGAATGATTTAATGCATACCTAATTGCGGCTCTCTTCCTTTTTCCTTATAGCGAATATTAATTTACCATGACATACTTTTAGAAAAATAAAGCTAGTCCGTAAAAAGACCATATTTTACAGCAAGATTGATGTTATGAATAATTTTGCTGGTTTCCAACTTCACGGTGCAACAAATATATATTTTTGATTTTTAAAAAATACATATTTCAAAACAAGTATTGATAAGGACAATTTTGTTGGTTTTCAATAACAAACTTCGGTTTAAGCTGTACGCATGAGAAAATAAAAATATTTTAAAAGAAAAGCTAAAAAATAAACGGAATACACGTTTGTTTTTATCATGCCAGGAAAAAATTTTAAATGCGTTTTTTCTGATCACTTAATGAAATAAAGGTTTTTTATGACAGAATGTCTGCTTAATCCAAATATAGAAAAATTACATCAAGTTTAATTACTTAAAATAGCTGCATTCGTAAAAGTCGGGAGTTAAGCCTGGCGTATGAGTGATATTAATTACACTGTGTATTAGTGGCTCTTATAAACCTTGTTTCGAAAATTCAATGTTAAACATGGTCCAAATGTGCTATTTGGTACCAAACTCAAGTTTCTAAAATTTCATCCAGATGAGTCAACCCCTTCGCCATTATTTCCTAAAGTTGGACCTAAAGATCATTTTTTTGGGGTCTTTGTCATAGCATCTATAGAAATTTTAAAGCGTCATTAAACTACCAAACATTTGTAGGTTGTGATAATACAGACCTTTTGATATATCGTTCGATAATCTGAGATATTTAGTTTTCGAAATATATATATTTTCAGAAAAAGTTTAGGATATACTCAAATTCCAATTTTGTCAGTTTTATATTTTAAATGAAAAAAAAAACAATCGAGACACGCGAATGTACTGTTCTACTTTAATTTTTTTTAATCCATGGCGCATCTTATCATGTATAAAACTTTGCTCTACGACTCATCCTTGGATTTTTCCTAACCCACAGCAGCTTTCTATGCATTTGAAAAACCGTTTTTGATATTTGAGATCTAAGAATTCTTTCATTTCCGCATTTGTAATTGTTTTTTAAAATAGCTTTATAAAGCATGCTCTCTTTTTTCTGTTCCAATTTTTTCAAAGGGTCACCTTTTTCAAAGTAATCCATGGCATAACTAGACAAGGTAGCATTGACAGTTGTTTTGGCAAATTTCTTTCAAAATTTTCTTTAAAGACATTACAAGAAAAATAAAAACAGGGCGCTTGCAAATAACTATTGCAACTTGTGCTTCTAATTCTTGGTGACACAGTCCCAAATTTTAAAATACCTGACACGATTTCATGAGCTAAATTTATGTCAAAAGCAATATACGCTCTAAAAATTTACCTTTTTGGTCACCAATTCTCCTTAAAATCGAAAGAGCTAGATGGTATTCGCAGCGTTTGTATTTTTGTTGTTCGCATATATAGTACGTAGTGTACTGGTGTGGATGCGTTAACGGAATTAAGCACTATTCAGGTTTCCTCGGAATTAGCAGACAAATTCAGAAACCACCTCTGGTAACTATCTGAATAGGTAATGGGATATTTTTTTTTTCGACAAAAGTATAAACATAAAAATGAAAAAAAAAATGGCTTTAGCTCTAAAAGTTCACGAGGACGACGACAACGATTTAAGCATTTGCAAGCGAATAAAAGCCAGCGAAGAAGATTTTAAAAAGTTTGCAAAGAGATATTTGCTTGATTTTGTAACTCTAAAAATTAACAGTTTTTCTACGAAATTTCTGGAATATAACCCTCCTCTGTGGAATCAGAAGACTCTAGAATATGAAAAAATATATCTGTTGTAAATAATCCAGCTGAAAGAGCCGTGAAATTGATCAACGACTTCAATCGAGCATTATTGCATGTAGAAGAGAACAGACATTGTTTACTGCAAAGTGTTGAGTGATATAGAAAGGAATTTCAATCACACATGAAATACAATCTACTCCATAAAGAATAATTTTTCTGTATTCTCATACAAATCAATTTACAAATTGAGCTACGCGGACTTAATTTTTTATGTATTCTGATAAAAAAAATTTATATTTTGAATTATTGACTCAATCATGTATTCTGATGACAATTATATTGTTTATTGAATATAAGACTGACTTATTTTTTAATATATAGACCATTATATATGTTGACTAAATTTAATTTATTATAGATTCATTTTTATTTATTTTAATAAAAGAAATCAGCCATTGATTTATCTGCTTCATATTGGACCTCCTTGTAGTCATTCGAGGAAGCTGGGGGCTATTTTGGACGTATATTCCCAACATATTTTCCCAAGAAATTTATCTGGGGACCACATGATTTTGAATGATTTTAATTTCATTAAGTGTCCCATATATCACACTTATGCTGCAATCGAAACAGATAGCCGATGCTTTCGCCACTCGACTCTCACTCCTGCTTCAAAGCACTCCTCCAATCGATGATATATGCGCGCAGTGGACACACATTTCCAACTCCATGCGTGCGGCTGCTGAAGAGGTGATTGGCTTCCAACGCCCTCGCCGAAACCAGTGGTACGACCAGGAGTGTTGCAACGCCACTGCAGAGAAAGACGCCGCCTACAAAGCCACCCTGCAGTCGGTTGAAACGCGCGCTGCTAAGGAGCGATACAAAGAAAAGAAGAGGGAAGAGAGACATATTTTCAGGCGGAAAAAAAAGAGAGGCAGAAAAGCGCGAGCAAGAGAAGATTGAGATGTATGGTGACAGGAATGAGGCCCGAAAATTTTTCCAAAAATAAGACGCCTTGCCGATGGTTTTACAACCGGGGCCTCTTCCTGCAAGGATGAAAACGGGAATCTAATGACAGATGTCCAGAGTACACTGACGTTATGGAGGGAACACTTCCCTAAGCTTCTAAATGGCGACGCTGACAACAATCCCGCCATAAGAGATGATATTCCAGAAACCCCAATTTTGGATGACAGCGTTGAGGTTCCGCTGCCCGACTATGATGAAGTTCTGACAGCTAAAGCTTGTCTTAAAAATAACAAAGCCGCAGGAGCTGATGGCTTACCTGCTGAGCTGTTTAAGAACGGAGGCAAAGCTCTACTTAAATGCATTTACGAGCTTCTATGCAGAATATGGTCGGAAGAATGCATTCCGAACGATTGGAATCTCAGTGTGCTCTGCCCAATCCACAAGAAAGGCGATCCCACTATCTGTGCCAATTACCGTTGGATAAGCCTTCTTAATATTGCATATAAAGTCCTGTCGAGCGGTCCTGAAACGAGGTTTCAGACAAGGTGATTCCTTATCGTGCGACTTTTTCAACCTAATGATGGAAAAGATCATCCGAGCTGCTGATCTGAGACGTAGTGGCACAATATTCTACAAGAGTGTTATGGTGCTTGCGTATGCTGATGACATAGATATCGTTGGCCATAATACGCTCGAAGTCAGTGCAGCATTTTCCAGATTAGAAAGAGAGTCAAGTCGAATGGGTCTGTCAGTGAATGCAGATAAGACGAAATACTAAGTGTCAACAAACAAACAGTCCCAGCGTCTTGGAACCCACGTTACCGTTGACAATACCTCATTCGAGGTTGTGAAGAACTTTGTTTATCTGGGATCCAGCATTAACTCAACCAACAACATCAGCATTGAGATCAAGCGAAGAATAACTCTTGCCAACAGGTGTTACTTTGGGCTCAGTGGGCAATTGAGAAGCAGAGCCCTCTCTCGACGAACAAAAATCAAGCTCTATAAATCGCTCATCATGCCCGTCCTACTTTATGCATCACAAACCTGGACGCTGAGCAGTTTAGATGAAAAGACTTTAGGAGCATTCGAGAGAAAGATTCTTCGCAAGATCTACGGACCAATCTGCGTCAATGGCGAGAACCGAATACGGTGGAATCATGAACTGTATGAGCTGTACGCTGACATCGACATAGTCAAGCGCATTAAAATCGAGCGGCTTCGCTGGCTTGGTCATGTTCAGCGCATGAAAGACGATGCTCCAGTGAAGAAAACATTCGATTCGGTACCCAGCGGCGGTTAACGCAGAAGAGGACGACCGCATCTTCGTTGGAAAGAGCAAGTAGAGGACAACCTGACGAAGTTTAGAATTTTTAACTAGCGCCAGCAAGAGAGAGACAGAAATGGCTGGCGCAAATTTTTAGATGAGGCCAAGACGGGCATATGGTTGTAGCGCCAACTAAGTAAGTAAGAAAGTAGATAATAATGGGTCCGTGTGGGACAAAATTAGAAGAAAATTATAGTAGAACAGTTCGTTAGCGTATTTCGATTGTTTTTTTTATTGAAAATATAAAACTGAGAAAAATGGTAGTTTGAGTATTTCCTCAATATTTCCTTAAAATATATTTATTTAAAAAAACTAGATATCTTAGATTATTGGACGATATAACAAAATGTTTATATTATAACAACCTTCAAATGTTTAGTGCATTTCAATTACGTTTTTCGATTTCTATAGATGCTATGGAACAAATACGACAAAAAATGGTCCTTAGGTCCAACTTTAGGCCCAAATTCGCTGAGTTGAGGTCATTCAATCTGAATAAAATTTTTGAAGCTACAATACAAGCATAAAATGGAACGTTCTCACGGTGTTTGACATTTGGATATCGAAAAAAAAATTCAACGTGCGGCCACTCTACTGTGCATGTCCAAAAAGCAAACAAGCTTGAGACGTAACATTTCATTCATTCGAGGACGCTCAATTTAATTGCGTTAACCGTTTTTAATCCTTTGGCCCATTTTCGAAAAATTGAAGTTTCAAGGCCAAGTTCATGTTAAAGCAGTTTTTGCTAGAACATTTTTTTATTAGTTTGAACGGTTTTATGTCTTCGGGTGAAACATTTACTTTTACCTGGGAAATAATTTTGTGGAACAGGTAAGTTCTCAAAACTTAACCCTAAAGGTAAAAATTTATTTATTCATTTATTTATTTAACTTCATTAGTCCTTGAACAATATTTCTTATAGACTAGAACAATATGTTATTTATTAATAAAAATAACTTTACAAAATTGTATTAAGAATATTTCTTATCTAATTTTTGGATATGGAAAAATCGACATTATGATTGCAACTTACGACATTGAACAGATTAAGAGCTCTTAAAATAAACGCATTTGCAGCATAGTTAGTGCGACACATTTTCAAATGGAAAGGATAAAAACTTTGTAGAGTTCTAGCCGGTACACTAAACTTAATCATTTCCAACAATTTAGGACTATCGATGACACCAGAAATGAAGTCATGGATCTATAGAAGAGATCAAATATTTATCCTACTCTCCAAAGATTTAAGAGTAATTAAGAGGCATCTGGCACCATAAGATGCAATCGAACCTTCGACATTAAAAGAGGGTAAAGCAAACCTAGTGAAAGATTTTTGGACGCGTTCAGGTCTCAACTTATGCGTCGAATAATGCGGGTACCAAATACGGCCGTTTACTTAAGCCTGGAACTAACCAAACTTATGAAGAAAACTTTTAAAGTATAGGGATCCAAAAAGCAAGAACTGTTACGACGAATAAGCGCCAGCATGGCATATACCTTTGGAATAACATAGTCCAAATGTAAGGCAAACGAAAACTTAACATCAAAGACAACCCCAAGGTCTTTAAACTGGTTAAGGTACTAACTTTGATGAAGACGGATGGACATTAGACGACCTCGAGAAAGACATGAAAACACATTTAATCAAATTAAGAAAGAGGCAATTATTAGAACACCAATTATAAAGTAAAATTCACAATAAGACGAGTTTTTGAAATTTAGGAAAATTTTTATCAAAAGCAACAACACACTGCCTATTGGAGATATTAGTGAACTTAGAAAACTTGAATGAAAGCCCATCCTCTTCAATTTTTCAATTATATGAAAATGGGAGACTTTGTCAAAAGCTTTTCAAAAATCAGTGTCAATCACGTCAACTTAATGTCCTTCCAAAAACGATGATAAGCAGTATTCAGAGAATATTACCAAATGTGAAACAGTAGACCGTCCGGGCATAAAACCATGTTGATAAGGAGAAATAATATTTTTTTACAGCAAAAAATAGTTTGAACTTAACAATCGTTTCAAACTTAATGTAAAACTCAATTTCTTATTTTCGCAGACTGATTGGTCTCCAATTTTAACTAGCGGAACATCATATTCATATCATGACGTCGAATCTTCGGTACAGTTTTTTAATGATACTCTACAAAGGTGTTTTCTATTGTCCGTCTCAAAAAAAAGGTGTTGCTCCAATCCTTTAAATCCACCCTGGCTAACAAATGATCTAAAGGCACTAAAAAATCGTTTATTTAAAAAATATAAACTATCTGGTTCTAGTTTAGACTTTGCTTCCTATTCTTCTTGTCGTTATAGATATCAACTATTAAATAAACAATGCTAGTCTGCTTATGTAATTAACATAAAATCTCAACTTAAAGATAATCCAAAACTTTTCTATAGTTTTGTTAATTCAAAACGTAAAGCCTCCAGCTTTCCACCCCTTATGAAATTCAATCAGGAAGAATCATCATGTGATAATGTAATTTCTAACATGTTTGCAAACTTCTTTAAATCAATTTACTCCGATATACCATTTAATACTAGCACGGTGTATCCTTTTCTCCCGCCAGTTTCTTTTGAAGCTCTTTTGAAACTCTTATAATTGACCCAAATACTGTTATGTGTTATCTTCAACAAGTAAAATCCTTTTCGACCGGCCCTGATGAAATTCCGAGCTGTATTTTAAAGCAATGTGCTACTAACCAGTGCACTCCTCTAGCAAAAATTTTAAATATTTCCTTGCATAGTGGTTATTTTCCAATTATATGGAAGGATTCTTATACTATACCCCTTCATAAATCTGGCTCCAAGATAGATGTGTCTAACTATCAAGGTATTGCAAAATTAAGTGCAATCCCTAAGTTATTTGAGAAAATCATAACTGATCAATTAACCCACTCGTTATCTTCCACCGTTTCTGTCTCTCAACATGGTTTTCTTTAGGGTAGGTCCACTACAACAAACCTCTTAGAGTTAACTACGCGTGTTATAAATGGTTTTACTTTGGGACTGCAGACTGATGTTATTTATATGGACTTTAGCCTAGCCTTCGACGGTGTTAATCATAATCTTCTTTTGAAAAACTCCACCTTATTGGGTTTCCTGTCACATTATTAAATTGGATAAAATCGTATTTATCTAGACGTACTCAAAAGGTTTTATATAAGAATTCTCTTTCAAAAAGTATTTCGGTCACTTCTGGCGTTCCTCAGGGCAGTCATCTTGGACCAGTTTTGTTTTTACTATTCATTAATGATCTTCCTTCTTTAATAAAACACTGTAACGTCGTAATGTACGCTGACGACGTGAAACTTTTTCTTTGTTACAAATCACATCTTTTACAATCTGATCTAAATAGACTTGTGGACTGGTTTAGCTTAAACTTGTGTAGCTTGTAGCTTAAAAAAATGTAAGCAAATGACATTCTCGCGTAGATCTGCTAATAACGTAAATTACTCTATAAATAACACTAACTTAGAAATAGTAAACAGTTTTCTCGATCTTGGTATTGTTATGGATTAAAAACTTCGCTTCAATCTCCACGTTAATATGGTGATAAATAAGGCAAGAGGAGTCCTTGGTTCTATTAAAAGATGGGCTAAAGAATTCAGTGATCCCTTTACAGCTAAATTATTATATACCTCTCTCGTAAGACCAATTCTTGAATATGCATCAGTTATATGGAACCCACAATATTATGCCTACATCGACGCCATAGAATTCCTTCAAAAACAGTTTTAACTTTACGCCATAGTCGTTGGAATTTTAATATTATGCTTCCATCGTATGAAATACGCCTTAAGATTATTTTACTACCTTCCCTAAGAAGCAGAAGAATGATGCTTAATGTCATGTTTCTGTATAAATTACTTCGTGGCGAGATTAATTCGGAATATCTCATCTCAGCTCTAAATTTTAACATCCCAAGGAGAGGAACTAGACATTTTCTGTTTTTCAAGTTGAGTCAGTGCAATTCTAATTACGCTCTTCATGAACCTGTACAATGTATGTGCAGTGATTTCAATGATAACTTCAACATGAATAATTTTTCTGATTCTGTAGACGTCTTAAAACGGAAAATTATATTACATTTAAATAATTAAATCAATTTAACTTCATCATATTATACCTAACGTAGTTTTATAACAATGTAATATCGGTAATTGAGATTGTTGTTTCTCCTTTTTGTCTCAATATTTTGTTTTAGAAAGTAAGCAGCATCAAATATGAATCGTTTTTCAAAACTTTCTTTTGAACTATTCAATATTTTAATTTTAAATCCAATTATGATTTACGTGCTCACGTAGCTTCCTGATTTGAAATTAGACAGAACTCACACTATCACCTGGATTGGTGTGCCAGAGAATATCTCTTTTCCTTACAAGCTTATGCCTGCGTATGCATATCCGGCCCAAATGCATATCGAACTAATTGGGATTTTGATTTGGCGGACATGAGATTTAACTCATTTCCACGTAGGTCCTTGGGTTGGACAATGGCCGCAGCAAACTAGTTAAAATGAGTATAGTGTTTTGGATTGTTTTTGAAATTAGGATTGTTTTTCGAGTACCTTAAATTGATAATCACTATTATTTGATTCGATGTTGCTTATTTATATAGAATAAAATATACTTAAAATACGCGTTTTATACATACAGTGGCTCACAACGAAATTCGGGCCGGCATTTCTTAGCGCTTATTGCATTGGTTTCAGAAATAATAATGTAAGAAGATACTTGGAGTAAATATTTTTTTCAAAACAGTCTTTATTGGTGAGCAAAATTAAACAAAAACATAGTTTAGAACATAACGGTTAAACAAAATTAAATCAAACCAAAGCTTTAAAAACGAGCACACATTGAAAGTCGGGCAGATAAGGAATTCAATGCTAAAACTAAGAATTTAATATTTTGTTGCCAATCCTTTTTCTTATATGACTTCCTGCAGCCTTTTGGAAATGGGTGCAACAAATTTTTAAAAACTTTAGCTCCAATCTGATTCCACTCTTCACTTAGGATACTTTTTTTAAGATTGGATCTTTAGTTGCCCATCTCTGATACTGCACTCAGAGTTCAAGTTCATCTCATAGATGCCCTATAACATTTTATTATTTATTTTATTTATTAAAAATTATTTACAAAATATAAAATCTTATAAATAAAAGAAAAAAAAACGAGCAATAGCTGCCAGGGCTTTCAGCTCGGCTAAAACATTTTAATCTGGGCCTTGTGAGGTTGTTTTTATGACATTTGGACAAATATTGAGTACACAATTCTTCACCAAGAGCATCGTAGGTTTCAGGTCATTGTCTTGGTAAAACTAAAAATTGTCTGCAATTCCTTATTTACCCGCACTTTCTTTGACTTGCACCATGAGAATGTCAAGGAACATATTTTCGTCCATTATACCTTCAATAAAATGAATCCTTCCAACATCAGACACAGCCCCAAACCATCTGTTCCTTTACCATGCCTAATCGTATGTTTAGAATTTTAATTTCAAAATTCTCCATTCGGTATTCGCTTTCCGTCTGGACCATATAAATTAAATAAACTCTCATCGGTCAACAAAACCTGTACTAAAAGTTTATTGTTTAAAAGTGCTAAAGATCCTTATGTTTTCTGTATTATTAGCCTTGCTCCAGAATCGAAAGTCTTTGGTCATCTGCTCATGCACAAAATTGGGGCGTTCTAAAGGGTGTCCCAACAAGAGCGCAATTTTTAAATTTTAAATAAAACACAGATATTTAAAAAAAAAAATCGTGAAACTTTATTATATAGTAAAGTAGACAGAATGAGGTTATGCATGGAACAATATATCGTGCAGATGGCCGCCGCGGATTTGCTGGCATACACGCGATCTTTTAATGAAATTTTCAATGACCGTTTTGCATAAATGCTGCGGTATTTCATTAATGCAGCGTCCAATTTCCTCTTTTAAGACTTGAGTCGTCGTCGGATTATTCGCGTAAACCATCGACTTCAAAAAACCCCAAAGGAAAAAAATCTAATGGTGTTAAATCGCACGATCTAGGCGGCCAATTCTGATCTGAACCAATTCTGAACACGACCGGGAAATGACTGATGCAGCAATTGAATTGTTTCTCTGGCTGTATGACATGTGGCACCATCTTGTTGGAACCACATGCCCTCCACATTCATTTCTTCAAGTCTAGGCAAGAAAAAACTGGTTATCATTTCACGATACCGAATACCATTGACTGTTTGCGCTTGACCTGCCTCATTTTCATAAAAAAAAGGTCCACTGATTCCTCCAGCCCAAAAACCACACCACACAGTGACACGTTGAGGATGCATTTGCTTCTCGTGAATCACTCAAGGATTGTCCTCACCCCAAATGCGACAATTCTGCCTATTGACGAAGCCATCAAGATGGAAATGGGTCTCGTCACTGAAGATGATTTTAGCGGCAAAATCAGCATTATCATGTTGTCTCTCCAATACCCAATTAACGAACTCCCTTCGCTGTCAGCTGGCTTCAGTTCCTGAGTCAATTGAACTTTGTATGCATGAAGATACAAATCTTTGGTCAAAATTCGCTGCATAGTGGATTTGGAGACACCAATTTGCTGAGCTTGGTGTCGAATTGAGGTGGATGTAGTTTGAGCGACATCATCACGTACAGCTGCGACATTTTCGGTCGATCGACCTGGTCGAAGGCGCGTTGTTGTCTTAACATCACTAACAGACCCAGTTTCGGCAAATTTATCCATTAATCTCTTTACACTTGACTCTTTTGGAGCATTATTGTGACCCCAAATTGATTGCAATTTGCGAACTGTAGCCGCAAAACTTTCACCATTTTGGTAAAACAATTTCACAATGAGAATGCGTTGTTCATTCGTGTAGCGCTCCATTTTTACTAACCTCGTACCTTCTACTAGCAAACAATAACAATTGTTCAAATGTCAAACAATGACACTTTGAATGGCGCCAAATTTAAAAATTGCGTTCTTGTTGGGACACCCTTTATTTCATTTTTCTTTCTAATACAGTGCTTTTTTCGTGCTACTCCTCAATTTAAACATTTTTTTCCCAAAACTCTTCAAATTGTTTCTGAGTATACATTCTTTTTCAAATTGAGTTTTATTAAAATGACCGCCAGTTTAAGTGCAAATAAAAATGGGTCTTTTATTATTTCTCTTAAAAAATACCTTTAATCTTTGGAGCTCAGTTTATTTTTAGCTACTGTACGTTTTTTATTGCATATTCTCTTATCTTGTATATAATGTTTGATTATATCGTGCAGTGTTGATTTACTTTTTAAGGCAATTTGTGAAATTTGTCGCTCGGATTTTCCTTTCAAATAATAATCTATCACGATCTGCCTTTCTGCCAGTGTTGATTGATTCACTTTTCGAGAAATGTTTATTTTTTTAAGTTTTGCATTTGACTGAAGTTATTCCAGCAGTAGTAAAAAGTTGTGGGCAGAATAACGGTTTAAGGACCACAATTTTAATTTTTTCCTTACTTGCCCGACGTTCAATGTGAGCTCGTTTTTAAAGGTTTGTTTCTATTTAAATTTGTTTCACCGTTATGTTCTAATTTTTTAATTATGTTTCTGTTTAATTTTGTTCACCAAAAAAATAACGTTTTGAAAAAATATAAATTGTTATATTCTTCATACATTTTCATTTCTGAAATCAATGCAATCTAAAATCTAAAAAAATCTAAAAAAATGCCAGAGTTCAGCGACTTGTTAAAGATCAGCAGAAGCGCATTGGCCACACTTAACATACAGTTTTTTAGGAGAAAAGAACACAAACCATCAACATCTAATTTATGTGACGATTTAAGCTTTATAATCCCCTCAATAACATCTCCTACTGTCAGAGAGAGAAATCCAAAATCTAATTGAGAAGCAATATCATCTAAATGAGAAAGATCAACATCAACCTGGCTTACGGGCTCATAGTTAGAAATAAAAAAATCAGCAAAAAGATTAGCCGTGGAACTAATATTATTTGAGGGGTTTTTATTTAAAATCATATTCGGAGGGATATTAGAAGAACCTTTTTTAGATTTGACGAAACGTCAAAACGACTTAGGGTTTCATTTAATATCACTTTCAAATTTTAAAATGTATTACTTATAAAGGTATTTATCAAGAAAATTAAATTCTCTCTTATAGTGCCTGTATTTCAGGAAATAAAAATTCAGATTTGTTTTTAAGAATTTTTTCTAAAATTTTGTGCGCAGGTTTACAATTTTTTAAGACTACGGGTGACCCAAAACAATTTGCAAGATTTTTGCTTTGTTTTAGGAATATGCTCATTACATAATATTATCAAGGAGATTAGGGACTTAAACTTTTTAAAACACGCGGAAGGATCAAGATTATTAAACTCATTATCCCAATTTATGCTGCCTATAGCTGAATTAATTTCAAAAAAATTATATGCATTAAAGTTAAAATTGAATGTATTATCAATGCTTAAGGCCAAATATTAATAAAATGAAATGGATTTCTATACGGATATGGTGTGCACTAACAGGTGAAATTGGAAAAATCTGATTTAAACAAATTAAAATTTATATTAGAAGTAATAAAAACTAAATCTCATAATCTAGAAGGCAATTTAAAACAAGAATTAATTTGATGCAATCCAAGTTCTAAAAAATTATTAATAAAGTAAATTTCAAAATTACTAGACAAACTAAAAGAAGATAAATAAGTGTCTGATTGTTGCTTAGTCCATCCCATGTTGCATTTTGAAATTACAAAGTACTAGTACTTGTTTATTATCAGCAACCAGAGTTGATATATTATCCGAATGAGCTTTATAAATGTTAAGCAAACCATTAGACGGGATATAAGAAGTACAGATGAAGAGATCTTCAGACATGTCTTTAATCGATACAGAAAGCTAAAATTGACCCCATAATTAGGTAAGGTTGGGTTAAGATGGCGGCAGATCTTTACATCGGCCCACTAAAACGAAATTGGTCCGTTGTGATACCACAGAAAGGAAGAAGGGAGTAATTCAGTTGAAACTTTTGTGTTGTGAAAGAGGAAAAAGCTGTAGAAACATATGATATTATATCTGAAGCAAGTGCTATGCCTTGACCTCAGTCAAATCAAGTTACTAAGCGTTCCTCTCCACAAACTTTTCTACCACCACCAACTATAACTTTTCCGTGGCAAATTGATGCGTTTGAAAGTTATTTTGATTAGAAATAAGTAAAGAAAGGATATAGCGCAGGACCATGGCCTGGCTAGAATTCAAATCCGGGTCCCCTGAGGGACAGCCATGTGCGCTACCACTATACTATCGAGGCCGCCGACCCCAAATTAAAAAAGCTGGTGTTTGGCATAAATGATTTGCTTAAACCAAAACCAAAAAACTTTTTTCAGCAATAATATTCCCATAAAATACTAGCGCTAAATAAAAGTACAAATTAACCAAAAGTAACCAATTGTATGGGTTCCCAAAATAACCCCAAAATTATTAAAATTAATTTTTCGATATCCATTTGGTACCCATTATCGAATTATCACAAACATAATTTCAATGAAAAAAAAGAACATATCAATCACTTGTATCTTGAAGGCTATCCGAACTTTTATCTTGATAAATCATGTTTTTCCTTAATAAAACATGCTTTGTTTCCTAATAAAGAAATTCAAAACAAAGCAGCAACAAATACAAAAGCTTAAAAACTAATTTTTTCTTTCAACAATGCAAAGCTTTTAGGCACGTGCACACGTGTTCTCTACGACACGCTGTCACTACATGTTGTCATATGTGAAAACATTGAATCGTGTGGCATGCGACAAAATTCATGACGTTAAAAAACTCCGTGTGCATGTGTTTGTATCTAAGTTCGATAATTTCTACACCCAATGTGCACAAAAACGGATGCGGATCCGTTACGAACCCGTTACGAGTCCGTCAGTACGCACTGCGCTTTCTTATGTTTCGACGGACCCGTTACGAACCCGTTACGAATCCGCCAAAAGAGTCTGAAACGCATTCGTATATGAAGTCCGAAACGGATTCGTATCTGAAGTCCGAAACGGATTCGTTCCTGAAGTCCGTTCTGAGTCCGAGGCGGATCCGAAAAAATGAAAAAAGCAATTCGTATTTTTGAGAGGAATCTTATGTTTCGACGAACCCGTTACGAATCCTTCAAAAAAATTTCCACAACGTTAACATAAAAGACAGTCTTAAATTTGTTTTACAATTTCTTATTTTATTTTCAGTAGATTAGGGATACGAAATACAATTGTGTACTCATTTTTGTTGTTATTTTTATTTTTATTATACATTGGCCGCATTCTAGCCGAAAAAGTGCTCAAGTAGCGAAGTAGCATAAAATATTTTCGCTATATAAATTGTGACATCTCAAGGGACATGTTCTGTGAGAGCATACCATTCAGCCCGAAAGTTGTGGAACAGTTCTTTCCGCTGAATGCAGGCATTGATATAATTTTAAATTTCCTTCTTTAAAATGTAATATGTAGAATGTAAGAACTGAATTAGCCAAAAAATAAAAAAATGTTGAACATACATAAACATTATTGTCCCTTTTTGAATTAGAACTATTTTTAAAAAACGAGTCCGTTGTGAGTTCGCATTATTTAAAAAAAAGAGTCTGAAACGGATTCGTATGTGAAGTCCGAAATGGATTCGTATCTGAAGTCCGAAACGGATTCGTATCTGAAGCCCGAAACGGATTCGTATCTAAAGTCCGAAACGGATTCGTATCTGAAGTCCGAAACGGATTCGTATCTGAAGTCCGAAACGGATTCGTAACTGAAGTCCGTAACAGAGAGAGGAATTTCATACGAAAAAGGATCCGTTCCGGATGCGAAACGCAATCCGTTTCGGACAAAATGTACGAAGAAGTGAGTTCGTTACGGATTCGTAACGGATCCGTTTGGCACACTGGGCAGTTACAAAAAACAACGTCTACTTTGTGTGTTTGAGTGCACAAATATACAAAATTGAATTAAACGCGGTATAAGTTGGCCAAAGTCTGCCATTGGTCTGCAGTTGAGCAAAGTTGCAACTACAACAAACACAGCATCATCAAAAACAGCAATAACATTTTAACGACTTTAATTATAGTTTTTGGTAAATTCATTAGACAGCGCTGTGTTTTTGCTGCATTTGCTGCAGCATGACGCGGCGGTCATTGACATAAAAACTTTACTCATCAGCAGTAAAGTATGAGCTTTATTAGAAACAGGTTGGTAGAAAAGTATTGAAAGCGACACCTATTCACCAGTAGAAGAATGAAAGTTAATACAACATTTCATCTTTCATTTGAACACGCAAAAAAATTTATTTTTATTTGCCAGTTCATGTTTTGTGTACAAGCCATTTAAAATCGACGTGTTAGTGTATTTATTTGCAATGGAAAAAACTGAATATCGGCAGTGATAAAATTCTTTGTTTTGGAAGGCCTATAGAAAAATAGTGAAAATGTTAAAAAAATCTGCTTCTTCATTTCCAGCTGTGCATCGATGGCTTCTAGAGTTTTAACGAGATCGTACAAGAGTTGAAGATGAACAAAGTAGTGAATGTTCAAAAGGTGCAACAACACCAGAAATCATTTAGCAAATGCATGATATTGTGTGTGAAGATCAAACTTTGACTAAACTTGAAATTGCTAATACCATAGACATCTCAGACTTACGACGAGTACTCCATATTTTACGCGAAGATTTACATATAAAAAAGATGTTCGATAATTTAGTGTTGCATTCGTCAACAATTAAAAAAAACTGAATCAATACCAATTTCTCAGCGTAATTTAAAGCGTTTTAAGAATAATAAAAGAGAGTCTGTGCGTAGTTTTATAACAATGAATGAGACTTGGATCAACCACCGAGATCCTAAATGGAAACAAAAACGTTTACAAATTACTAAAACTGGTTGTTCACCTTCGAAACAGGTGAAGTCACAACGATTGACAAAAAAATGTTATGACGTCTGTGTTTTGGGGTGCAAAAAGAATTTTGTTGATTGATTATCTTGAGAAAGGTAAAACAATTAACTCCGAATATTATTGCAACCTTTTAGATCAGCTAAATAAGAAATTTGTAAGAACAGACCTGCATTACAGATGGAATAAATCGTAATGGAAGAAAGAAAAGACTATGTACGTGCTTAAACAAATGTTTTTGCGATGAACTTAAAACAATGCCTTTGTTGAAAGCGTTTTTCTGCGAATGAAAAGGCTATTGCAGCCATGGAATATTATTTTGCAGAGCTTACGGAAAATCGTTACAGAGATTGGGTTAAAGTTTATTGGAGGGTCAATGGAATAAGTGTTTCGAAGTTGAGGGAGATTATCTATATAAATATAAAAATGAATGTACGTTTGTTTATTTGTGTGTCCTGAATATGTGTTCATCCGATCGCGATGAAAATTTCCAAATTGGTTGTTCGCATTCATGCGCAGGCTTTAGTCGTAGTACGGACAGCTTTGGAAAAGGGGCGTGGCGCCTCTCATACAACCCAAATTTGAGATATCGAATAGCTTTTGAGTTATAGTTCGCACAGCCATGGAATTTGGTATTCGACCACAATTTACACACGCCGTTCAGGGGACGTGGCATCTCCCATAAAACCCAAATTTACGATTTGCGATATCAAATAGCTTTGGAGTTATAGGCCGCACAGCCTAGAACTTCATTATTCGACCACGATTTACACATGCCGTTTCACTGATAAAATTTTATGGGCAAATGGTCGTGGCACCTCCCAAATTTGCGATATCGAAAAGCTTTGGAAGCATAGGTCGTACAGCCTCGGAGTTCAGTAATCGACCACAATGTACACGTGCCGTTTCACTGATAAAATTTTATGGGCATTGTAATGGTAAGTTACACCTTCCAAATAGCCCAAATTTGCGATATGGAATTGTTTTGGAGTTATAGGTCGCAAAGCTTCGGAATTCAGTAATCGAACTCAATTTACACTGATATAATTTTATGGAAGATTGGCAATGGGGGCGTGGCAGCAACGCACCGGGTTTCAGCTAGTATTGAATAAAAAATCTGATTTAATTTAAAAGTACACAATTTTTAATATTTGTTCAATACTTTTTTCCTAACCTGTATTAACACAGATTGTATTGATAGCATTAAGCTAATTTAATAAATTTTTTAAGCAATTTTTCTCTCATATTTAAACTATTTATAGAAGAGAGTAGTGCTTTTGTTCAAAAAGACTGCGAAAATATAATTTCCTTCAGATAAAATAGAATTTTTTGTCCTTCAAAAATTGATGAATACTTTTTTCAATCCTTTGTGTAAGTTAGGATAATTTTTTTTTTAAATATTTTTTAATAGTAATATATGTTTTTGTTTTCAAAATATAAAAAGTAAGCAGTCTCTTCAATTCGACAAAAACGTTAAGATAAATGATGACATTAAGACAATTTTAGGCAATATTTTCTTATCGAAATATGCATTTAAGAAACCTCTTTACAAAGAACTTTTAAATTTTGTGAAAAATATTTTAAGTCTGCTGCTGAACGTATTGTTTCTAATTTTAAGCTAGCTAAAAACGACAAGATATTTTCTTTGTAAATGGTAGAAAATAATTTGTTTTCCAAAATTCTTACAAATGAATATATTTGAACTCCTAAATTTAAGATGACATTGCACGTTAATAAAAAAAAAAGAAAAATTTAAAAAATTTAATTTAAGACATTTATTGTGAGTTTGGTTATTCAGGATAGTGAAATTCAGTTTGTTTTCACAAATAAAAGGGGAAAACGCAGTATCTGCCTGTAGATACCGCTTTTTTATGTCTGTTTATGTATATACTGCGTTTTTTCTTGAATGATTGCTTTAATTTGTGTAGATATGACATTTCATGTTAAAATATTAAGCAATTGAGCATAAAATTCACAATTTGTAGTTTATTTTTTTTTTGAAAATGGAAGAAAGATGATTAAGAAAAAACAGGAACCTGACATAACCTCAAGTGGCACAATCCCAATTTTTAGTTTTGGGATTATATCACTCCTTATACAGTGAAATAAACAAAAATCTTTTACTTGGGGCAATGTCACCGCTTGTAAAGTGTCATAATCCCAATTGGGATAATGACACTTTTGAGCCTAAAAATGAGAAGTTTAAACATTTCGATATAATTTGTTTTTAGCTAAAATTAATTTTTTTGACGATTTTTTCGTGAAACGTATGTATGTATTAAGAGCTTTAAATTCCTAATCTGTACAAATTAATGGCCATTTGTACATCTGGTTTCGAAGTAATAGGGGTCCAAATTAAAGAAAATGGGCTCGAAAATCTTACTATTTTTCTATTAATTGCATTCTTTTATAAACTAAGCAAGAGTATTTAAAGAAAACTTATGCTATTAACTCTTCAATAAGCTATTAACCATTAAATTCCATGCATTACTTTTCAAGATAGAACACTTTTATTACATATGTAAGTCCCAACTTTTTTCAATAAACTAAACTAGTTTTACTGCATTATTCTGTATCACGAACAAGCACACCAACGATGAGAAAGACACGAGAAGCAATACTTTTTTTTATACAAAATTGTATTGCTTCTCGTTTCTTTCTCATCGCTAGTGTCATACAGAATAATGCAGTTAGTTTTTTTCTTTAATTTGCACTTCCAGCCTAATATATCAAAAAATTAAAAATTTTTAACAAAATCGCGCGATTTTTGGGATTTCTGAAATTATATCGTATATATTCTGAAATCGTTTATACTGAAAAAAGAAAAAATGTCCACTTTTATATGTAAGTAATATGTTATAAAACTATAAAAATATTTTTGTTTACAAGTAAAATTTGGAATTTTGACTTCTTTTTATTTGGGAATATGTCATCCCTTCCATAGTGACATAGTCCCAAGTAAAAAATTGGGGTTATATCACTGTATAAGGAGTGACATAATCCCAAAATTAAGAATTGGGATTGTGCCACTTGGGATTATATCACGGCACCAGAAAAAACAATAAAACTAGTTTTGATTTTCATGCTAGATGCCGCACTCTTCCTTATGACGGCAGTGCAGCGATTGCAAATTGTAACGAAACTTAATAATTCTAGTAAAGGTTGCAGCGACAATTACACTTATTAATATGCACTTTGATTTTTTTGTTTCTGATAAATTGCACTCAAAAAATTTATAAGAAAAATTTCTACGAATGATATTAGTAAACAAAATATTCGTACATTCTACAAATATTCGTACAATATACAAAGTATTTTTATTATGATATCTTTACGAATGCATTCGCAAAATTTTTCTAATATATTCGTAATATTTACTAATGCTTTTGTACTATTTACGAATGAAAAATAATATTAGTAGAAACAATTCATTCGTAGGCTGACCGTACGAATTATAAGTAGAATGTACGAATTATTAGTAAATTTTAAATAATTGAAAAGCGAAATCCTTCAGAATTGTTAGTAGAACATCTACAGAACATAAGGAACTGTATGATTGTCAAGTGAGTGTAGCCTACTGGTAGAGTGTGTGGCCCGAAAACTAAAGAGTCGAGGTTCAAGCCCGGCTCGGACAGCATTTTTTTTGGCTGGTTTTTACAAATAAAATGTTCGAAATATGTACTAATTTACGTCGATTCTACGAATCCTATTAGTGGCTGAAAACTACGAATAAAATTCGTACAATGGTCGCAGTTATTCGTAATATTTACACACAAATATTTTTGTCTGTGGGAACAACCTATCTTGACCCTGTCTGAAAACGACTATTTTTTACGCCAACTAGCGAGAAAAACGAAAATTTTTTTTGGAATATTGTTTTCTGTATTATTTACGTTAATAAAATTTCAAGTCTTTATCCAATAAAATCTTTTCACAATAGATGTTTTAAATTAAATCTTTTTATTTTTATTTTTCAACGTGCAGTTATAGCTTAATATTATTAAAAGGCAATAGCAACCCATATAATTTATCGTACACTAAACTGAATAAGTTGTGTAATTTTTTTCTTTTTTATTGCAATTACATATTATTTTGTATATTGCTTTTGTATAAATATTATATGTCCTTATAAAATTAATGTAATTAATATAATTAAAGAGCGCTGCGCACATAAAAGACGGAAGTACTGAAATTTATGTTCCTTTTTTACCTGACTACGGCGAAGCAAAAGGAGAGGAATATCTGTTTGTATGTATGTATGTAGTATGTATGTAGTATGTATGTTCATCTGTTCCAATCTCACTTCAAAACTACTTATCATAATATGACAAATGAGGTATCGTTGGAAGCGTTTTGATAATATTCTGGTTAATGGTTATGTAACGTCACATTTAATTTAATATAGCGCTCTCTAGCGGACATAAAGTCATGAGCAAAAAATTTTTTTTAGTGACATAAGCAAATGAGGTATCGATGAAGCGTTTTGATTGTCCGATGAAGAAAAGTTATGTGACGTCACATAAAGCTTAATATAGCGCCCTCTAGAGGACAAAAAGTCAACTGAGCCCCTAACTTCTAAACTACCCTAACTTCTAAACTACTAATCATAATTTGACAAATGAGGTATCTTTAGAAACGTTTTGAGCGTCTGCTGGCTAAAGACCATATGACGTCACATTCAATATAATATGGCGCCCTCTGTAGGATAGAAAGTCAACTGAACCCCTAACTTCTAAACTACTTATTAAAATTTAACAAATGAGGTATCGTTGGAAATGTTTTGATCTGGTTATAGGTTATGTAACGTCAGATACAATTTTATATAGCGCCCTCTAGAGGACGTAAAGAAACTAAACCACTAACTTCTAAACTACATATCATATTTTGACAATTGAGGTATCGTTGGAAGAGTTTTCCTTGTCCGGTGGTTAAAGGCTATGTGACGTAAAATTGAATTTAATGTGGTGCCCTCTAAAGGACAGAAAGTGAACTAAACCACTAACTTCTAAAATACTTATCATATTGTATTTTGACAAATCAGGTATCGTTGAAAGCGTTTTCCACGTCCACTGGTTAAGGGTTATGTGATGTTGCAATAAATATAATAAAGCGTCCTCCAGAGAACAGAAAACTAACTTAACCCCTATCTTCTAAGCTACTTATCATAATTTGATAAATCAGGTATTGTTGAAAGCGTTTTTTTAGTCCGCTTATTAAGGGCTTTGTGACGTCACATTTAATTGAATGTAGCGCCTTCTATAGGACATATGGTCATGCACTAAAAAAATTTTTAAGTGCCATTATAAACATCTTTGTTTATAAATTGATCATCAAATAGTTAATTAGTAGTTAATACTTTCGATTATATAAAAATTCTATCCCTAAATTAATTTAAATAAAAAATCAGTTCAAAAACTAAAACCCGACTGCTAAAAAGCGCTCTCTAAAAAGAATGAAAAAAGAAAATATTCTCATCTGAAATTGTTATGTAAAGGCTATTAAATTTTTTTGTCTATTAAACAAACAACATACACATAATATATTTTTTTGTATTTTATACATATTCATAGTGATATTCAGAAGATATCCGTGGTCGTATGCCACCTACCCTAACAAAATATTACATTTTAACAGTAGTAAGCGATCAAAAGCTTTAGGGAAAAGTGCATTATACATCTAGAGGGCGACATATGACAATATAATGAGGTGGCATACTACCACGTCTATCTTTTAAACATAACTATAAATTAGTATTATATGCAAAAAAATATATTACATATATAATAGACAAAAAAAATTTAATAGTTTGTACATAACAATTTCAGGTGAGAATATTTTCTTGTTTCATCCTTTTTAGAGAGCGCTTTTTAGTAGTCGGGTTTTAGTTGTTTTGAACATATTTTTTTATATTATTATATATTAATATTCAATTAATGTATAATAATATTCTTATTGTTGTATTTTAATAAAAATATTTGTTAGACTTAAAATTAAACAAGTAAAATTGTTATGGAAGCTTAAGAAGTTTTGTTTCATTATTAAAAATATTAAAGGTTTATTTTTGTGTTTAAAAAATGAATATATTATTGCGTTTTGGATTTTGATACCTGGATACTTTTCTTCTTAAAAGTAGATACTTTTAGGTACTTTTGGATACTTTTTGACCTTTTCATGGAAACTTTTTTCAGAATCGTCGCGGCAACACTGTTTATAAGCATTAGACAAACAATGTCTTAAATTTCAAACTTCATTTATAATTCTTTAAAGATGTTTAACTTCTCTGAACCTTTCTTGTATAATTTTTAGTGCTTCTGCTGATCTCATACCAAACTACAGGTTCTACGCTATTTACATTTAGTCAAAGTTCCTTTGCTCTTAAAATCACCACCACCAACCCGACTTCCCCCAAAGCAAGACCAACCCACAATCATCAGCACAAATGTTTGCACTGAAAACTGAAAAGCTAAATGAGCAAAAATATTTTCTAGCAAAATATGTAAATTTTTTGCTGTGGTTGTAGAAATGAAATAAAAAATCCTAAAAATATGCAAACAAAATCAACATTTCTTCTTATTTCTGTTCTTTTAATTTTTAGTTTTTCTTTTTCTTTTTTGTTATCCTTGCAAGCATGAGTTGCTGTTCATTCTGCTTTCTTCGTCATCATTCTGCTGACTAACTCCCTGAAGTAAGGCACCGCGCCACGCTGCGCCACGCCATAAATTGACAGACATGAATAAGCGACGACGCCATATTGTTCGCTGTATGCTTCACAGCTTTCTCGAAGCTGCACAGCATAATTTTAGGGGCTGCTTGTCTAAGTGCTTTGAATGTGCCACGCACTAAACAATCATTTTAATTGCCCTCTGATGGAAAATTAAAATCATCTGCTGCAAATGTTTTGTGGCTTGTGGGAAGATAGTAGAGAATGTAGAAAATGTTTGTAGAAGTGTGCTATGATGGGTGCTGGTGGTTGACTCAGGCTTAAAAGAGGATGGATGATAAGCTAGATAAGAATCTTAATAGGTAGTTATAAATTTGTAACAATATGGAAGAAATGCTGCTTTAAATCAGCTCATTGAGATTATGTTTTTTTTTTTTAAATTTTGCTCCGGGAAAAATAGTCATACTCTGGAACAGAGAGAACTACAAGACTCAAATAAAAATATTCATATGTAATCAACACTGTGAAAACCATGCCTCTGCGTTCAAGCGATCAAACTTGCTCGAATGCACATATTCGTTGTTGAGTTTAATGCAATCAATCCATGTGCTTCGTGTTGGCTCTATGATTTTAATCATCGATCGCCTTCATGGCAATCATTTCGTGTTTATTCGTTTGGCTCAGCAATGATTATTTTGATCAAGAATAAAACGCAAAAAGAAACTCATATGAGTTTTTGCATAAGCTGGCACTTTTAAAAAACTGCTCTAACACAAAAGCTTGGTCTTTGGAAGCGGTGAAGACTTTGGTACGAATTTTTAAAACGATTAAACCTAACTCTTTGATTCCTCTTTTAAGAAATACATACATATTCATTGCAACATATAACGCCAACGCTAGTTTTCTAAAACATGTGAATAGTTTTAATATTATTTTTGAGAGAGCGGACTCTCGATAGGATGCTTCGTCAAAGCTTTGTAAAAATTCCTAAGCACCCGCTTGTAAAATTTGTCGGTGATGACATTGTAATGCAAATCTGTAAGCGGGGTGAGAAAAAAAAATTTTGTTTGTGTCGTTTAGATCATTACTTTCTTTTCATTGTTCAAACAACATTTTGACTTTTTTCGTCTGCGTAACAACATATTGTTTACTAACAGCAAGTTTTGTAGTAAAGTGTGTTTATTGAAATGATTAATATATAAAACCAGAACAAAGTTTTATATATAAAGAAACTAAGTGTTACTAAAAATTAATTCTGAAATGCTTAATTTAAAGTAATAAATTCGTTCATTAAATTGTAAAAAATTGTCTTTTTGGCATACAGAGGATTTTCGTTCGATTTGGTTTTGTTCTCTCTATTTTTTTTTAGTAATTTTTTGTTCCCTCCTATCTTGTGTATACTTACTCTCATCGTCGCTTACTGTGTAAGGTAGATGCAATCCGTATGTTTTAGTGGCCATGCCCGAATACAAACTTCGGAGGCCTCGCAGCTACATTGAATCTAAGAAAAAGTTGTCATAAATGTGGTAAATGTGTCCATTTATCACTGGGCATCTTTTATATTATTTTTGAGAGCGCAACTGGTAATATGAGAGCTGACCCTCATTAGGGTACTACCCCGGTGGTAAATGGACACATGACGTAACCAATTATTTCCTAAATACAATGTAGCTGCGGGGCCTCTGAAGTCTGTGTACAAATCTCAATTACATTTGTTCGGACATGGCCGCTAAACACTGATGCCATTTACTTTGTACAGTAAGCGACGATTGGAGTAGGTATGCACAAGATAGGAGAGAATAAAAAAATTACCCACAAAATATAAGAGCACACAAATAAATTGAACGGAAATCCTCTCTACGCCAAATACACAACGAGAACGAAAGATAACTTACCGAAAAGAAGCAAACAAATGCAAATGACGCCACAAATTATTTCCACAATAATTTTTACAATTAATTGAACGAATTTAATACCTTTTATTTATCACTTTAAAGTTAATGTTTTCCTCTGTTCTGGTTTAAACATAAAGATTAATAGATTTCACAAACACACTTCACTGTAAAACTTCATGTTAGAAAACACGATATTGCTACACAGACGAATAAAGTCAAACTGTTGTTTGAACAATGAAAATAAGATAATGTGAGCACAAACAAGATTTTATTTCCGCTTACAGTTCTGTATTACAATGCCATTACCGACAAAATTTTACTAGCGGGACGTTAAGGCATTAGGGAAGTACTTTTTTTAATCTCAGCAATTTGTCTAGCAGCTTCAATAAGTCTTGTGAGAGAAACAATACTGTAGCTTTTTCCTACGAGAGTGAACATCTTAAGCGACCTTAACAAGATTCGTAGGTATTTCAAACAAGGCTAAATGAGGGAGGGAAATGTTTCTTGGAAGTTCAATCGTTTGGGGATTTATTCTATGACGATAAATCAGTTGTTAATTATAATATCATAAAAATTTAGGAGGTTATTAAAAAATTATGAATAGACTTGGTCTGGTTACATAAAAAGGAACGATTAAATTGAGGTTTAAATCAAGAAAGCTACTGATCAGTTGCAATTTCAAACTTTTGTGTTCCAAAGGATGTATATTCTGTCAAAAAAAAATAACGGGAATCCATCATTTAAAGAGCCAGCTTAAAGGAATTTGTCAAAAATTTTTTATCCTTAAGTTGGCACAACTGTCCTCTATTCCTCTAATCCTCTGTTCTGTAGTTTGTTTACAGTGATCGATGTTGTCAATTCTTTGTGTTCAAGTGCATTTAGCGATTTTTACTAAGAACAGAAATATCGAACAAAGAATTTGTTTTAAAATTTTGCACTGCAAATTAAATTTCTTATGTCGAGTCGCTTAAAATGTTACAGAAGCTTACGGTGAATTGATTCATATCAAAATACGTGCATATGAGTGGCACAATGCTTCAAAAGCGACCGAGATGTGGTGGTAGTTTAATATTGCTCTGGTTGGCCATCAACATTTTCAACTGAAGTTAGCATGGCTAAAGTTAAGCAACTGGCGACTAAAAAATTTCATTTAAGTTTAAAAGAGATAGCTGCTGAGCTTTCTATGTTTCACGAATCATTTTACATAATTTTTAAAGATTCCGTCGAACACGTTTCAGCTCGACAAGTTCCAAAAAACATGAATTTATTTTCAAAATGCGGGTGGTCTTCGCACTAAGACATGCACGCTTTACAATTCATCGCTCTCACACGACTACGACATAATTGCCCTAGTTGAAACCTGGATGACGTCACACTTCACATCTAGCGAACTCTTTGACTCTCATTACACTATATACCGTAGAGATAGAGTGCTGCAGCATGGTGTATCAAGAGGTGGCGGTCTTCTTATTGCCATAACTTCGTCTCTGGCTAGCAAAGAGATCAAGCTTCCACGCAACGATGCAAATATTGAACAAATGTGTATTGTAGTAGTTTTCAATGATTTTTTAACGAATTGTAAGAATGAAATAGTTTTAATATTTAGTTACATTCCTCCTGCAAGTAGCTTGAATATATATACTGATCATTTATTCAATATTGATTTTGTACTAAATTCTTTAAATGAAAATCAAACGCCTTGTGTTCTCGGTGACTTTAACCTTGGAAATATTGATTGGAAATTCTGCACCGAAGAAAAGATTTTTATTCCATTTAAAGTGAAAGGTGTTATAGAATCCACATTATGTGATACGTTATACTCTTTGAGCCTTATCCAAATAAATAATATTTTCAACGACATTAATCGTATTTTAGATCTTATTTTTATTAACAATGATTTTAAATACGAGCTTAATAAATGTGATATGCCTTTAGTAAATGACTCTTTTCATCATAAGGCACTTGTTCTAAAATTCAATTTTTATATTTTCAATAACAACCAGCAAACTGAACGAATTCTCTCATACGACTTCGGGAAAGCAAACTATGAAGCTCTGAATAAATTTTTTGGTTCGATAAATTGGAACTTGTTATTCGAGTTCAAGGACTTACACAACATGTACTTTTCTTTCAAAAAGGTAATTGAAGAAGGCCTGTTTTTATATATACCTACTAAGGCACAAAAAGCTTGCTTTAAGCATCCTTGGTATAATAGAAGACTTATTCACCTAAAAAACCTTAGAATTAAGGCACATTAAAAATTTAAAAAAACTGGTCTTCTAAATAATCAATTCATTTTTAACCTTCGCAGACGCGAATTTGAATTTCTTTCGACATTTTTGTACAAGAATTATATATCTTCTATGGAATCAGATATCAAATCAAATCCTAAATCTTTCTGGATTTTCTTTAATTCAAAAAGAAAAACATCTGGCCTTCCTAATTCTATGGAATTAAATGAAATCACTGCAGATAACCCATCGGATATTAGCGAATTATTCGCTAATTATTTTGGAAGTGTGTTCAAACGTACAAATTTTCAAGCACATCTAGATGATTTTTCCAGTCTTCAACAGTTGGCTGATATACACATTTTAGCAATTTCAGAAGGAGATGTGTTGCAATCCCTTATCGCTCTGGACTGCAAAAAAGGTGCTGGTTTTGACCTTCTTCCCCCCATATTTCTAAAAAAATGTGCTGAAACTCTACACACAGCTTTGAGTAAAATTTTTAATAAGTCCCTTTTGGAAGGGCAGTTTCTTAAAGAATGGAAAACAGCATATGTTACACCAATTTTCAAATCAGGACAAAAACATTTAATCGAAAGCTGTAGGCCTATAGTAAAACTGTCGGTTATACCCAAAATTTTTGACAAAATTGTGAACAAATTGTTATTTGGTGAAGTGCGTAATATGATCTCAACTAAGCAACATGGTTTTTTTTCCGGTAGATCTACGAACACAAATCTCGCTGTTTTTTCAAATTTTTGTCTGAGTAGCATCGAAAGCGGCTTGCAAGTCGATGTATTATACACAGACTTTTCTAAAGCTTTCGATAGCGTACAACACGAAATACTACTGTTGAAACTTGAGAAGTTAGGATTTCACTCTCAGCTCTTAAAATGGATTCGATCCTATCTATCGGACAGATTTATGTTCGTTAAGATTGGTGAGTGTTTATCTAGCCCTATTGTAGTCAAATCGGGCGTGCCACAGGAGAGTCATTTGGGTCCGTTACTTTTTATTTTATTTATTAATGACTTACCGCAAAACCTTAAGAATAGTAACAGCTTACTATACGCAGATGATTTTAAAATATACCAGAAAATCGGCAACTATAACGACTGCATAAACTTACAAATTGACATAAATTGTCTTCTTATTTGGTGTAAAAGCAATCACTTAGACTTAAATTTTTCAAAGTGTAAAGTTCTTACTTTTTCTCGGAAAATTTTCCAATTGAGTTCTACTACGTTTATGACTCCAATGAAAATTTTGCAAGAGTCTCCCAAATTAAAGACCTCGGTGTCTACTTTTCTTCTAATTTTTCTTTTGAAATACACATTGACTATCTTGTTTCTAAAGCTAACTCTCAATTTGGGTTTTTGAAAAGGAACTCGAGAGAATTTTTAGATCCATTTACACCAAAGGCAATTTTTGTAAGCTTAGTGAGATCAGTGTTGGAATTTGGCAGTGTAATTTGGGAGCCATTTTATAATAATTCGATTAATAGAATCGAGAACATTCAGAAACGTTTCACAAGGTTTGCTTTACGTCGTATGTACTCGTGGGAAAATATGCCTAATTATTTGGTGCGGTGTCATCTGTTAAGTGTTTGTAGTTTGGCTCAAAGACGAGTAATGTCAAATATAATGTTTATAAAAGACATAATTGATGGAAGAATAAGCTCTCCAGAGCTATTAGCCCTAATTCCGTTTCATATCCCAATTCGTTCTCTGAGAGAAAATCAATTATTCTATACTCCTCGACATAGAACTAATTACGGACTCAATGAACCAATAACGAGGTGTCTATCTCAATTCAACTCTTTTGCGAACCAATTTGATATCTGTACAGAAAGATATATATTCAAAAGACAGTTGGAGGAAATTATTTCAATTAATATTTAAATCTTGTTCAAAACTGTTTTAAAATATTTTTTAGAATCGAAGAAATTTAAATTTCGTTGTTTAGGATTAAGTACTAAAGTATATGTTAAGTTTTGGTAATCTGTAAGGGTATAAACTCGGTAGATGGAAATAAATAAATAAAAAAAAAAAAAATAAAAAAAAAATTTTCTTCATAAACTCAATAGTGTAAAGGCCACTGACGACATGGTCGACCGAGTCAAATCCGACTCCACATTGGTAACATGCATTGTAACTGGTGATGAGCCATGGGTTCAAGAGTTTGATATGCAAAATCAATAAGCTCCGGATCCAACTGATCTTAAACCAAAAAAATGTATGTGGTTTTGTTGACTGTTTTCTTTGGTTATCGTGGCGTTGTGCACTTGCAATTCTTACCAAAAGTTTTCAGTCGACAGAAGAAATAAAAGAGAATTCCTCGCGAGAACTGAAGTGTATTATTTCGGATGGGGTCTACCTTAAAGGCAACACAATAAATTTAGATGAATAATAAATCTTTTGATTGACCAATTTTTGGTGCTTTTTTGACAGAATGTATAATAAAAATATTATAAAAAATAATAACTTTAAGCTATACACGGAAAGAAATACTTTGTCTATAATTTTTTCTCGTGTTTTCCTTAGCGTTGATTTGCTATTTAGTTATACAAAATAAAAGGGGTAAGCATTTTAATTACATTATATGACATTCTTACTTTGTGAGATAGAAAAAATAAATTTAATTTATCAATCGAGACCATTATATACCTACATAAATAACCTTATGTTTGTACTAATTGCCGGGCTGTCAATATGCGCAATTAGCGCTAAAAGTTTGCTTGACATTTGTTTGAGTTCCACACTGCACTTCATTGCATGCGAAAGTAAATACAATAGTGCACATAAACACAAACATACAAAAACTGCCATATAACTACAATGAGGCACAATTATTCAGTCAAACGGCCGTATAAGCTTACATGAAATAAAATCACACACATCGCCACAATCAGTGACAAATAAGCTCATGAGTTGGGCTTTCATAAAAGTTAAGTTGAAAAGCAGTTTCAGTCACAAAACATAACTACTGGTAGCTCCTTTTATTTATACTACCTACAAAATAATCTTAGTAAAAGTTTTAAACTTGTTATGTCCATAAAACAATGATACGGAAATAAAACTTACCTCCTATTTTAATATATTTAATTGATATAAAATAAATGATTTCTGATAAAAATTTGATGAAATGTCTGGTCCACAATGCATTAAAAAGGGGCTCATATCAAAAAGAAATGCATCGATATGTGAAAAACTTTTACTAATATAATAAATACATAATATAAGCACAGTATATTAATAATAATGCAAGAGATATACATAAAAGTTTAATTATGTATGTAAGAAAATTTTTGTACATACCTATTTCAATAAAGAAATGCAATATTTATAAAGTTTAGCTAACTTTTCCAGAAAATGAAGTGTTTTATTTGGAAAAATTATTAATTTGTGAAATAGATACAAAAAACAACTACCTTACCGGCTACAATGCGTGCTGCTGGGTGGGATGACATAACGTCCACCGACATAAGATCCATGGACATAAGTCCCATCTAAGCGGAAATAAAGTCCATGGATATTATGTCTACTTCGCATACGGACATAATGTCCATAGACCTTATGGCATTTACAGACTGGAAAACTCCACGATTTTTAATACAAATTGTTCAATTTTTATGCATTAATGTAACTCAAGAATTTATTAAAGTTCGGTGCAGTTGTTTGCATGTATGAAATTCTGTATACAAAATTCTGCATTACGAAATTCTGCATTAACAGAAAACTGTGTTAAGAAATTCTGTATGCCAAAATTCTGCAAAATATGGACTAAGAACAACTAAGGTTAAAATAACAACTTTCCGTACAAGGGCAAATAATTTAATCTTAAAACACACCGTTTTGTATCCCAATAAAGTTCAAATGCTGAAATGGAGAGCAGACTTTTCGAAAGAAAAATTTGAAAAAACAGCTTATTGAAATAAAACAATATTTTAAAAATACTGTAAAAATTACAGCATTTTGACAATACAGACTTTTGACAAGCAGAAAACTGACCTGCTCGGAATTTATTATTTTATGATAAAAAGATCATAAATGAGCCCATGTATGGAAGGTTATTTTTGTAATATAAAACTGATATTTTTCATAAAAAATTCGATATATATAACGTGTTCAGTAAAATTGTTTAAAATTCTTCTGGACTTTATGTCTGTTTTAATTTGGATATTCTGCTTCAAACGGACATAATGTCCATGGACCTTATGCTCGTGGACGTTATGTTGTCCAGAGTCTTTATACGGCCCTTAACTTGATCTGGCAAAATTTAAAATTGTATCTCCACAGGTAAGGGCTGGGCGGACAGATGCATTTTTGCACCACTAGCTGCATCACATACTATCACAGCCGTACCTGCCCATTTTAAAACAGTAAACGGGCTCTAAATTTATTTTAACATAAAATTTAAAACTTATAACAGTAACTATTGAAAAGCAATTTTCGATATTCCGATTTAAAATTTTTCCGGAATTTAAAAAATCCAAGTAAAATCCAAGTTAACGACCGAATGGACTCAAAGCAAAAATGATGTATTGAATTGTCAAAGGTCCATACTAACATCGTCCCTACAGTACCAGGTAATATCTCTTTAGCGCTTATCTGGAGAAAATTCTAAAGTTACTCGTGCAAAAATACACCAATAGCTGGAAATTGGTTAAAGAGTTTTTGGCTAAAAATTATAATTATAACTAAGGAACTAATAAAACAATTTTTTACAATTTATACTTGTTTTAAAGCTAATAAAATTTGCTATCTTTAGTTATAAGAAACATTGCAATTTTTCCAGTTTATTTTTTTAAAAACTTTGCAAAGTAAAACTGTGATGAAAATTATTACGAAAATTTGATAACTTCAACTCACATTACCCAGTGTTACAAGAGGAAGAGCATGAGGAAGAGTTTTTTGGTTACATACATTTTTATTTTGACGAATTTGAAGATTTCGGATACGGTATTTTTTCCAAAAAACAAACACAGAAAAACACAGTGAATTTTTCTGAATTTTGGTTTTTTGATGATTTTTTTTGGAATGCCAGGAAAGGGCATTAACACTTAAAAGCCTAATGGTTCCTCTAGGAACCATAACTTTAGAGGCGTGTATTTTAAGCATTTTTAATAATTTTTCTTGTGTATGTTTCCTAACTACTTGTATTGATGTGTGCTCCATCTAGTGGTAAACATTTAAAAGTGGCTAACAATAGTGAACAAAAGCTTTTTGAGCTTTTCTTGAACAAAACGTCAAATATAACAAGAGGCACTTTTTCAAGTTGATAGCATACAAGATTAATTTACTAAAATATACTAAAAAAAATATATGTATTTGTGATCTATAGCACCTATATAATTGATGTAAGTAAAGAAAAATTCATAAAATTAAAGTTTTTTCTAATTGACCTTGTTATTTATTATGTTGATTTTATATGATTTAAATACAAATTCTAAATATTTGCTAGTTTAAATCATACTTGATTTTAAATACAAATTCTAGTTGTTTGATAGTTTAAAATCATTTATTGAGCGATTTCGTTTATAACCGAATGGGAGAAAAACTGAGAAATTGACATTTAAAATCTCATCGCCTCTGTGGTGCAGTGTGCTAGTGCGCGCTTGCACGGGTATCACAAAGATTTCTGATGAAGCCTTTAGCAGGGCCGAAATTGCAATAAAATCAGCTTGTGATTTTTTTCCTTTTCATATTGAAAAAACGTTGTCGTTGTTGTTGTTTCTTCGGAAAAGATTCGTTAGAACAATTAATTGTTCTTACTTTGACCGTAAGCTCAATAAACGATTTTAAACTATCAAACAACTAGAATTTGTATTTAAAATAAAGCATGATTTAAGAATTTGCATTCAAATCATATAAAATCAATTTATAAAATTTAGTTGATGAGTGTTGTTTTGTAAAAAGTTCGACCTGCTCAAAGAACCAGCAGGCGCTCATTAGAGAAGTTAAATTCGTTTGTGCTTGATTTTATTTTGTTTATTTCTCATAATTTTTTGTTATTCCAGAACAGAATGCAGCGGAAGTATAAAGATTTTTCCACAAACGAGAAATTTGAAAAATTTGTCAATGATTTCGATTGGTCCGCAAGTGAAATTGGCAATATTTCTGACTTTTCGGAAGACAGTCTCCAAATTTCGACGTGCTGGCAAATGAGGATATAAATGTTGAATTGGAGGACGATGTGTATGAACGTGAAAATTAATTAGTAGCTGAACCAGTAGCACATGTTGAACTAACTGCTGGTGCGAATGCTAAAAACGAAATTCATGATATTGTTGTTGCTGGAGATGAAAGCCAATGGCATGAGCATGCGAATTTTTATAAAAATGTTATCATTGAAAAGGTCTTATCATATTTCAAAAAAATTTATATAGAAGTAAAAAGATATGCAGCTTTACGCCAGTAGGGTTAAATTTAAAAATAATAGGGTTTTGACACCAGAAATATTGGTGCTAGAAACACTTTTCAGCTTTTTTTTCTTTTTCGTAACAGATGATATCATTTCTAACATGGTGGAGCAAAGCAATACGTATTCAACTGAAAAAGATCCATCGCATCTCCTAAATACATCGCTAGATGAAACGAAACGTTTTTTGAGCATAATATACTTTATGTCAGTCACCAAGTGTATGGATGTATTGGGGTGAATTTGGAAATCAGGCTCTCATGGAAACCATGACAAGAAATTGACATGACAAAATACGGCAGTTTTTGCATCTCAATGAAAACAATAATATGCCACATATGTCATATCAACAACTACCACCTTCTCCTAGACGAGTATCGCAACGACAACAACCTGCTTCAACAAACTATGATCGCTTTTATAAAATTCGGCCACTCATTGACGCCCTCAACTATAACTTCGACAAAGTTTCAAAGAGAGGTCGTTTGTGTGTCGACGAACAAATTTGCGCTACAAAAATAAGACACTATTTAAAACAATACATGCCAGATAAAACGCACTCATGGGGCAATAAGCTGTTTCTGATTTGCGACGATATGGGATTCTGCTATAATTTTGCAATCTATTCTGGAAATGAAGACCATGTATTGGAAAATGAACCAGACTTGGGAGCAGCAGCAAATGTTGTGGTCCGCTTGGCTTGCAAAGTTCCTCGTTTCACGAACTATAGAATCTTTTTTGATAATTATTATACCAGCGTTCCCTTAATAGCTTATTAACGCCAAATTTCTGGCTGTAAGCTGCCAGAAAAATTATCTAATCGAAGAGATTGTGTAGAATACTGTACCAATATTCATGGAATTGATATAACAAATGTAGCATGGAAGGATAACAAAGTCGTGAACATGGCATCGACATTACTTGGTAAAAAACCATTCAAATATACGGAAGAAAACCCATCTCAAGACGCGCCAACCATTTCAAGCTGCATTAGAATAAAGTCATGAAGTGGACAAATCGGCAAATATATCATATGCTGGACATGGCCATGATAAATACACGCCATTTCAATTTGTGTCCCCATACAGATAAAATGATGAATTTGCATGAATTTATCATGAACCTTTCTAAAGTACTAATGAAATCCGGACGTAGAGAAATTAAAAAAGGTCATCCAAGGAGCACTGAAAGCTCTGCAAGCATTCCAAAGTGGGCTCGTCTGACAATTTCAAAATTGCCGCCACGTGACGTGCGTTTTGACAATGTCGGCCATTTCCCTAAGTACCTTTTAACAGGAAAACCACGCTGCAAGAACCCAGAATGCACTTCACGAACAACTGTATATTGCATTTAATGCGATATACCACTTTGTTTTAAATCGACAAAAAATTGTTTTTATGAATTTTATTCTAATTGAGCTGTTTTATATCATAAATTAAATTAAAGTTCATAAAAATAAAGATTTCTGATAAGTATACCATATGCATTTCAGTTTCTCAATGAATTCTTGAGCCTGGTGGTTCTTTCAACCAACCAATAAAACCATCCCTTAAATGTTCAAAACTCAAAATTGGGCAAAATCGTAGAACAAACGTTGTTCAAGATGTAAAAATCCACCAAACATATTTTTTCATCGAAAAAAAAGTCAGGCGTTTAAGGGTTAAGGATTTTTAAAAAAACTCAATTTGTAACAGCTTTAACTTTTGGCACAAAATAGCTCAACATCATGCTTAAACTATTCCTAGAAAAACTATTTCGAAATTTGTTTTATTTAATTTTTTTCGCAAAAATACTCAAAAACTAAATTTCCAAAAAGGTGTCCTTCTAGCGAAAAATCCGTAACTATCAAACTATTCAACGTAATCGTATAACTTTTTGTGTCTGCATTAGGACTAGCTTAGGAAAATATACAATCAACATTTCATTTAATATTTTCCGATTTAGATTTTTGCGATTTATTTCAATACAACAATAACAAATCGGTAAGTAAAAAATACCAACTCTGATATTTTTTGTCCAATTTTCATGTTTGATAACTCATTTTAAAGAAAAATGATTTGAAAATACAAAATGCATACCAGTTTTTTGAGAATTTTTTGTTTGAATTTGATTTTATTGAAAAACGTGTTTATTCATTTATGGCCAATCGCCATTTTGAATCGCCGTGCGCTAGCATTTATCAATTTTAAAATTTCGCAATATTTCGCAAATTACATTTTAAGGGCGAATTGAAACTTTTTCTAGCTAACTCGTTGAACTAAAATCCGATTTTCGTTTCTTAAGTCTAGTCTAATCTAATCTAATTACACACCAAATATAAGCAGAATACATAATACATAGCTATATAGCTGGTAAATAGCAGTTAACGTGTTAAACTGCTAAGTGACACAAAAGGGTTGATTGCTTTTGTTGTTGTGGAGTGTTGTTGCACTCCGACAATTGATCGAATTGGGTTTACGTTTTAAATAAACCATACTCTACAGAACCAAATGTGGAAAAAAAAAGAAAACAATTTTACACATACTCTACTTGCTTAACCAATATGGTTAGTGTGTAAGCATGCATTTTTATCTTTTATTTCTGTAAGTAGCTCTGTGTATGTTTGAGGAAATTTTGCCTTTTCTAGCTGTTGGATTTAATATTTAGTAGAATGCCAAGTCAGCAGCCTGAAGTCTAAGCTACTAAAGCTACCTGGCAGCGCATAGGTTTAATTTAGTAAATAAATACACTTTATATACGCCTGAATGCGCACAATTGGCTAGCACATAGTATTCATATGTGTATGTATGCATGTATAAGTGTATGCTAATTGATAGAATTTAAAATTAATTGAAGCATGTTTGCATGCATTAAAAGTTTATTAAATAAAAGCATCTACATTTGTTTTCAGGGCATAAATGTATATTTAATTGGTCAGGTATGGGCGCTTGCAGAGCTTAGTTTTAATAAAAAACTAATCACTCAAGAGCAGACATAGTATATAGATTTATCCGTACATGTGCATTTCGATTAATTAAAAATATTTTTATTAGTTGCAACATTCGTAGGGACAGAGTTGATTCTGTTGGGCTGTTACTTAAAGGTGGAATAAATTTAGTTTATATAGAATGGAGCACACTTGAAATGGAAGAAACGACCGTATAATTCAATGGCAATCTGGAACTGAACGGAACTGGATCAGGTGTATATTGCGAAACGCTACAAATCAAAAAGTCCTACAAACTCTCCGACTACTGTAACGTTTTTCTTACACAAATATACGCTATTGAAAAAGCTGCACAGGCCATTCATAGGAAAAATCTTACCCCCATAAAAGTAGTAATTTTTGTGGATAGCCAAGCGGCCATCAAAGCGCTGAATAGTAAAACGACGAAGGCTCGAACGGTACAAAACAGTAAACTGGCAGTGAACAGTATCTGCAATACCCAAAACGTCACTCTCTGCTGGGTTCCCGTATATAGCAATATCGAAGGGAACGACGCAGCGGATGAACTGGCTAGGCGTGGAGTAACCGCAAGTACAAACAGAGCTAATACGACCCCGGCAGACTTTCACGAAGACGTATACGAACTTACATGCTCTTCTAATATAACTAAAACAGCCCGAAATATACATTTTTTGTTGATTTGTAGGCGGTAAAAGAGGGTGTGGCAAAATATTTTGCCCTTAAACCATCTAGAACTCAAAAAAAAAATCGAGTGCCAAAATTTGAGCTTAGTTTAGTTTATACCTATCAAAAATTGCATCACTCTATGCTTATCCCCTTAAAATGGGGCGCAAATATAGTGCGACCACGGTCATTTTTAGTACAGTTGCTGAAAGTAACTATACGAACTAATTTATTAAGTTTTAATCTTAAACGACCAAAACCGTTTGAAATATAGCATTATCATTGATTTGTGGGAGGCAAAAGGAGGCGTTGCAATCCATTTTTAGTACAGTATTCGACCAAAAATGTCTTAAATATAGAGTTTTTATTGATTTTTGGGCGGTGAAAAGAGGTGTGGCAAAAATTTTCTCTTTTACAAACTTTATCCGTATAATTACAAACACAACAAAAAAAAAAAAAAAAACAAAAAAACAAAAACAAAAAAGAGTTATGGAATTAGTAACACACTTCAAGACTTTGTTTTATATATAAAGATTAAATTTTAATTTCCACTGATTTAACGAAAGGTTTGGAAACAGTTTTTGTCGCGAGAAATGCATACATGAACATTGCATTTAATGCAAATAAAATATGTTCGTCCTCCTGTGGAACTAACATTCTTACACCTTGTGGGATAGTTTCATCCATCGTGAGCTGGAAGGCCTTCAACCTTATCTTCAACAATCTCACGCAGTGGCCGTGCTTCATATTTATTTTTTCTGGTTGAGGGCTCAATATTATTTTCAAGAGTACGCAGGGGTCTTCCTCGCTTCCTTTGCCACACTCAACCGGAAATAAAGTTAGTTTTTTATATGGCTTTATATATGCTTAGCATATTGCAGTATTTTTTATAAAGCAACCAGGAAGCAACCAAAGCAAAATCAATAAAATGTGTGGAGAGACGTAGTGTCTATTTCGACGATTTTAAAAAATTCCGTAATAACTAATAAGTCAACGCCGCCCGTTGAGGAGTTATACTTTTGCACTATTTAAGGTCTTTTCACTTAAGCAAATCGCCTTGATTTTTTACAGTATATCCTCACAATGTCTTCTTCTCTTCTTCCTACAAAATTTGAAGAGATATGTATTACCTTGTTGTCCTGCCACTTGATCAGGCAAATTTTTTGATCGTTGCTCAAAAAGCATTCTGATGCACCGCATCCTCTTTTCAGCAACTCTTTATCTGAGCTGAATGCTGCACTTCAAAACCTGTTGATACGTGCAGTTCCAGCAGCATTCATACTTAACTGCGTCAAGATTTCAAGTAATTTGTAAGAGTTAGAAAAGTTATCGAGGAATAGATTATGACCAGGATTTTCTAATCTTTTTATCAAATAAAAAACTATTGCCGTTAAAAACCCGTACATTGTCAAGTTTTCTGAATCAATCCTTGTTTGTTTTCTTTGATAAAACTCAAAATCGTAAGAAAATCCAGATATTCCACAAAGAACATAATTTTTAATACCCCATGTGTTCGGTTTTCCTTTATAAAACAACTTACAAGAAAGCCTTCTTTTAAAAGACCAAATTTGCTCATCGATGCATACATCCTGTTCTTGGATTGGATGGTTGGATTCTTTCAAGCACCGGCTCCTTATTGTATCAATAAGTGGGCGTAGTCTTATGAACTTGTCATCACAACCATTTGGAATCGACAAATTATCAATGAAATAAAGGCTTAACCGCAGCTGTTGAAATCTTCTTAATGACATCGAATCTTTCAAAAGAGCCACACCCAATGTTTGGTCCCAAAACAAAGAAGTTCGAAGTAATTGCATGCTTCCCATAGCGATTCCCAAACGCCGATCAAAATTCTAATCTCTTCCTTTGTCGTATTTTTAAAACCTGCAATGAATGCTATTTTGTGCAGCATACAAGTTTGTATTAATTGTGGCACTTTTGTTTAGATCGCTGGTGGAGAACTGTTCAAAATAATCATAAGCACTTTTTAGATGCCACTTCTTGGGCATCACTTGGTTCAAAAGTGAATGGATTTGATTGATACTCCAATCTACGCCTAATGTCTCTGTTTTGTGTTGTATTATACTATGACCGAAATTAATTTTCACATACTGCTCCTGATTTCGCTGTTTCTGCCTTATATCATGTATCATTGTGTCTTATAAAATAATCTATAAGAATCTCATCCTCAGGATCGATGTCGACAATTCCGCCTTCAAACCCGATTTCAGCTGCTTCGACAAAATCACTTTCCTTTTCCTCATAATCCGATAAATCCACTTCTATCCTGTCCAAAAACTCTGAAATTCCCTTATTTGTCAAACCTTTTTTACGTAAACTCATTGCACAATTATTTCAGCAAGCGCAGAAAATTTTCTCAAAAAGTTAATAAAATCAACACCCTTTCCCGAATTTTGTACAATATATTGACCAAATTATTTTTGTACAATATATTGTACATTTGCTTTTGAATAATTTGTTCAATATATTGTACACTTCTTTTAAGTTATCAAAACATTTTTTCACATTTTTTTTTTAAATTTATTAATAAAGGTTTAACAAATGGAATTTAAACTTTTGTCTTAAGGTATTATAATATAAATTAAACCATATTTACCTGCTCAAAATGTTTCACTCTGTTTGTTCACTTTTAATGATCACACAAACTCAAAGAGGAGTGTTTTTAAGATTCAAGTAAAAAAATAACTACACTTCATCACACTCAAGTTAGAATTTAAAAAGAGTTTAAGCATGCTGAATATAAAAACCAATTCTCTTTTTTCAACATATCTGATAGCTTTGATAAAAAAACAAGAAGAAAAGCATACAATTTTTGTGTGGTTTTGTGATAGCTTTGATAAAAAAACAAGAAGAAAAGCATACAATTTTTGTGAAATAAATTGTACAAAAACAAGGAAATGGCGGTTCATCTCTTTAGTGAGTTTGGAAACGCATCCTATTAGCTGATGTTTGGCGACTGGAAATCCTATGTCAGCTAAGTGGAGAACCCATTTTCCAATAAGACCTTCTTCCAATGTTAAGACTGTAGGGGGTCCTGGACAACTTTTTGTTGTGTTCTTATTATGTATTATGTCCAACAAAGTTTGCGTTGGTACCTCTATAGCATGATAGCGTGTCATTTTTTATATTCTGAAGGACCAAACTTAGGGACTCTTTTGTATAATTTCGATTTTTTGGCATATTTCAAAAGACTAAAAGACACTAAAGTTTATAAATATAAATGAAAATGCAGCAAGATCACAATCTTTAGCAGGGAATTTACAGCAGAAAATTCTATCAAAATTTCTATCAACACTAGTTATTAAACTTTACATATTTCCGCAATTCCCTTTATCTTTTAAACTAGCACGTAATTACCAATTTAAGTTTGTTAAATCCGTTCTATAACACGGAATTGCCAAAACAGTGAAGAAAATTTGTGCTATTTCTGTTTCACATAATTCTACTTCACAAACTAATGAAATGTCAAAATTTTAGCAGAAATAATTTTTAATAATGCCTTTAATTAAAAATTATAGTGGTTTAATACCGACAATTGCACTCGTTAACTAAAATTTACGCTCTTATTAAAATTATTTCTTATATAAATGATGGCTAATATAGCCTTTTTTGATAGAATTTAATACTAAAAACGAGATTTAGGTATATTAAATCATAGGACGTAATTAGTTTTTAAGAATATTTATTGTTCTAACAACATGTCAATTTTAAAATAAGAATCAGTAGCAATCAATATTGTTCAATAATTAACGAACAAAATTTCATTAATAATTCTGTGCTATCCTTTAATTAAATATTTTAAATAAATATCAAATATAATTACAGCAAGAACACAAATAAAGAAATACCAAGATTTTAACTTACTAATTACTAGCCTTAAGAAATTGCTCCTTTGCGCTTAATATTTTTCACAACTTCCACAGTAACACGTGCGTTTCTAATAAAGTTTTGCGAGCGACTGACAAAAATAGAATTTTAAATAAATGAACATAGCTATTTTACGGGATCCCAAGTAAAACTTTTAATGCTTAGATAACACTTAAGGATTACAAACAAATTTTTTGAATTCGTGGACGAATTTTCTTATTTTTGAGATTTAAAAAACTAGAACAGAATTAAAAGATATGACGGAATTGCCTGCAACAACCTAAGTATCCTTTGAACAATTTTTTACACTAGCGCTGCCATATAATTCGAGATCTTAAGTGATTACGTTTTTTCAATACAAAATACAAACCAATCATCGGACTGGTAAAATCTAAGGACCAAAATATATAGTAATCCGACCAGCACAGATTTCGATTTGTAACAAAAATATGTTATAATCCGGTGGTAAACCAGTTTTTTAAACCAATTTAGTCACAAATCGGTTGCATACAAGTTTCACATAGCATTTGTCTGTCTGTGTGATAGCTAGACTCCAAAACTGCTGTACCGATTGAGATGAAATTTTGGCACTTGATTTGTTTTAGGTTCTAGATGGTTTAGAAAAATTTTGCCCCCACTTTTACCGCCCACAAATCAATAAAAATAATATATTTCGGTTTTGGTAGAATTAAACTAAAATTTGGTAATTTAGTTCATATGGTTACATTCGGAAACTATACATAAAATGGGCATGGTCGCACTTCAGTTACGTCCACTTTTGATGCGTATGTATGTATGACCCTCACGGCTGAATCACTGAAGCTATCCACCTTATATTCACACCGTTAGTGTGGTGCTCCGGATTATTTTTTATTTGTTCTAGACTTCTCACTTGATGGCGCTGGGACGCTTTTTAAGGAAACCCATATTTATGTACCGATTTGGCTTAAATTTAAGCCATAAATTTAAACAAAAATTTGTAGACAACATTTTTACCCGTTCCAGGTGGCGTACAGTAATGCTATTGGTACAAGTTAGACGGAAAACAGTACTTTGTGAACTTTTTTGGTAGCTTTTGATGTTTAGGTAAACGAAAGTACAAAAAAAGTATTTCAAGAACTTTGGACAAGTGGGCATGGCAGCTGCCATACAACTTTAACACATTTTGTGCTTTATCTTAGAAAGCAGGTAAGCTACGATAACAAAATTAAACATAAGCCTTATATGTGACTTTCAAAAGGTGTTAAAAACCTCGGTTCGATTGGACAAGTGGGCATAACAGCTGCCATACAACAGAAACACAATTTGCACTGTATTTTAAACGTATGTTAACAGCAACAGCAAGGGAAACCGGGGGCGAACCTTTACAGGGTAACATGTCTGACTGTCTCAACCTGGCGAAGCTAGCATAATCCTTGTGAAATCGACTCAAGTAGACTCAAACCTCCACGTGGCGTTTCCTGGGCAACGTCAAAGCTGACAACCATTAGTTTGGAGGCTAATCTGAGCGGCAGGCCTCCCTAGGCTTAAAACAGGTCTTACACCCGTAAGAACCCATTTCAATGAAAACAAATAAGAATAGAAGAAAACTGATCCCCAAATCTGATGACGACTACCGCAAACGAAAAACTGATAATGATTTACGGATAAGCACCTGGAATGTCCGAACCCTTAATTGGGAAGGTGCCTCTATCTAACTGACTGATGTCGTAGAAAGATACAAAGCTGACATCACAGCTATCCAAGAAATGCGATAGAAGGGACAGGGTTGCATTCGACATGCACCCTGTGATATCTACTACAGCGGACATGCGGAGAAACACGAGTTTGGATGCGGATTTGTAGTTGGCAAGAAACTACGGCTCCACGTCCTGCGATTCACACCTGTGAACGAACGACTTGCCATAATCCGCATCAAGGTTAAATTTTTTAATATAAGCCAAATATGTGCGCACGCTCCGCCAGAAGAAAAGGACTATGAGTTCAAGTAAATTCTCTACGAGCTCCTTGAAAATGCTTACGAGCGCTGCCCCAATCACGACGTTAAAATCGTGCTTGGTGACTTTAACGCTAAGGTGGGCAAGGAAAATATATTTGGCCCAACAGTCGGAAAGTTTAGCCTCCACGACAATACCTCCGATAACGAAATGAGGCTGATTGACTTCGCCTCAGCACGAAACATGGTCGTAAGTAGCACTAGATTCAAGCATCTCAATATTCATAAAGCCACCTGGATGTCCCCTGACCAAAAAACCAAAAATCAAATTGATCACGTATTGGATGTACGCACGATCCATGGTGCAAACATTGACTTGGATCACCATCTTGTTGCAGCCAAGATCCGCACATGTCTGTGCGCAGCTTAGAATACACGCAAACCTACAGAGAGAAAGCTAGACGTCGACAATCTGCAATCAAAACAGACAGCCGAAGCTTTCGCCACTCGACTCTCACTCCTGCTTCAAAGCACTCCTCCAATCGATGATATATGCGCGCAGTGAACACCGCCATCGCCGAAACCAGTAGTAAGCCCAGGAGTGTCGCGACGCCACTGAGGAAAAAGACGCCGCCTACAAAGCCACCCTGCATTCAGTTGTAACGCGCGCTGCTAAGGAGCGATACAAAGAAAAGAGGAGGGAAGAGAGATGTATTTTCAGGCGGGAAAAAAGAGAGGCAGAGAAGCGCGAGCAGGAGAAGATTGAGATGTATGGTGACAGGAATGAGTCCCAAAAATTTTTCGAAAAAATAAGACGCCTTGCCGATGGTTTTGAAAAACGGGGCCTCTTCCTGCAAGGATGAAAACATGAATCCAGTGAAAGATGTCCGGAGTACACTGACGTTATGGAGGGAGCACTTCTCTAAACTTCTAAATGGCGACGCTGACAACAATCCCGCCAATAGAGATGATATCCCGGAAACCCCAAATACGAATGATAGCATTGAGGTTCCACTGCCCGACTATGATGATAATCTGACAGTTATAGCTCGGCTTAAAAACAAAGCCGCTGGAGCTGCTGGGCTGTTTAAGAACGGAGGCGAAGCTCTACTTAAATGCATTCACGAGCTTAAAAAACAAAGCCGCTGGAGCTGCTGGGCTGTTTAAGAACGGAGGCGAAGCTCTACTTAAATGCATTCACGAGCTTCTATGCAGAATATGGTCGAAAGAATGCATTCCAAACGATTGGAATCTCAGTGTGCTCTGCCCAATCCACAAGAAAGGCGATCCCACTATCTGTGCCAATTACCGTGGGATAAGCCTTCTTAATATCGCATATAAGGTCCTGTCGAGCGTTTTATGTGAAAGATTGAAGCTCATTTTAATCGAACTGATCAGACCTTATCAGTGCGGCTTCAGACCTGGAAAGTTCACTATCGACCAGATTTTCAGACTACTATAAATGTTGGAGAAGACTCAAAAAAAAACAACTCGACACCCACCATCTTTTTGTCGACTACAAAGCCGCCTTCGACAGCCCAATAAGGAACCACCTGTTCTCCACCATGTCTGAATTTGGTATTCCTGCAAAACTAATACGATTTTGCAGGAAGACACTGAGCAACACCAGCAGCGCAGTTAAAATCGGGAAGGACCTCTCCCCACCATTTATTACCAAATGAGGTTTCAGACAAGGTGATTCCTTATCGTGCGACTTTTTCAACCTAATGATGGAAAAGATCATCCGAGCTGCTGATCTGAGACGCAGTGGCACAATATTCTACAAGAGTGTTATGCTGCTTGCGTATGCTGATGACATCGATATCATAATACCATATCGAGACCATATCGAGACCATAATACGCGCGAAGTCAGTGCAGCATTTTCCAGATTAGAAAGAGAGTCAAGTCGAATAGGTCTGGCAATGAATGCTAATAAGACGAAATACTTGGTGTTAAAAAACAAACAGTCCCAGCATCTTGAAACCCACGTTACCGTTGACAATATCTCCTTTGAGGTTGTGAAGGACTTCGTTTATCTGGGATCCTGCATAAACTCAACCAACGACATCAGCATTGAGATCAAACGAAGAATAACTCTTGCCCACAGGTGTTATTTTGGGCTCAGTAGGCAATTGAGAAGCAGAGCCCTCTCTCGACGAACGAAAATTACGCTCTATAAATCGCTCAAATGCCCGTCCTACTCTATGCATCACAAACCTGGACGCTGAGCAGTTCAGATGAAAAGACTTTAGGAGAATTCGACAGCAAGATTCTTCGTAATATCTATGGACCAATCTGCGTCAATGGCGAGTACCGAATACGGTGGAATGATGAACTGTATGAGCTGTACGCTGAAATCGACAATCGAGCGGCTTCGCTGGCTAGATCATGTTCAGCGCATGAAAGACGATGCTCCAGTGAAGAAAACATTCGAGTCGGTACCCAGCGGTGGTCAACGCAGAACAGGACGAAGATGCGTTGGAAAGACCAAGTAGAGGACAACCTGATGAAGCTTGGAATTTCCAACTGGCGCCAGCAAGCGAAAGACAGAAATGGCTGGCGCAAATTCTTAGATGAGGCCAAGACCGACATACGGTTGTAGCGCCAACTAAGTAAGTAAGTTAACAGCAACACTGATAGAATTATCGGTGGATATTTAATATGTGATCTTTAAAATTCTTTTTAAATTTCAGTTTTATCAATTTTCGTCAGTTCGTATATCCCTGCCGTCACTATTACAGTTGTGATTTTTAAGCTGTCGCAATAAAATTTATTAAAAAGCTTTTATTTAAAAACAGAATATCAAGTTCGAAAATGAGCAGTAAAAAATTCTACAAAAATTAATTAAATCACTTTTAATTTGGCAACTAAGCTTAAATCTTAATTATCCACTTTGAGTAGTAAAATGAATCCAATCAGATCAAAACCACGCCTACCTCTCACACAAAATAACTTTATAAAAACTGTTAAATCTCTTTAAATTCTACAAAAATTAATTTATTCACTTTTAATTTAGCGAATGATCTTGAATATAAATCACTCACTTTAAGTTTGAAAATGAGCCAAATCGGCTGAAAACCACGTCTACTTCCCATACAAAGTGACATTATATAGTAAAATCGCTTTTAATTCCACAAAAATTAATTTATTCATTTTAAATAAGCTTAAATTCTAATTACACACTTTTAGTTTGAAAATAAGCCAAATCGGATGAAAACCACGTTACTTATAGTGACTTTATATAAACGGTAAAATATCTTAAATATGGTAAATATAGCTAATGAGCTAAAATCTTAATTACAGACTTTATGTTTGAAAATGAGCCATATCGGTTAGAAACCATTTCTACCTCCCATACATAGTGACTTTATAAAAACGGTAAAATCTTTTTAAATTTTAAAAATTTATTAAATCACTAAAATCACGTGCAAAATTATTACCTGGGGCCGAATTACAGCATCCGTGATCGACCAAAATTACAAAGGGCACGACGAGACAAGTGCCTATTAATCTTGTACAATTTCGCGCGATCGCGGATGCTATAATCGGCCCCTGTATTAGAGCCCATAGACCTCAAATTATCTCAATGCCGATTTCTTAATATCACAACTATAAAAAACTGTCGAAACCTGGAGCCGAATTACAGCATCCGTGTTCGAGCAAAATTACGAAAGGCACGACGAGACAAGTGCCTCTCAATCTTGTACAATTTTGCTCCATCACGGATGCTGTAATTCGGCCCCAGGTTTAGACAGTTTTTTATATTCTACCAATTATTGTTTAGTTTTTTCTTATATTCTTCTATGTACATTGTTAGCATTGTCAACTGCTTTGCAACCATTGTGTGCATTAGTAATAATAAGTGTCCAACCGAATATTAAGCTTGGGTTTTGGTTACGGCCAGTTTCAGCCCTTTTTGACAGTTTCGGCTTGTTTCGGCTATTTGGCCATATCGAGGTCATATTCGGTTTTATTGAGGGTACTTTTGGCAAAAATTGCTTGCATCAGTCATTTAATTCAAATATATAAGTTTGGTTTAATAAAAACATTTTATTAAAAAATTTTACAAAACAAAAATTATAAATTCGTCTGTAATTTGATTTATCGTGTTAACGCAAAAAATTTTGGTTAATTTTATGTGTTCGATGCTATCATTTTCGATTTTATCATCTCTATTGCAATTAATATTAAAGTTTTATAGGTACTGAAGCCAAAAATTAATTCCGAATTATTAAACTTCCGAACGAATTTTGTGTATGTGGAATAAAGGAAAAGAAAACGAAATTTTTCTATTTTTAAAGTACTTAATCTTTTAAAAAAAAAAACAAAAATACTTTGTCTTGTAGTTCTAGAAAAATGTACCTTCTAGATGGATACTATTTTGAGTGTGTACGGAAGATATAAAGTACTTTTGTAATAAAAAATAAAATAAAAAGCGATTTCATTTATTATTACAGTAAAATTCAATTAATTTTTATAAACTTCAATATTCAAATAATACTTTTTTATAATAAATTTTTTTCTTATGTGTATGAAAGTGCTTTTGTTTACATTTAGTAAATTATTTGTAAAAACTTAAATTAATATATTAATAACCAGTTGCGGTTTCGGCCGAATATTATAATAAGGCCAAATATTCGGTTTCGGTCGGACACTAGCAATAATGATTGCGTCTTGGTGTTGCCTTATAAAATTTTGAGTGTTTTTGTATGTAATAAGTACGAATAACAATTGCGATTAGATTTCTATTTTATAAATATATATAAAAAAAAATAATATGCAATTCTTTTATGCAGCTTCATGCCATTACTTAAAAATTTGATATATCGGGATCACGATTTTAAAATTCTGAAATTCCAGGATTTTGCCAAGACCCTTCGGAACTGAAAGTCTTTGTGGCTACCTATACTTTGTCTTATCAATATATATATATAAATCTAACTAGCAACATACTACTTTTCAGTTTGAACCTGTTTAAACTTCTAGTAAAGTCAACTTATAAAACAATATATTTTAAGGGTTAACACCACTGTAAAGTCATTACAATTAATGATGTCTTTAAGAATTTTTGTAAGCAAGGAAACATAATTTATTTGAAATATAAATACAAGATTTTATAGCAAATAATATATCATGTAAAAAAATTGTCTTCTTTTTTTTAAAAAGGGCGGTAGTAAAGTGTCGTTATCGAAGAGTCTTTCAACTAGAGGTGTTCCGCGACTGGCAGCATAACTCAAACAGTTTTTATTCCATCAGTTTAAAAAGTGGAAAGCTATTTTGCAACAAATTGACATAAACAGTTTGGCTTTAAACGTTTTACTATACGTACAGTGTAGCATAAAACATGTGAGTATTTTTGGGAATTTTTTATTTTATTTTGAAAGATATAAAAGTTTGTTATTTCGCATTATTTCCATTTCAACTACAAGTGAATTTGATTATAGTTTTATTGTCTTTTTGATAAAACAAAAAGTGTTTTGCCCATTTTTGCCCAAATAGGGTATTTTTTACGACCGACTAAAAATGACACAAATACTGTTTTTGGAGGGCATTCTGCACATATCTTACAGAATATTAACAAAGTCGTGGCAGGTACGTGGCGAACAAAAGAAGGAAAGAATTGCTTAAAAAAAACTTCTCTAATTTCAGAGAATCAGGCATGGCAAGGTTCAAAACTTTATAATTTTATACGATAATTTGAGTTATGAATTTTATTTAATATTGTAACAATTGGGATACATTCATTTATGGAAATAATTTTGTCTACCTAGATTGTTAACCTTCACCTGGCCTCGTGGGGTACGTACTAGGGAGTCCAATCCAGGAAGCTTTTCTCGATCCCGGGATTATCGGGATTGAAAATCTCAATCACGGTATCCCGGGACTAGTTCGGGATTGAAAATTTTAAGAAGAAAATAAATCAAAACGTTTTTAATACAATTTTTTGTTATTTATTACTTGAAACTGAAAAATGTAAATTAATTCATTTATAAAGTAACAAAAACAAAACAAAATACATTAGGGATATTCACAATTGCGTAGTTTTCAGTGTAGTTAAAAAACCCCGTGGTGTTGTACCACACTTTAACGAGCGGCTTTTATATTTTTTGTTGTTTTACATGAAATCTCTAAAAACCAAAAGTGTGGTTATTTTAAGTAGCCTAATGATATGTTTAACGAACGTGGTTTTTAAGTGATCGGTTGCCAGTTATTTTCTAATTGCAAAATTTTAATAAGCTCAAAATGCAAGTTAAACTTTTTTATGCCATATATTATTAAAATATATCAAATTGGATAGTTAATTTACTTGCATAGCAACAAAAAGCTATAGTGGGAGGTTCGCAACCACAAATTCTATTTTAAAGGGTGCTCATAATTGTTATTTTTAACTATGGCAAAAAAGGAAACACAACACAACTATATTACACTATTGTGAATAACATTATTACAAATAAACACACAAAACTTAAACTATTTTAATGACTAGCAAATTGTATTAATTTATCCTTTTCAGTGGATTTGCCCAATATATTGGACACATCAGAAAGTCATTTTTATATGTATTTATTTTGCAAAGCTTTTGTTCAAATCAAATTGTTTGGTTCTATGAAAAACAAAACTAACCAACATGATAAAAATAAATTTAGAGAGATATTTGACATTAAAGTCAGTTGGACTTTCAATTTTGTGCCGAAGAAAAGCAAAAATCGGCTTATTTTATAAGAAAAGATGAACCGGACAAAAATCAAATTTATGTTTTTATATCTTTTTTGGCTTTAATGATAAGAATATTAAGAGGGTTTAAGAAACAAAGATCTAAAGGGTTGAAAAACTTTAAAGGAATTAAAAAACAGACTGTGCCGAATAGGAGCAAAATTATTTTTTCTTTGTACAAGCTTGCAAAACGTAAGTAGCGCAGGTTAAAATCAAAGGTATGTTTTTTTTTCATCTTTGGAGGATCTAAGTGATAGGAATATTACCTCAAAACAATTATTTTGTTCTTAGTTTAGCCTAGAAATTGAAAGGGTTAAAGAACAAACAATATAAAAAAAGACAACAGTTTTAGATATTACTATATAAAGGGTCCGCCAAATAACTTTTTTTTTGAAAATTCTATAAAAAAAAAACTACTGGATATTTTTTCAAATTTCTTTTTTTATTTGAAAGTAAAATCCTTTCGGTTAATAATGGAAAATAATTTCTTTCGAATGGCTGCCTCGGCTGGCCATGCAGTAGCCTACACGGTCGGTCCAATTTTTAAGCACATTATCGATTGTGTGCAGCTGTATTTCACCAATGGCTTCACGAATATTGTCCTTTAAAGCGTCAATTGTCTCTGGCTTGTCGGCGTAACACTTATATTTTAGGGCACCCCACAAATAATAATCCAACGGCTGATAATGCTATCTTCAAAAACAGGGCGCAAAACATCGAGTGTAGCTTCGGCTGTGTGGCACGTAGCGCCGTCCTGTTGAAATTAAATGTTGCCAATATCCTCCTCTTCAAATTCTGTGAACAAAAATTCGTTCAACATGGCCCGATAACGATCGCCATTGACTGTAACGGCCACTCCTTGCTCATTTTCGAAGAAAAATGGCCCAATTATGCCTCTGGACCAAAATCCGCAGCAAACAGTGACTTGTTTTGGGTGCAGCGGCTTTTCAATGTATGCGTGCGGGTTTTCTGTGCCACAAATGCGACAATTTTGCTTGTTTACATACCCGCCATGATCAAAATGAGCTTCATCTGAAAAGATGTATTTTTGGCAAAATCGGCATCTTCTGTAAGTCGATCGTAGGCCCTCTTAGCGATGCGAAAATGCATTGGATGGTCAGTTGGCTTCAACTCCTGAACCAATTGGACTTTGTATGGCGTCATACCAAGGTCTTTATGCAAAATTCGTCTCAATGATGTCTCCGAAATATTCAATTGTTGAGAACGACGGTGAATTGATGTTGATGGCGCTTCACGCACACCTTCTGCCACAGCAGAAATATTCTCGGGTGTACGCACTGTTTTTGGTTTTTCACGCTTTGGTTCATCGATGAGGATGCCAGTTTCTTTCACTTTTTTCATAAGATAACGAACATACGGAGCTGACCCTGCTTCTCTTCTTGCAAAATCCATACGCAATTTTCGCACACAATCTGCAACATTACCATGGTTTTCAAAGTAATGTCGCAATATTTCCCAGCGTTGTTCAAGCGTATACACAACCCTATTCGTTCAGCGGAAGGATAAAACTAATTATCTGTCAAATCAGACATGAGCTAAGTGTTACCATTCACGAAATAAGCATATACGAAATAGTTGGAAAAAAAAACAACGTTAGATGGCGGACCCTTTATATTATTATTACTATATAAATGTTACATTTTTTTTTGTACACCGTCTTCATGTTTTTTGTGTTTAAGGCAAATTAAGGTCGAAAAAGATTTCAAACTAAATTTTTGGTTTTAATAATTTTTAAAGTAATACATTTAGCAGATCAATTCGTTTTGTTTTTTATTTCACAGTTCTGATTCTATGCTATTTGGAGAAATAGTTGTACAACATTCAGTGTCGCTGTCGTGATCTTAAAGGGTGTTGACGTGTGTCTGTCCGGTCCTTTCATTTTAATTAAATTAAATTTTAGAAGTAAATTGTCTGACTAGAATATTCCGTCGTGTGTGTTAAAGTTTATAGTGCGTTCTATTTCTTGTTGTTTATAATGTCCGGCAACGTTTTTAAACTAAATGTTTTGTGTTTAATAACAATTTAACAAAAAAAAAAAGATAAAAGCAACAATGAGTGTTTAAAAGAAACAATTAAAAAAGAAAAATAAACAAAAAAAAAACAACAACAACGTTACAGCAGCTCCAACAAAAACATAATCAACGGCACAGCAGCAAAACCTGTTGTTCAGAGAGCCGCTAGCTGCAGCCAAAGACAAGGAGAATAAATAATAAGACATCATCATTGCTGGACAGCAGTGCAGTTTTTTTTAGCTGACCACGCGAGGGGCTTTTCTATGCTTCTCGCAGAGTAAGTTATTGTTGTTGTCTTCGTTTCCGTCATCTCCGATATCCTCTCCCATTAGTTACGTTTGTAAGTAGGGTTGCACAGTGGGCTAAATTGTGCTGAAGTAAAGGCATAACACTTGCTTCAGTACTTTTGTATTGCTCATGTTGTGCAATTCTCTTGCAGCCGTAACTAAGTACCTTATATGCCCTTATTTGTTTGATATTTGCGTGGTGCGGAAATGTCGGGTCATTTTCGCATAGATTTTTGCAATATTCGTGGACTGAGGGCGAATTTTTTCTCGGTATATGTTCATTGTACTCTACATAGGCCTCAAATAATGGCACTAGGTGAGACCCAGGTGGCCGAGGATGCAGATCCACTGGATTTTCATATACCTGGGTACCGCTTACTACCATTGTTTTCTTTGCATAGAGGCATCGCCCTTTTTATAAGAACGGATGTAGCATACGGGTGTGTGAGGAGTCTGAACGTGACCGATCCAGAGTTTAGCTCAATGTGGGTTAGGTTCAGGCTTCGCTCTCACTTGCTGCATTTTTGTTTTATTTATAGAAGCCCGAATCTAGGGAGAGAGCCCACTTTTAACAAACTGGACTCTCTCTCTGATTCGATTACGCATATTTTGGGGTTGTTTCCTGACAGTGAGATCGTTGTAGCAGGCGATTTCAATGTCCACAACCCGGCTTGGTTACGTCACTCGGGCCCATTGACACCTGTTGGACAATATGTTGAGCTATTTGCTGAATCGAACCAACTGATTCAACTAGTGAAGGAACCCACTTTTTTCCCCCAAAGTGATTTGCAAAGCCATAATATCCTTGACCTTTTTCTGACTTCACATCATGAAAAATATGATGTGAGTGTCAACGCACCTCTTGGTAACTCGGACCATTGTACCATATCCGCTGTTTTTCCATATTCTAACCCCTGCACCTCTACGCCTAAAGCCCCGAAGAGGACTGCATGGTTTTATGGAAAGGCAAATTGGACTGCGTTAAATAATTTTTATCGCAGCTTCAATTGGAAATTATGTTTCGCTGATAGAAATGTGAATGCCGCGGCTGTCATGGTACAAGAAATTATTCTATTGGGTATGCGGTCTTTGATCCCCAATAAGATGAGAAGCATTAAACCAAAAGACCACTCATGGTTTAATGAGACTTGCAGGATTGCAGTCAGGTCCAAAGAGGAAGCTTTTCAGAATTGGCGTTCTAACAAGAATACTGATACTAAAAGACTTCGCATCGAGGCAAGGAATCGCTGTAATGCAATTTTAAAACGCGAAAAGTTTCTGCACGAAGCTCGCATTCGAGAACAGGTTCTTCTCTGCCCCAAAGGGAGCAAAAATTTTTGGTCATTTGTTAAAAGAGTTAAAAACCAGACATCGTCATCGATTCCAGCTCTTTTAAAAGATGACCAAATCTTCACTGACTCGGCTGATAAAGCGAACCTATTGGCTAGATTGTTTGCACAAAATTCCACTCTCTCGGATAGCAATCAGCCACTGCCCTTTGTTGAGGGTGGATCTTCTGCAATGCAGGAGATATACTTTCGAACGAGAGCAGTTAAAAGGGTCCTTACAAATCTCAACGTTAACAAAGCCTCTGGTCCTGATGGCATACCGCCAATTGTGCTTAAAATGTGTGCTTCTTCGCTGGCTCGGCCTTTGCGCAACCTTTTCAACATCTCCTACAGAACAGGAATATTTCCATCTTGTTGGAAGGTGGCAAATGTCCAGCCGGTACCCAAAAAGGGTGATGCCACGAACCCTGCAAACTACCGACCCATTGCGATATGCTCTACGCTTTCCAAAGTTATGGAGAGCGTAATAAACTTCAACGTTGTGAACTATCTGGAGCACAACCAACTGCTCAGTGACCGTCAATATGGTTTCCGTAGGGCTCGCTCTACTGGTGATCTTATGGCGTTCTTAACCGAAGAATGGAATAAATGCGTTCACTTTTTCGGCGAGAGCAGGGTTGTTGCTCTGGATATTTCAAAAGCGTTCGACCGAGTGTGGCATAAAGCGCTCGTGTCAAAACTTGCTGCATATGGTTTTGGTAGTAATTTTGCTCGATGGATCACGTGTTTTCTCAAGGACAGAACGATTCGAGTCGTAGTTGACGGTATTTCGTCCGAGAAGCACGCCATCAACGCAGGAGTACCGCAGGGTTCAGTTCTATCGCCAACCTTGTTTCTGGTTTTTATCAACGACCTTCTGTCGTTGACGCATAACCCAATTCATTCGTTTGCGGACGACAGCAGCATTTGTCATTCATATTCATTCAAAAAACGCCCAAACTCTATGGAGATTGAGAGAAAAAGGCAAACTATGAATGACACACTTCTTAATGATCTACAAAAAATCTCCGAGTGGGGTCTTGCTAATAGAGTAGAGTTCAATGCAAGCAAGACCCAGTGTTGTCTGTTAACCCACAAGCGGATGGATTGCCCCTTAGCTCCCCTCAATATGAATGGTGTGGATCTTGTGGAATCAGCCGCTCTTGGCGTTCTGGGCATATCGATCCAATGTGATCTTCGTTGGAATGATCATATTTTCGATGTGTCGAAAGAAGCGGGCAAGTGCCTAGGTTTTCTAAAACGGTGCAAAAAATATTTCACTTCAGCTGATCTTCGCATGATCTACACCTCATATATTAGGCCGAAAATGGAGTACAATTCGCACATTTGGGCAGGGGCTTCAAGATCTTATTTGGAGCTTCTGGACCGAATTCAACGTCGTGCGATATATTTGATAGGAGATGAAAGTATTTCATCCTCTCTCAACTCTCTTGAGCATCGACGTAATGTAGGTTGCCTAAGCCTTCTGTATAGGTATTACCATGGGAAGTGTTCAAGGGAGATACATGGCCTGACGCCACCAGCTCGTGTGTTTCCCAGGTCCACTCGGGCAGCTGTCCAAGCCCACCCCTTTACCATTGCATCGATGCCTAATAGAACCTCGCATTACCGCGATAATTCGTTCTTTAGTCGAGCGGTTAAGTTGTGGAATAGTCTCCCTTGTTACGGTTGGCTAAAGGGGTTAATCGTTTTTAAAGCTTCGCACCCTGTAATGCCTCCACAAGTTGCGCATTCATTAATGTGTACATGCCCCCCCCGCTATCCCACACTCTGTTGTCGCGTATAAAAATAATAAAAAAAATATATAATATCTAGTATATGCACATTAATTGGAGCAAGTGTCATCATGACCATATTTGGTCATGCGGCAAAGATTTTGCGAGAGCATTAATCACGGCAACTAGTTTTGACCAACACACTTGTCTTTTGCTGCAGCATATAATAAAAAAATATGAACATGAGAAAAAATTACCTGCAACCAACGTTATCATGACCATATTAGGTCATGCGCAAAACACTTTGCGAGAGTGTGAATACATGGCGACCGGGGGAGCACAATAAGAATTTGTGCGCTAAAGAGTTTAAGGGCGGCGTGCAAAGTTAGTTGCTGGTCTAGAGTCAAGCCGTAAAGGTTAAGCATTGATTGTCGCGGATATTGTGCGCGAGCATAAAATGGAAAAAAAAAAAACTTGTGTGTGTGTGTGCGTACTACTAAGTTGTGTGGCACTCAACAACAAGATTTGAAAGTAGTTAAAATGATTTTAATTTTGTTACCATTAAGAAAGTGCATTTGTTCTGTTTTTTTTTTAACAAATATTATAAATAAAAGCACACTCTCATAGACGCGTTATTTTTCTACAAAAATGTTAATATTCGAATTTAACTGAACTAAATAAAGCCAAAGTTAAATAACATTCATACAAAAAGCTAAGCTAAATCGATCGAATATTTTTTTTATACGAAACGCGTTAAAAAAAATCAAATCAAATTGTTTAAGAATATTGAATAAAATTGCATTTGAAGTTATGTAGTTACACACATGCAAATACATTAATATTTGTAGATTCGTGTATTCTATTCTATCAATTATTGTTGAAGCACAACAAGAACACGAACTAGAACAACAAAAACCAACAAACAAAATGTAACAAAATAAACAAGAATCTCTCTTAAAATTATTCTATAAATTTTTATGAATAACTAACATAAAATACAAAAAAAAAAAACCCTGAACATAAAAGAAAAAAAAGACAAATATTTTTTTCTTGAACAAAAAAAAAGTATTTATTTAAACTAAAATTGTTGTATACAATTAAAACTACTATAAAAATTCTATTTGTATATATGTATCATATGTAAAAAAAAAAAAAAAGAAAAAAAAACGAACACTGTGATGATTAGTTAAAATATTAGTTACAACGCAAAACAAAACCGATAATTTTTAATTAATGTAATGTAACACAAGTGAAAATCAGCAGTAAAAAAAAAAAAAAAAAATTATGATATAAGAAATAAAGGTTGTTCTCATTGATATTAATAAAAAAATGCTACAACAAAAAAAAAAAACATTACAACAACCAAAACGATAGTTAAAATACAAAACTATAAAAGTGAATAAAGACAAAAGGAAAAAAGCGTGTATAAGCTTAAAACAAAACGAAATCTATACAAAAACAGTTAAACTATAACATAAAAATAAAAAAAAACTCCAAAGAAAATCCGGAGCAGCACAATTTTGTTGTCACCCCACACACCACCCAAAACCCCCACAATGGGAACCACGCTGCAACAACAACAATCAACAAGTCGCTTGAACCGGACAGCAACCGTGGCCACGGATAAACATTAAGTATATTTTTATCTACATTCAAATATCTTTATTATATATTATATATATTATTTTATAGTTTATAGTTTGATATATCATATTTTGTTTTATATAAAAAAAAAACAACTAAAACTAAACGTATTTTTGGGGTTTTTGTTTGCAAATTTTTTTTGACTAAATGAAATTAAAAAATTAATAAAATGAATAAAATGAACCATTAATTTTTCATTTAAGGGAATGCTGAGGATGTGTGAGTGAGGTAAGTGTAGAGGGGGCTCTAGGTCGATATCGGGGGTAAACAAAATGCAGGGCTCTAGATTTACCACAGGACGGGAGGGAAAGGTGAGCTCAAGTGGCAAACCACCCAGCCACGAGAGTCGGAGGAATTAATGGCAGACTTCATGACGAAGTACACCATTAAGTACGGAATTTTTCTTTTGTAGTTTTTTTTTATTTTATTGCCTATCAAAAGCATGCAATTTTTCTGTGCTTACGCGTTTTGAAATTACGGGAAGAACACGACCACAGGTAGGCTAGCCGGTGCAACCTTTCGAAGCATGCTAGTTATTCCCAGTTTTCGCTTTTTTTTTCAAATTAATATATTTTTTTTGTGAATTTTTTTTTCTTTCTAAAGAATTTTAAACAGCGCGTAACATAGATGGCGCCCAACGCAAAGCTATCGAAAGATTTATTTTTTTGCGCTAAATTTTTTTATCGTTGTGCGCGTAACATAGATGGCGCCCAACGTAAATACAAAGAAAATTTATCGCCAGTTTTAATTTAACAGTTTAATTTTTTTTTTGCTTATCGTTGTGTGCGAAACATAAATTAAGCCCAGCGTAAATTTAACGTAAAGTTGAACTGTGACGATTTCTTCCTCCGATTTTAAATTTATTGTTTTTTTTTCTCTCTGCAAGCAGTTTGTTCAAGGTCCGAAGTTGAGATCCTTCACTAGTCGCCAGGACTGTTAATTAATAAATAATTTAAATTGAGCAGCAGTGTAGTATCCGACTTCCGTCTAGAACATACGTGTGGCTGTTTATGTAAATGGCAGTTATCTGAAAATTAATTTTTTTTTTCTTTCCTGCTTTATGGACGTAAGGCTTTTGTGACCAGGGATGGTAGTCCACGAGAATCGATCTTTAAATCGGTTTTTTTTTGTGTTGCACATAGCACGGCCACAAGAGTTTGACAGGCCATACTGAAGTTATCAGTCCCTGAAGATCCCTAGTAAAGGAGTTTCAGGTTGCGATTAATGTTGGTTGGTTTTTAAATTGACAACACACAAAAGATTTTTTTTGCTTGTAGAGACGAAAAAGAAAAAAAAAAAACTTTAGAATGACATTGTTTAAATTATTATATCGTTTTATAAAAATTTTTTTTTGTAACTTAGCAGTAGTCGGTACTAAGACCGTTAGTATAATGTACCAGTACACTGTTTTCCTAGGTAGCTCTACATATATCTTATTTCATAAATACAACTCAGCATTCCCTGTAAATTTTTTTTCCCATATTCATTTAAACTTTATTCACTTTAAAAAAAAAAAAAAAAAAAAAAACCGGAAAGCAAACCCGCACGGCAGAGAAAACAACGAACTTTGCACGCAGCTTTTTTTTCTCTTCTTTTTTTTGAAAGGGTTATTTTTTGCGTATGCGTCCGTATTTGAAGGAGAGGCATCCGCATGTAACCGAGGTATATTCGGATATATTTTAAATATATATTATCATTTTGCTCATCTTTTAATATTCGTACGGTTTAATAGTAAACCAGTTAAAATTATTTTTTTTTGCTTTTGAATGTATTATGCCAACAACCCGGAATCGTGGCAGTAGCTCTAGAGGAACGGTAACTCCTAATAGAGGTCGAGGTAAGCCAATCGCCCGCAGTGCAAGTACAAGTGACACAAGCTCCTCCAAGAGAGCCATTACTCGAAATCCCGTTGAGCACTCACCTCCGACCACCACAAAAGTATTTCTGGATAGATCGCGTGACAGGCAGCCTGAAGACTTTTCAGACCCCGCTCTTGTAAAGTCCTTTTTATCAAATTTGTCCGGAAGACCATCTGAAACTGGTTCAATCGAATCTGAAAATAACTTATTAGACCTTTCTTTGATTTTAACTCCACAGCCACCAGCGCAAAATTTGATTCCAACCATGGAAAACGTTGAGGACAACCAATCACTCGAGGTTGTTGAGGACCCAAACTCACACTTAACGTCAATTAATGCGCTAGCTGCACTTTTGCGAGAGTCAATTACCAACACTCAGGAAGAACTAAGAGGCATCAGATGTCATATGGACAGCCTTAATAATAGGTTACCGAGACAAAACCCACAGCCTTTACAACCATTACAGTTGCCTAGTCAACAGCCTTTACCGCCATTGCAGTTGCCCAGCCAACAGGCTTCTCAACAAATGCCTTTGTCTGATTCACAGCCCATTTCTAATTCTAGGTTTGAAACTTTTCCAAAGCTACAAGATTGGAAAATTACATACGACGGATCTACCAATGTTCAAGATTTTCTTTTTAAAGTTGAAACTCTTTTTCGAAGAACCAGATGTTCATTTGATCATTTAATGACCAGCTTTCACGTGCTTTTACTTGGAAAAGCTAATGAGTGGTTTTGGCAATTCATAAGGCAGAATCCTGAGGCTACTTATCCGCTTCTTTGCTATTATTTAAAAAAAGAATTTGGAAGGCTAGAGGATGATCATGAAGTCATTCTTAAAATTTCTCTTAGGAAACAACAACATAAAGAGTCTTTTGACGATTTTTACGGTGACGTAGTTGGGATGAATTCTCGACTAAAACAGCCTATGACCGATAGCGTTTTAATTGATATTATGAAGAAAAATCTCAACTTCAATCTAAAGTATTTGCTGTTCAACTGTAAGGCTCATAATTTAGACAATTTTCGTGATGAAGCTCGAAAGGGTGAAGAAGTTCTTCGTGAGATTAAACCTACTACCCCATTTGTAAATCCTCAAAGACAGGTACATGAAATCGATCTCGTTTCAAATGATTCTGTTGTTGACTCTGAAACTGATCCGCAGATAGAAGCGCTGCAATTTACTCGTAGTTTTACTAGACCGGATTATTCCAAAATAAAATGTTGGAACTGTCTAAAACTCGGACATTCATACATTTATTGCCATGAGGCAATTGTAAATATTTTTTGCTTTAAGTGCGGACAAAAAGGAGTACTCACTCCAAATTGTCCTAATAATCATCAGGGAAACCTAAAGCAGAGCGTGAAGGCTACCGGGGACTCACGTTCTTTCCACCAAACCCCGAGTTACAAATAATATCATCCGGAACAGTTCCAGATGGTGCATTTAATTTACCCGAGCCCAATCTGGATAAAATAGTTAGAATTTTAAAACCAATTGCCCGTGACTTTTCTGGTCAAACAGATATTACTTGCTCTGACTTCCATAATCGCTTAAATAACTATCAGACAGTTAGAAGCCGAATTTTCAAAACAGAAATTTGTTCTATAAGTAAATTAAAAAAACTTAAAAAGTGCAGACTACGGTATAAAAAACGCAGAAGGTATAGGAAGATAGTAGAATCCACTGTGCTATCCACTGATAATGACGATCGTCCTTTCATTAAAGTCAAAGTTTTTGATGGACTTTTAGTGGGACTTCTTGATTCAGGAGCTAGTGTTTCGGTTTTGGGGAAAGATTGCCATACCTTTTTGGGAAAACACGACATAGCAATAAAACCTTTTAAATCGTCACTTTCTACTGCAGACGGAAATAAGCAGAAAATCATTGGATTTTGCGAACTTCCTATCACTTTTAAGAACATAACGAGATTAATACCTTTTTATATTGCACCGTCGCTAACTCAGGAAGCTTACTTTGGAGTAGATTTTTGGCGAGCATTTGCTATTGCACCAGACATTTTTCCACAAGTTAATTCACTTAGTATCAATGAAGAATCCCCTGAAACCAATGATTGTTTTTTTTCATATTTTGACTGCCGAACAAAAGTTTTTGCTTGAAAAAACCATTTCTCAATTTCCCTCTTTCGAAAAGACTGGACTCGGTTGCACGAATTTATTAGAGCACCATATAGACACAGGGGAGGCCGTACCTGTGAAATCCAGACATTTTCCTCTTTCACCTCCAAGACAGGAAGAAGCGTTTCAAGAAGTAGATAGGTTATTGAAAATGGGCGTAATAGAGGAGTCGAACTCGCCTTGGTGCAGTCCTGTAGTCTTAGTTCGTAAACCAGGAAAAGTGAGGCTGTGCATTGATTCGCGAAAGCTGAACGACTTGACCAAAAAGGATTCTTACCCATTACCCCATATAAACGGGTTATTAAGTAGATTGAAGGATACGTATTTCATAAGTGGAATCGATCTTAAGGATGCGTTTCTGCAAATAAAATTATCTGAAGCTTCCAAGGAGAAAACCGCCTTTGTAATTCCAGGGAGACCCTTGTATCACTACAAGGTAATGCCTTTTGGACTTTGTAACGGTCCTCAGACTATGAGCCGCTTGATGGATAAGGTAATCCCTTCAAAGTTCCGTGAAAACGTATTCATCTACTTGGATGACTTATTGGTTTGTTCCGCAGATTTTGACACTCACTTGCAGTTGTTGAGCGAAGTGGCTAAGTGCCTAAAAGACGCTAACTTGACCATAAACGTTGCAAAAAGCAAATTTTGCCAAAGAGAAATAAAATATTTAGGCTATCGCATAGGTCATGGCTGTCTAAAGGTTGACCCTGAAAAGGTCAAGGCTATTGAAGAGTTTCCTTTGCCTAAATCTCCTCGGCAAGTAAGACGTTTTGTGGGTATGGCCAATTGGTACCGCTCATTTATAAATAATTTTGCCAACTTAGCTGGTCCCCTGACTGACTGCCTGCGTAAAAAGACTGGTCAATTTCGGCTAACCGATGAAGCCATTGAATCCTTTAAAAAAATTAAAATAGCACTTTCTTCAGCGCCTGTTCTGGCTCAGCCAGATTTCTCTAGGGAATTTTTTATACAGTGTGATGCCTCACGAGTTGGTGTTGGTGGTTTACTTTTCCAATGCGATGATGAGGGCAAGGAGCACCCCATTGCTTATGTTTCCCAAAAGCTTAACAAAGCTCAGCGTAACTATACAGTTACGGAGCTGGAATGCATGGCAGCGGTGGTGTGCATAAAGAAATTTCGACCGTACATTGAAGGCTTGCCGTTTCGAGTCATAACTGACCATTCAAGCCTTAAGTGGCTCATGACTCAAAAGGATTTAAACAATCGTCTAGCTCGCTGGAGCTTAGCACTGCAGTGTTTTGATTTTAAAATCGAGCATCGAAAAGGATCCTTAAACGTAGTTCCAGACGCTTTATCCCGTTTCGATGTAGATGAAATTTTTGCAAAACCGCATATGCCTGATATTGACCTTTCTTCGTCCGAATTTAACAGCATTGAATACCAAGAGCTTCGAAAGACCATCACAGAAAATAAATCTTCTCTACCTGATTTATACATTAGTCCAAATGAGAATCTTGTACTAAAACGGGTAAAGTTCAGGCAGGGCGTAGAAAATGAGGAAGATGATTTGTGGAGGTTATGGTTACCCAAAAATCTGGCTACTGAAGCCATTGAGAGCGCTCATGATTCAACAACTGGTTGTCATGGCGGATATGTTAAAACACTTGCAAGGGTCCGTCAGAAATACTTTTGGCCATCCATGGCAAAAGATATTAAAGCTTTTATAGATAACTGTGACACTTGCAAATGTATGAAACCAACAAATCAAATTCTAAGACCGCCCATGGGCCAAGCGTTTATAACAGAACGACCCTTCCAACGGTTGTATTGCGACTTTTTGGGACCTTATCCCATGAATAAAGCGACCAAAAACACTTCACTTTTCATTGCCTTGGACCATTTGACCAAGTATATTTTTCTTAAGCCAATGAGGACGGCAACAACGGCCAATGTGATAAGCTTTTTACAGAACGAAGTTTTTCCCGCCTTTGGGGTGCCTCAATTTGTTCACAGCGATAATGGTAAGCAATTCGTGTCGAAGGAGATGCAACAATTTTTTTCTGTGTATGGGGTTAATCATATTAAAACTGGGTTTTATTCTCCGCAAGCAAATGCGTCCGAGCGAGCTAATCGCGAAATCATTTCCAAACTACGTATTTTCCTTGAAGGCCATAGCGATCACTGCACTTGGGATAGATACATACCTCAAATTCTTTCAATTTTGCGTAGTGATTACCACTCGGCAATAAAATGTTCCCCATACTTCGCTGTCTTTGGACAGAATATGTGCCAACACGCTTCTTCTTATGCGATCTTAAAAAAACTTGGGTGTATAAAATACGACAATGTTGATATTGAGTTTAATTTTGACCGCTTAAATAGAATGCGCGATAAAATTCGTAAAAATTTGGAAATCGCTCACGCAAAAGCGACAAAAACGTATAATACCCGGTCAAAACCAGTTAACTATCGTATCGGCCAAGAAGTTTTTAGAGAAAATGTTAGCCACAGTAATTTTTCAAAAGGCATAATTTCTAAATTCAACCGGAAATTCATCAAGTGCCGCATAAAAAAGAAGCTAGGAAACGCTCTGTATGAATTGGAAGACTTAAATGGGAATTTTATTGGAACATATCACTCTGACAAAATTAAACCTTAACTCCGTCTCTTAAAATATTCATTTTTCTTATATAGGTGGTCGAGCTGTACGCTTGCTTAAAACTTTGCTCTTTTGCCCGGCTTATCGTGGGTCGTGCCACACGTTTCCTTGAAAAAAAAAATAAAATATATATTTTCGACAAATGTCTTCTATGTTGCATGCGGATGTCCCCCCCCAACTTTAGATTTCGGTTGCACCGCCTAACTTTGAATTTTAATCATATACCCGTTTTCCTATTTGTTTTGGCGTCCGAAAAGGTCTTCAAAACAAAGCAGGTTTGTTACGGTTGGCTAAAGGGGTTAATCGTTTTTAAAGCTTCGCACCCTGTAATGCCTCCACAAGTTGCGCATTCATTAATGTGTACATGCCCCCCCCGCTATCCCACACTCTGTTGTCGCGTATAAAAATAATAAAAAAAATATATAATATCTAGTATATGCACATTAATTGGAGCAAGTGTCATCATGACCATATTTGGTCATGCGGCAAAGATTTTGCGAGAGCATTAATCACGGCAACTAGTTTTGACCAACACACTTGTCTTTTGCTGCAGCATATAATAAAAAAATATGAACATGAGAAAAAATTACCTGCAACCAACGTTATCATGACCATATTAGGTCATGCGCAAAACACTTTGCGAGAGTGTGAATACATGGCGACCGGGGGAGCACAATAAGAATTTGTGCGCTAAAGAGTTTAAGGGCGGCGTGCAAAGTTAGTTGCTGGTCTAGAGTCAAGCCGTAAAGGTTAAGCATTGATTGTCGCGGATATTGTGCGCGAGCATAAAATGGAAAAAAAAAAACTTGTGTGTGTGTGTGCGTACTACTAAGTTGTGTGGCACTCAACAACAAGATTTGAAAGTAGTTAAAATGATTTTAATTTTGTTACCATTAAGAAAGTGCATTTGTTCTGTTTTTTTTTTAACAAATATTATAAATAAAAGCACACTCTCATAGACGCGTTATTTTTCTACAAAAATGTTAATATTCGAATTTAACTGAACTAAATAAAGCCAAAGTTAAATAACATTCATACAAAAAGCTAAGCTAAATCGATCGAATATTTTTTTTATACGAAACGCGTTAAAAAAAATCAAATCAAATTGTTTAAGAATATTGAATAAAATTGCATTTGAAGTTATGTAGTTACACACATGCAAATACATTAATATTTGTAGATTCGTGTATTCTATTCTATCAATTATTGTTGAAGCACAACAAGAACACGAACTAGAACAACAAAAACCAACAAACAAAATGTAACAAAATAAACAAGAATCTCTCTTAAAATTATTCTATAAATTTTTATGAATAACTAACATAAAATACAAAAAAAAAAAAACCCTGAACATAAAAGAAAAAAAAGACAAATATTTTTTTCTTGAACAAAAAAAAAGTATTTATTTAAACTAAAATTGTTGTATACAATTAAAACTACTATAAAAATTCTATTTGTATATATGTATCATATGTAAAAAAAAAAAAAAAGAAAAAAAAACGAACACTGTGATGATTAGTTAAAATATTAGTTACAACGCAAAACAAAACCGATAATTTTTAATTAATGTAATGTAACACAAGTGAAAATCAGCAGTAAAAAAAAAAAAAAAAAATTATGATATAAGAAATAAAGGTTGTTCTCATTGATATTAATAAAAAATGCTACAACAAAAAAAAAAAACATTACAACAACCAAAACGATAGTTAAAATACAAAACTATAAAAGTGAATAAAGACAAAAGGAAAAAAGCGTGTATAAGCTTAAAACAAAACGAAATCTATACAAAAACAGTTAAACTATAACATAAAAATAAAAAAAAACTCCAAAGAAAATCCGGAGCAGCACAATTTTGTTGTCACCCCACACACCACCCAAAACCCCCACAATGGGAACCACGCTGCAACAACAACAATCAACAAGTCGCTTGAACCGGACAGCAACCGTGGCCACGGATAAACATTAAGTATATTTTTATCTACATTCAAATATCTTTATTATATATTATATATATTATTTTATAGTTTATAGTTTGATATATCATATTTTGTTTTATATAAAAAAAAAACAACTAAAACTAAACGTATTTTTGGGGTTTTTGTTTGCAAATTTTTTTTGACTAAATGAAATTAAAAAATTAATAAAATGAATAAAATGAACCATTAATTTTTCATTTAAGGGAATGCTGAGGATGTGTGAGTGAGGTAAGTGTAGAGGGGGCTCTAGGTCGATATCGGGGGTAAACAAAATGCAGGGCTCTAGATTTACCACAGGACGGGAGGGAAAGGTGAGCTCAAGTGGCAAACCACCCAGCCACGAGAGTCGGAGGAATTAATGGCAGACTTCATGACGAAGTACACCATTAAGTACGGAATTTTTCTTTTGTAGTTTTTTTTTATTTTATTGCCTATCAAAAGCATGCAATTTTTCTGTGCTTACGCGTTTTGAAATTACGGGAAGAACACGACCACAGGTAGGCTAGCCGGTGCAACCTTTCGAAGCATGCTAGTTATTCCCAGTTTTCGCTTTTTTTTTCAAATTAATATATTTTTTTTGTGAATTTTTTTTTCTTTCTAAAGAATTTTAAACAGCGCGTAACACCCTGCGAGCGTGTTTCCCGGCAGTTTTGAGCTGTGCAAATTCAAAACAAATCTTCACCGACACTACTCCATCTATCCACCCTCCAACTAACTATCACCCATCTTCCGAATCAACACAATGCTTACGCATTTATAGGGGCATCCCCTGAGCGTTGGTTCAGTCTAAAAAAAAAAAAAAAAAACAGTCATAAGCAATTTGTAAGTTTCGATCACGATTGCCTTTACCATAAAACATAATTATTTCCTAAGTCCGCTAATTCCCGACGTTGCTAATTCTCCTAAAACATTGTAAATTCCTTGCTACAGTGATTCACACTCATCGTCGTAGCAATCTTTTTCAGCCTCAATAAAATTTTTTTCTAATTCTATATTCATATCAACTTAAAATGAAATTTTTGCATTTACATGAATATTTGTAATATAAATTTTTTATTTAAAAATCCCGGGATCCAGGAAAGAAAATTCCGGGATTTAAAAGGGCTTAAATTGTCTGGGATCACGGGATCCCGGGATTGACTTTTCTAGTTCGTACATAGCCCACGTTCTTTCCCGTTTTGATTTATTTGGAATTTTTTTCTAGTTTTTCGGATTTTTATGAACGCAGATCTTTATTTTTTTCAACTTGAACTATTCTACAGTTTAAAGTGGTATCTTAAGATGATCTCTGAATTTTTTGAGACAAAATAAGCAATATTTAAATTTTTACAAAGATTTTAATCACTGGGGTTCGTATGTGCCCCACGAGTCCAGGTATGCTACTCAGGATGAGCATGCCAAGTGGAGATTAAAATTTCGCACTGTACCTTGTAAGAAAATATTTCTAGTTTTTAAGAATAAAAAATCTAGCGTTTTCCAAAATCAAAGCGAATTATTTTAGGGTCAGTTTCTTCACCTCCTTCTAAATCGTATGCTATATCGTGGAAGACTGCTAAATATAGAGGGGATTCTAAATTTTAGAACTCCTGCTAAATATTTATGTTTCTTCACTATAGCTTCTGATTTGGAAGACGAATTCTAGAGTTAACATAGAAGTGGTTTCTTCCCAATGGGAAATTTAATTTTTCTTAGAATTTGACACATTTTGACGGAAAGTTCGAACTAGATTTTGACACAAAGAGAAAATAATAATAAAATTCAAAATAAAAACGGTTTGTTTGTAGCACAAATTTACGGAAAAATTATAATTTATGCTTCCACACCGAATTGTTAAAATTAGTCTTGTCATGTGCTGACCCAGGCCAACGAGTAACTATTTCAAGCACTTTTAAATTAGCGGACGCTACCGTTTGCTCGTTGAATGAAAACCAACCCTTTCGGCTTCGATAAACATCAGCATGTTCGCCACCCGGGTATTGTATCCGAATGTGAGTACAATCAATTGCACCGATAGTGCGTGGAAATTTTGCGATTTTGTAAAATGACGTTGATGCTAAACAAAATAAATAATAATATATCAGCTACTTTTATAATAAAAACACAGACTGTTTATATGTACCTTCAGATATTTCTTGTTCGGTTCCTGGCATTCGAACGAAACCTTTGGAATGTTTGCAAATTGCTTTGGCTACGCACGGCAAAACACGGCAAATAGCAGACACTCCAACAAAATCAGCAATCGCAATCTCCATCGAACCTAATGCGCAGAACCGCAGCAAAATCAAAAGTTGCGTTATTGGCCGAATGTACCCTGATCTTTAATTGACCAATTATCATTTTGTATATAGGATATACTATTTCAATTCAATACCTTTAGTCGGTAAATTTCAAATCGAGGTCATAATTATTGTAAATTATCGACTGGTGATGAAGTAAAATTAAAGCTAATGAAAGATAAAACGTCGAAAATCGCTTTCCAACTCAAAAATCCTCCTTCCAAGTGTAAATAGAAGGCCAACATTGGCCTTCCAGATAAATCGCCTGCTAACGCTAGCTGACTTCTAACTTAGCAAACGATCGTATTCTAAACTCTAGCTAAGTCGGTGAAGAAACAAAAATGTTTTTCTAATTTAGAAATTTCCTCCTAGAACGACTTCCAACTCTTAGCAGGAGGTGAAGAAATTAGCCCTTAGTGTAGTTGCTTGCCAAACACAAGTGCTGTAAAATTTTTGCATTTATTTTATATGTGAGCAGTAATACAAAAACCATGCCTATCTAAGAAATGTTGACGCTACACTGATGTTGAGAATATTAAAGTCAGGCATGCTAAAAATGTACTCACTTAACATTTAAGCTGCAGTTGTTCACACTAGTGTGAGGAACATTATTATAACAACAACAATACCAACAAAAACAACAACAGCAAGTACAAACAAGCAAAGCAATTAACATGCATTAATTAACTGTTTACTTCATCATCGCCTAAGAACTTGAACTTCAGCACCCGGAAAAGGCAGAGAAAAACAACAACGAACGACTTGCTTCTATTAACCTTAGCTAAAGGTTTCTCCCCCTCACCACATCTTTTCCCATCTTCCATCTTCTTCAACTGTTTTTGTGCTTATGTTGAACACATAACCATATCATAAAATGTGGTAATGCTGCCACATTGCAGTCACCTCGATGAGGATCCGGTGACCCTAGGGTGTGCAAATTTGCCAATTTGACATTTAAAATGCAGCTGCAGTTGCTTGGCTTCTTACTATTTTTCTGACTAACATGTTTTGTTGTATATTTGTAGGCGCAATGTGCTTGTTTTAATACAAAAACTTCGTTGTGTGTGTGTTTGTGAAAGTGCGAAGTACGAGTGTGTTTGTGACGTGATCTGAAGTAACTGCACGTTGCTGCAGCTGCATAAAATGCTTGTTTTTGTTTTTATTATTTTTGTTTTTTTTTCCCCTATTGTTGAACAAGTTTGAGAGAGGAAAGCACTTTGAGATTGAGAGATTGTGTAAGCGTGTTTGTTGCTTTTAACTAATATTTACATATATATAGCTCCTATATGTATGCCATGAAAATTTTCACTTTATGCGAAGGCAAGAAAACATTTAGGTTAAAGTCTTTTTGAATGTGAGTGCGAGGCAAACATGGAGTTACGTGTGTCTTTATGTGTAAGTTTTTATTTTATGCTTCTAGGCTGAAAACTTTTAAGTGTGCACCATATAATTTAATGCTAATTAAATAGAAATTTTAAGAAAAAACTTAGCTACAATACTTAGCTGCTAAGCAATTTAAAAAAAGAATGTATTGAAAAAACAGCTTTTTTTCATAAACATATGAAAATTGTTTCCTGTTGCTTTGCAATTTTCAAGTATGTTGTTATTCTTCCTGTTCACTTCACACCATTTATCTTTCGCTTTAGCTAGCCATCTTAACACTGAAATTCATGTTCTGCTGCATGCTAGCTATTCGATTTTTTTTTGCGAGTGTATGCATGTAAATGCGAGCTGCTTTAAAACAATTAAGCTCATAAATTGCAACTTTTTACTGCTTTGCCTGCACAACGACGTCAGCAGTGGTAGCTAGACTTGCAGTGTATATATAAGTTTATTTATATACATATTTATATATCTAAATATGCTTGTTTGTGTACGTTTTTTATGGGGTTCATACTACGTTATTCGGTTTAATCATTTCGTTTAAGCACGATATGCTCCAATTTGGTTTTTCGAATTAAATATTTTAGCTTTAAAGTGTGTGTGTGTGAGTATGTCCTTGTTTGTGAGTTTGTGTGTTGTGTGAGAGTTTTGCTGTTCTTGCTCTTGCTGGTCATGCAGTATGTGAGTGCATGCTTGCGTGCGCCTCTAAGTGCGGGTACATTATGGCGCATATAATGAGCGTAACCATCAACATCGCCATCACCATCACCATCAACGACACCACCAAGATTATCAATGTTATTACAAGCTATCAACACTCAGCCAGCCGACCAGAGAATTAAGTAGATATTATTAACTCATGTGTGCACAAGTATTAATTAAGGACTATTTAAGATAATTTCAAAAAAAAAAAAATTGCCTCTCTTCACAATGCACTTTTAATATACTAATTTAGATAGAAACTTATTTTGGCTTTAATAAAAAAATTTGATAACATATCTTCACATTGATAAATCATATTTGTACGTAGTTTTTGCACTTAACCCTGAATCTTCGACATTTATGCATTAAAAAGTTGTGCAACTTTTTTGAAGAAAAGTTTTATTTTTTCTTTAACAAAATTAATTTGTATTAAAAAAATGCATCTAAGAATGCTTGTATTGGAATTCGTATTCGCTATGTCTTTTTTACATTTTTTTAACGAAACGGGGTCGTTACAACGGTGACCTGGAAGTGAACGGAAAAGAGGATTGACATGCAAAGATAAAGGTTGAGCTGTGGAATTAGCTTTTCAATAAAATCCTAATCTCTCTTTTCGAGAAGTGGCCAAAGGGTAGGAATGTCTACAGTATATGTCCAAAAAGTCCGTAAAATTTAAGGACTAAGGTCATGTAAGATACATGCAGCACCTAATCGCACCGATAAGCAAAATAAATTGACCAAAAGCCGGGCAAGAAAGCTGTACGACAAGAAAATTAAAAAATGCCCATGTGTTGTGATGGACGACAAACCATTTGTGTGAAAATAGATCAAAGTCAATTTAGAGGCCAACAGTTTTATTCAACAAATAAGAGAATAAATGTTTCTGAAAAATTTAAGAGTCAGAAACTTGACAAATTTCCCAAAAAATACCTCATCTGACAAGCTATTTCCCAATGCCTCTCAATAAAATTCTAACCTCTTTGTTCTGGAAGTGGACAAAAGGGTAGGATGGTCTGCAGCATATATCCAGAAAGTCCGTAAATTAAAGAACTAATTTTAAAATAGACGCAGCAGCTAATCGCCTGTAAAGTCGTGTTTTTGTCACAACTGGGACGATAAATCAGGAAAAATAAGTTAAAGTGTGCCTCCAGAAACGTGCAAACGTAGTTAAAGAGACTTAGATTTAAGCTCCGTAAGCTTGCTTATGCAAGCTAAATATTTGAATTTGGTTATAACACTTTAAAAAATAATAAAATGCAGTTCTTTTAACTTCTCAACTGTTAAAAACGAATTAAAACTTAATAAGTTATAACAAAAAATGTACGAGGGCAATTTGAGAAGTTAGTGATTTTTTAATTTCCTGCGTAGTAACTTCAAATGCATCACTGATACTGTCAACTACCATATGTCAATAGACTACTATCAAAATTTCAGCTCTCTGCGACGCTTAGTTTGTGTTTGGCAGTCATTGACAGCAGACGATCTTTTGAGTTTTGGCGAAAATGGAAAAAGATGAATTTCGTGTGCTTATCAAGCATTACTTTTTGCTCTAAAAAACCATCAGCCAAACCAAGGAAAGGCTTAATAAATACTATGGCAACTCTGCACCGTCGATTGAAATGATTCACAAGTGGTTTACTGAATTCCGATGTGGTCATACAAGCACAAGTAACGCTGAACTTTCTGGACACCCAAACGAGGTCACCACACCAGAAATGATCACTAAAATTCAACATATCGTGATGGCCGATCGCAGAGTTAAAGTGCGTGAAATTGTTGAGGACGTAAGCATCTCAAACGAATGAGTGTGGAACATTTTGCGAAATCAGTTGGATATGAAAAAATTATCCACAAGATGGGACGCGTTTGCTCACTCTCGACCATAAACGCGATCGTGTGAGTGATTCAAAAGCATGTTTGGCGATGTCGAACAAAGATAAGAAGGATTTTTTCCGTCGATTAGTAACCACAGACGAAACATGGATCCATTACTATACACCAGAGACAAATGAACAGTCGAAACAGTGGACTTCACAGACCGAACGTGCTCCAAAGAAGGCGAAGACTATGCTATCGGCCGGAAAGGTTATGGCGACAGTATTTTGAGATAAACGCGGTAAAGTCTATATCGATTGCCCTCCACTGAAAAGGAAGATCAGTAGCGAATATTATGCAGCCGAATTGGACCGTTTCAAAGACGCTTTGGAAGGAAAACGTAGTTATTTGGTGGGGAAGGAGGGCTCTTGCATCAAGATAATGCGCGCGTTCACACAAGCTCAGTTTCCATTGAAAAATTACTTGAATTTAAGTAAGAATTGCTTCCTCATCCAGCATATTCTCCAGATTTGGCCCCCTCCAACTACTTTCTGTTTCCAAACCTGAAAAAATAACTCGGTGGAAAGAGATTCACCACCATAGATAGAGGAGCTCATCACCGAAACAGAGGCCTATTTTGAGGACCTTCCGAAAACTTATTTTTCGGATGGGATAAAAAAATTAGAGGAAGTATATCGAGCTAAAAGGGGATTATATTGAGAAATAAAACTTTGTTTGCCGTAAAAATCATTTCTTCTTTAATTTTTCACGGAATTATCAAACGGTCCTCGTATGATTAAATTTTTCTGGTAAAACATTTATTTTATAATTTTTTTCTCTAGTGTGCCAATATTGCACTTTTGTGCATTGACCCTTGAATTTGTTAAGCCACAGCATCTGCAAAATATATGCTCTAGAAAATGTAAAAGATTCAAGACAAAACATAATTTTATTTTGTCCACTTTCAACATACGTTTTAAATTGAGTCTTCATAAGATAAAAAGAAAAACATAAAACTTTTTAAAATTGCATGAAAATATATTTTCTATGGCAAGATTAAAGGTTCATGGCCTTGTTGTTGGTGTCGCATTGCGCACAACTTTCACTTGAAATTTATTATTATTTTCGAAATTAAAAGTTCTAAAATATGTCCTGGGTCTGTTTATAAGTTGCAATGTCAGTCAAAAGAGCAATTTTATTTCAGTTTTTAAGTTGAAATAAGCTGAGTTAACATTGTTGTTATTTTATAGACTTAAAAATGGCTTCCGCCAGAATTATTGTCCAAAATTGCGAAAACCGTAAAAAGTTTGAAACGTTTTAAAGTTTTAAGTTAAGTTAACAAAAACACAACAAATCTCGAGCGCATACACACACAGAGACATACTAGGATATAGCAATAAAAACAACAACAGCAACAACAACCAGCACAATGGTAACACAAAAACAAAATGGCGGATAGCATGGCGTATATAGTGTTTGTCATTTATTAATAACGACAGATTCGCATGTTTCAAAATCGTAAGCCTATTATTTCGGCTGTAATACCACTACAGCGAACAACAACGCCAACAGAAACAACAACAACAACAGCAAGATTGAAAAAATAAAAAAGGAATTGAACGAGCTACGTCGCAACGTAATGAATGTAAAGTTACGAAACACCAAGTTAAGTAACGTGAAGCAAGGCAACGAACGCCGAACAACGCAACGCTACGCGTCGTGCATACTAAATACGCTGCACTGCAGTGAAACTTCCGGCACACAAGAGCGCACTGCGGATAAAAAAAGGACATTTTAAACTTGTTTCCTGTGCTAGAGCATAATATTTTTTGTTGTTGTTAATATGTATTGTTGCTTTCCACATTTTGTCGACATTTTTAATGGTTATGTACTCGTATTTAGTATGCTTTTTTATATTGTGTATTTTGCGATTTGTTAAATGAAGGACTGACAGACGGACTGACAGACGGACTGAAAGATGGACAACGTCGAACGCATGTACATATGTTGATGTTTATAAGCACAATATAAATGTTTTTGTTTTTGTGATTTTTTTTTTGTTCTTAAGCTAAGTAGATGTTTTTTATTCTAAAGCATATTTTTGGGCATAGAGTGCTTGGCTGGTGCTGAAATCCAAAACGTACCTACAGTATTTTTTATGGGGTAGCAACTGAAACATTGTCAAACGGAAGGAAGGTGGCTGCATGAAAGCATAAAAGATTGTAGACATCACAAAAATATAAGTTATGAGCTCAGTGTGTGTGTTTTTGTGTGGGCACAGTGCCAAAAACTCATGTGAACACAAATTGCACACACAAACAAACATATGCTGGCTGCACTGCATACAATTGGCGCTTTTGAAAAATTTTAGATTTTATAAAATGATAACAAAGCAGTTCATCGAAATAAAATGCATTAATTTTGAAACAAAATGAAGAATTGTAAATATTTGTAAAAATTGTAATTAAATTGTAGGAATACAAAAAACGAAGAAACACTTGTTAATATGTTTTTTTACCATAAAGATGCTTTCGAAAAGTTGTTCACAAGAGATGAACAGCAACAAAATATTTTCTTTCAAATCAAATTATTTTAAAAATGAAATATGTTGTGAAAAATAAAACCTTGTTTGTATGCCTTAATTTACTCAATGAATTCGTTTGTTATAAAAAGTTTCACTTTCAGAAGCTTGCAGCAATCGGATTGGTGTTACCTCACTCAAATTTTATCTAAAACATTTTATTTTTTTATATTTGATAGTGTATCGAAACAGCAGTTTCTTTGAAGTTAATTGCAATAAACAACTATACAATTACTAGCGCAATTTCAACTAGTTATGAAATGGTATAAAAAAGTTCTGTGTGTAACAGGTTACTTTGGTTTTATTTGCTATACTTTCTTTTCAAAGCTTTCCCTGACAAAAGTAAAATAAAAAAAAACAGAAGCGTCGCTGGGCACACGAGAGAAGCGAAGCTTTTTCGCAACTTCATAAGCTTGATAATTTATTAGTTTTTCAATAAAAAAATTAACTTTCAATAAAAAAAAAATTTACTAAAAAACACTAATACTCCCACCAGTATATTTTATTACCTAACATTATTATTTTACATTAATATTTAATTATTTTTGTAAGTGTGAATTAAATTATTGGTTTTTAATATCTAAAATATAATGTCATCGATATTTCTAGCAAATATTACATCAATAGTGGTACTAATCGTGTTGTGCACATATTAAGTAGATGTCGAGCCACAGTGTTTCGTCTACATTCATTCTCTCTATACTTATTTATCTCGAAACTACTTTTTTCCGCATGGTGTTAAAGAAAAAACAAAAACTATTCAGCCGAATCATCTGAAATTTAAATATGCTATTCATAACATCAGCGGCTATCGCTGGAAGTAGAATCAAAGTTTTCAAAACATTTTCAAAAACATCGTATATTTTACATTTAATCTACTTAGCCGGTAGAAAACAAACTGTTTTAAGAACTTTATTTTCAAAAGCGCGTCATTCTGTCAATTTTCAATAGTTTTTCTAGTGCCAGCCATAGCTACACTTATAGGGCTTTAGTAACAGACATTTTAAAGTCGACTCTAAATTTATTGTGAGCTTTTCTGACATTATTTCTATAGGATTTGTTGTCAAAAAGCTTACACTAAATTTAGAGTCGACTTTAAAAATGCTTATTACTAAGGCCCATAGTGATTAATAATATTCTTGGTTTTTATTTTTCCAATAAAAATAGAAATTAAATAGAAAAGTCAAAATCTGCAACACCGCCCATGCCTATTTTCCTTGAGAGCGTCTCATTAAGCGCCATTTTGAACAAGATCAACAATTTTTTAAATTAAAAAAGTAATTTTTTTACGATGAATGAGTGTTATAATATACCTTAAAAGTTTAAATATCGTTGTTCAATATTTTAACTTAAAAAAAAAATCCGGCCTTGTCTTAAGTGCCTTTGAACATTCATGTCTGATTTCGCAATTAAAATCTACACCTAAAACAATTGAAATCTTGTCATAATTTTCAACCCGTTTAATGGAACCTTACTACTTCTGTTGTTTAGATAGCTAATGCACAATGCTTGATCGATTATTGTGATCTGCTGCATCATTCACGCATTTACAGTAGAATATGTAGGAACATCTAATGTAGAATCCTTTTAATACATTCTTGCAAGGCTTCCAGTATTGTGGGAAAAATCCCATTCCTGGTAATCGTAGTTTAGGTCGTTTTTAGATCAATTCGCAAACAGCCTTGAAACTTATACAAAATGTTAGGTAACCATCGGACTTTATTAAAAAAGTCTCAAAATTTAAATATTAAATATATATATTTAAATATTTAAATCTAAAAATAGATGATATTTTGGCATCTGCTTTATCTTTGTAAAGTGTAAACAAAATGGCTACATGTGTTTGTGAAAAAGATACTCATACAAACCACAATATAAGCTTTTAATGCTCGTTTTATTTTTGACACATGAACCGTAGTGCTTAAAAGCGTCATATATTTTTTATTCATTATAATTTCACAGTGCAACCCAAATATAACTGAACAAAACTCTTAACGGTTTTCGAATGCTATTAGCTCTTAGAATATATTCACTTAAAAGATTTTTCTTAAAAATTCATTTAATTCATATAAAAAAAAAAAATTTAAAGAAAAGATTTTTCTTAATATGTTTAATGTCTTCTTTTTACTAAAAGTTTGCTTAGATAAAAGATTTTTCTCTATCAAATGCAAGAAAAATTTTATTCATGTCCTTTCCATTATCTATTAGTTAGTTACTTTATAGTGAGCCCATGTGCACCGCGACCCATGGGATCTATTGTGCATGCCCTTAATTAACTCTCCAGATTTAGGCTTTTTATTAATATTAGCACTGTCTCTGGCTTGGTGTTCCAAATTGTTGACGGGGGCCAAATTCTTTCATTATCACATGTTCTCCATGTTGGAGGAATGGTGTTCCAAATTATTTCATTATCTCCTAACCCAAGTACTATTTCAATTTGAGAACTTTAGCAAAGTTGTTGCAAAATGTTTGGACCAAAAAATTGAGCAACAATGCTGTCGTTTTAAATTGTCCCGAATGTAATTCAGAAACGAAAAATTAATATAGGCTGTTTGCGCTACAAACTTACACCTCCTATCATTTACAGACAAATTCAATATTGTATCTTTTGAATAATGTATAAAAATAATGTAATAATAATGTGTAATAATGTAAAAATTTAACATTATTTCGATATGTCGGTACCGTAACTATCAAAAATTTAACGGGGTTGAGCAACAGAAGTTGAGCCCCTTATAAATTTAGTATACATTTTTAGGCTAGCAGGAAGGAAGACGATAGACCGTAACATATATACACGTAGAAAAATAATATTCTAATATTAAGCAAATATTTTTCATGATTTAAGAAATTTTAAAAATAAGACTCATTTACTCAAATTAAGCATTAAGAACTACAGTTGAGAAAACAATTTTTACAATGAGCACTTATTTCTAAAATTAAGTTAAATAAATGATTGCTTGAAACAAGAATAAAATGCTCGACTTAAACCAAGAAAAAATGTTCTCAATTTGGGCAAACGCAAAGTTGGTTGTTAAAAATTTTACTGAATTAATAGCTAAATTTAAAACATTTCAGTATTTGAGTCAATCAAGTTGTTCTCAACAATGGGAAGCAGTCACTTTTTCGAAGTAGAAAAACTTTTCTTTGAAAGGCAAAAAATGCACAAATATTTCTGTTTTGATTAAACAAAAGTCATGCGTATAAGCTTATCTAAGTGATGGGCTGCAGAAAGCACAGAAGGCTACCGAAGAGTTGATGTAGCAATCATCGAAAAATTCTGTCAATTCTGCTTGGTGGTTTGGTCTGCAAAAAAATCGATGTTGCTGCAACCTGCTGCTTCACAAACTTATTTGGCATTAAGCTGAATTAAAATTCTAAAAAAATATATATTTTCTTATAATTGTACAATTTTAAGAAAAAAAAATTTTCAAATCAAGCAAATTATTCTAGTTTGCAGTAAATTGTTTACTTGAATCAAGCAAATTTTTTTCAATTCAAGGAAAATAAATTCTTCCAATCAAGCAAATTATTCCAATTTGCACCAATTTGCTTAGATGAATCAAGCAAATTAATCTCACTTTAAAAAAATATCAGAGTTTAGTATAGACAAAATATTCTAGAGTTTTAAGCAAATGTTTATTAAATTAAATATTTCTTGCTTAATATCACATATTTCAAATTTGCCCAATTCTAGCAAAATAATACTTGAATTATAAAAATTTACTCTTGATTGTTAACTGATAGCCTATTTGCTTGATTCCAGCATAGAATGCTTGATTTTTTGTCTCCGTGTACCTGTCTACCGCAATTGTTGGCCTTTTTGATATGCAGCTGCCTTAGCAACTATATTAATCTTAACAATATGTAAATAATAATCTTTACTTTCATTTTATTGGAACATAAAACAAATTTTTCTTGACTCAGCAGAAATATATGGAAATTTAGTTTTGATTTTTCAGTGTTTTTAAAATATCTATCTGACAAGAAAAATATCAACGAGAAAAAACTTAAAAAAGGATTCAGCAGTACTTTAATTATATGCATAATTTTAGTAAAGAGCTTTTTTACAATATCATCAAATGTTACACTGCGATAAGGCTTAGATTATAAAACATGCTTCCACTTAAATTATTGAAAATACTATCGATGTTGTTTCAAATTAGATATCGTTTCGATTTCCTAATTTGACTGATCATTTTTAACATCATTATCGAGTTTGCTGCGTATCCGTTTTATTTTCAAATCAAACCATACCAAAAAAATTTTTAAAAAATTTTCATTAAAAAAAAATATATTTTGTGTATAAAAAACGCTGAATATAATTTTTGCTTGCTTAAGAAAATTTTAGATATAATAATGCCTATTGAATTTTTAAAATTAAATCACCTACTGTTGCTGACTGATTTTAATTTTTATTAGCCATAATATTTTAGAATAACTCTTTGATAAAGATTGCGGAAAAGGAGCTCTTTCTGAAAAGAAATGTTTTTAGAGGTTAAATAGAACATATGCAAAAATTGATTTGTGATATACTTAAATGGATATCACCAACCGTTTATGAAAAATGCTAATTTTTTAATTTTGAGGGAGTATATGACACCAGGGATAATGTTATTTGGAATCAACGTAGCTCAATTTTGTGGGTCAAGAAGTTTGCAATAACTTTGTTGAGGGTCTCAAGTCGAAAGTTTCATACAGTTAAGAAGAAAAAGGAATTTGAATATATGCATAAATCATAAACTTTGACCTCGAAAAATTTAATCCAAGCCAATAAAAATTCCCTGATAAGTATGTTCTATTAGTCATCGACTACTGATAACCATTGATATATCTGTGCCGATAAGTAATAATCGCTTAAGTTGACTTATGACAGAACTGAGTTATTGATGTAGCTGTGTTCCACGCATTTAGTTTTATGAACACACAAAATCTGGGACATGACCCTAGCCAAAGTTATTTCACAAAAACAAAAGTCCCTTTCATGTTACTTATATGGAGATTGAAAACTTTGAAACAAAATTTCTCGAAACTTTCTCAGAAACAGGATTTCTCACACTTAAGTTGTTATTGCTTATCGACACAGATATTTGTATCGAAATAGTAGTACAGTGTTATTATTAGTGGAAAAGTGCTTAAAAACTTCAAGCAAGAAAATTCACGAAGCAGTAATATTTTATAATACCATTTTATAGGAAACCAAAAAATAATTTTTGAGAGTGACATTATATAATAGCAAACCAAAAATTTTAGGCTGTAACAAATGGGATCAGCTTGGAAGCTTTCGTTATGGAACTAGTTTAAATATAGAACAAACCACTGTCTTGACCCCTTAAACCGTAAAAAAGTATCAGTTTGATTAATGCAAAAGGCTTTTGCAGTGGGGCCAGTTCCTTTTCGGAGCTTGTTTAAAGCTATTTAAAATTTTATACATTTTTCTGAAGGGGATACTCCGAATGTAGCACAATATTAGATTCAACCAAATATTATGCTGTGCACATTGACAAAATATAGCAAGAAAATAAAAGAATATGCAATAATTCAAAAGAATTCCGGTTTTATTGTTCATTCGGCATTGTGTTTGAAATTTCAATGACATGTTTTTCAATTTTTTCTATCCAGAGTTTACAGTCATGAATTACTTCTTGTTTGTGTGCAAGTGACAAATTTAACAAAAGCATAAAAATCAAAATAGAAAAGTTTTGAGAAAAAAAAAAACAACCAGTAAACCAGAAATAACTTTGAAGAACAAGATGAAAAAGAGTAGCTGCGAATTACCAGAACTTTAACATCCTTTCTTTTGTATGCTTTCACAAAGTTTTGAGCATTTTGGAAGTTATCACAAAAGCTCGCACTTTCAATGCTGTGTGTTTTGAAAAGGAAAAGGAAAAAATGGAATTAAATAAAGAAACAAAATATAATAATAAAAGTATTAAACATAGGATTCTCCTTTCGAAAATGTTTACAAAATAAACTTGCGTAAGACTTGAAGGTCATCAGCATCGACGAAAGGAGTTGTTCGCTGTTTTTGCTACGAATTAGGTTTGTTGCTGCTTTAAGATAATATCTTGTACAACAAAAATTTTCAAAATTTTCCAAAGTTTTCTACGCTGTTTTAGTGAAAATGAGGCTTTATATTTGGGTTTCTTTTAAGCTTTACTTTGGGGAAAGGTGTGACAAATACAATAGGAACATAGAAAAACTTTCATTTATTTTAAAACAGTTGTTGTTTTTATTGTCTCTGTATTTGTAGTTGTTGCGTTTGTTAAAAGGCGAAAACTCTTTTTCTTCTTAGAGAAAAATTACAACAAAATTTACAAAGAAATTTTATGAACATCGAATGAATTTATTGACTTTTTATTTGCTTGGTAACCACAAAAAAAAATTATTATCAAATACTAAGCTACGGCCCATAAAAAGCTTTTTATGCATTATTAGAAAAGATTGAATTCTTGCAAAATAATCACAGGAAGCTACTAAAAATGTTTGCCACTCAAACCCTCTTCAAATCCGAGAAAAATGTCGTAACATTTTGAAGCTCATTGACCTATACAAACATAAAAAAATCAGAATTTACAAAAGCTCAAAGCTTTTTATGCTCCAGCAAGTTACGACAAAAGCATTATTAAACAATAATATGTAACAAACGGAAGCAAAATATGATTAATAAAAAAAAAATGACCACATAGCGGCAGTTGTTAAAATGAGCCGGAAGTTAGCATAAAGCACACATAACTGAGTCGCTTACTTGCACCTTCTCTTAGTCCTTTCTCTCTATCACTCTTTTTCTCTCATTTACACATGCCTGCACACATTATGTCAAAAATCTACAATAATATCGTCATCTTTAAAGTGATGACAACAAATAAATCTAACAATAGCGAATTGAACCCAAATAATATGCGAAAAGGTTGCAGGATGAAAAATATAAAAATATTTCCGCCATAAAAAATGCTCAAGGCTGTTAAAATGTTATTTCAAAAAGTAAATTTTATGGATGTCCAAAAGCTTATTGTCATTCTATTATATTCATGGATATAAAAGAGTGCTCAAAAGGCGTTCTAAAACAACAGAAAAAAAAGTTGCATATATGTACTTTGCCACACTTCGCTTTGTATGCGTTCCATTTATGCCAAAATAAACAAGAACACATTTTAGCTAGATCTTAAACTTACCCAATAATGTTATGTATGGCATTCGATTGATATCGAAATGGTCGGGAGCACAGGCATCCTCCAGTCTAGACGCTTGTTTGCCAGTTTGTATTTCAATCACATGCGTATCGCGTCGATAGAACATCATGCACATGAAGCCGGATTGACTGTAATACAGAAAAGAGTAAAAACAATTAGAGACAGAGCCTTAAAAAGATATAAAATATGTCATTATTGTTGCTTTGTGATACTTTTTTATTCATTAAGGGCCGCGTTCTCAATGTCCGGTTAAGCAGTAATCAGAACTTTAACCAGCAGTTAGCAAAAAACTCTTTCTCAATGTTCGGTTAAGGCTTAACTGTCAGTTAAGTTCTGATTAAGTTAACGACAAGTGTGGTTTCGGTTTGCTGCTAATCGAAGGAACAGCTGACAATATTACAAAAAAACCGACTGTTGCTTAACCAGCTATGATATGGTTAGCTAACTCCTGGTTAAGAGCTTGACTAACCGGACATTGAGAAAGCGGCCCTAAGAACATACTTTTTAGCACAAAACTAAAAGTGCAATATTTAAAAAATGTTTATTTTAAGAATGAAAAAAAAATAAACACAGTTTCGATAGTTTTTCACAGCAGAATTCGTTTTTCTACAGTTACAGAGAAAAATTCCGTTTGTGTTTGGTTCACGCTCCCATCTGTCCTGTATTTCGCTGGACAGTCCTGTTTTTTCGAACAAAGACCTTTGTCCTGTGTAATTGGCTCAAAATCCTGGTTTTTATTATTTTGTCCTGTTTTTTTTCTCCCATGTTTGAAATTTAGCCTATTGTGCTTATTATTCATACTTTTTTAGTAATAAATAAGAAGTTTCTCTTAATTCACTTTTCCCTTTTTTGCTACCCTATTAAAAGTGTTTATGCAACTAATTTTTTAAACTGGTCGAAATGTCGAAATGTCGAAGCGAAAGTGTGTGTTAAGCAGTTAACTTAAAAAAATATTCCTTCCTGGAAAAAACAAGCAGTGATAGTAAGATGTTCTGCTCAAAGTGCAAGGGAGTACCTGGAAAATCTAACTAGTGAACCATTTTAATAAAATTAATTTACTTTTTAATTTTTGTTTCAGTTTTGTTGTATTGAATCTAATTGAATATTTAAATAAATAAATTGAATTCTATTTTTACTCAAACAAAATACAAAACACTACAAAAACAAATACCTGATATTAATTGATATTTAAAGCTTATGATGCAATTCCTAAATTGCTAAATATTGCTAAATTAAATAATAAATTTTATAATATTATCAGTAAAAATGCTTATTTTAATTTTTTGAACAAACAAGTAATAATAATTTTTCGACTTTAAATTGCGTCCTGTAAGTCCAGCAAAATCTTAAAAATTTTGTCAATTTGTCCTCTTTATGGAAATCTTCTATATTTATATATATTTTTTTATAATTATGTTATTAATTAATTAATTGGTATTACTAACATTAATTTTAAAATTTTTAAATACGTTAAAAAAATTAATAAAAAAGTAGTTATTTTTAAGTTAATTAAGTGAATTCAACTTTTTAAAATTTCATTAATATTGGCTTGTGGTATGAAAAATATATATATTTTTCATACGGGGTATTTGGTAGGTATTGTGTTAAAACAATATCAATACAAGACCCTCCTAATATTGAGGAAGATAATCAAGAAGCCAATTTTAAATCAAAAATGTCTTTCATAATATTTAAAAACTGATGATTTCACCGTACCAGAACTAACGGAAAAAACTTTTACACACGAAATAAGCCATATCGACCCCTTTGCGAGAAATTATCGTATATGTCAAAAATAAAATTTTACAGGAGAGCGGTTTTTCTACTTTTCCTTGCTTAAGCCTTTAATATCAAAACCAAATTTTACACGTGCTTAGATAACTAACTAATTTGCTATAAGAATTTTAGCTACAATATTTTACCAGGTGATGTGTTGTGGACTGTAGAACAAGTTTGAATTAAAAAGTCAACTTTCAAAAAATGGCACTACAATTTTTTGTATAAATTCGTATATATACACAATACTATTGTAGAAAATATCTTCTAAAAAATACCTTAATTTTAACTGCTTTTGCTTAAAACCTCTCTTAAGACAAAAATAATAGTATTAATACTAAGTCCATATAAAAAAAAGTTAACACATTTTTAGGTTTTCTATTATTTTTATTTCATGCTTTCGTATATTTTATTAGGCAAGTCCGTCCATTCGTCAACAATCATAGAAAAAGGAGCATTATTTGATTTTACTTCTTTTAAAAGTTCGATGAACTCATCCCCCACGAATATTTTTCCTTAGATAATCGTTTATTTCATAAATATTCTTAAGGCTAAAAATTAATAACAAAAATTTAAAAAAATTAAAATTTTTAAGTATTGGAAAATGTCGAATAACCTTACCAGAAATTTCGAATAATCCGAAATTGTTTAGTTAAAATAGATAGGAACCAAAAAAACCGAAAAATCAATAAAAATCCGGTTTCTCGAATAACCCGAAACCGGGAATGACAACAATACCTCGAGCTGATAACCTGAACAGAATGAAGTGACTTCATTGAATGAATTTGGGGCATAATAAAAATTTTGGAGGACGAGTTGGTTTAGGAAATAAAATATGTTTCCACACCCCCATTCACCACCCACAAATTAAGAAAAATGCTATATATCAGGCGCTGTTAGTCATATTAAACAAAAATTTATTATTTGAGTTCGTGTGGTTACATCGTCAACTATACTAAAAATGAACGTGGTCACTCTTTATTTACGCCCCTTTTCATGAACTATTATAATTCTTAAGTTGTACATGATTTGATAGTTAAATGCAATGGGTTCAAGTGGCAATCACTATATAAATAAATGTTGCCACGCCTACTTTTAACGCCAAACAATTTCAATAATAATAAAATGGTGTTTGTTGGACTTCGATGCACTTATAAACGGCTCATCTGACTTGGCTCGGGTTTTTTGAAGTGAAAACTTCTTTAGGTGTGTTAAAACTTAACTACTATATCATAGTTTTTAGTTTTCACTTCGGTCGGCAGTCCTCTCCAGAGAACTGCACAAGCCTACTTGAAGTTAAAACCTTTTCAAGTACTTGAATTCAAGTATGTATCCAAACTTGAAAAAGCAAGCTGTAGCCAGCTTGCAAAAATACCAAACAGATACAAGTCATATCCATGCTAGCTCATTGCTTTGGCTTATTGAGACTTACTTCGTCGTGCAGAAAGTTGAAAAGCTTGAAACGATCCTCAAAAGCTTGTAAGCTCGCAAGTATCCAATTAATTGAAGTTAAAGCAAGTATCTAAAAAATTCAATGAGTTTGCGTAGAGAAAGCTTTAGCGTAATAGGAGTTTTAAGGGTTCAGTGGACTCCCTGAATGGCAGTTTTAGGCAGTAGCTGATTTCGGAATTGATGTCTAAGTTTGAAATTCAAAACGGCGGATAGAGTTACCACCTTCATTTTTTTGTATTTTTGCGAAGTCTTGTAATTTTAAAATTCTGACATGGATATGATTTAGAATCTAATGTCACAGTTTTGAAAATTAAGATGGAGGTCAAGGTTGCTTAATTCCACATAGTGATGTGTATTTTTAAGAATTTTAAACATTATTCAGCGACCCATTTTTACCTAGTGTTCGTGCCAGCACCGAATTCGTAAAAATAAAAAAAAAATTAGCTGTCAACCCTATCCACCATATTGAGTTTAAAATTTCGGACTTTTTATTCGAAATCAGCAAACCCCTAATACTGTTAAATGATGTTTAAAACTCTTATAAATATATTTTACTTGATGGCAATACTGCGGTAAAAATTAGTGGCAAAAATTACTGTGGTTAGATTCAAAATCAAATCCGTTGTCAGAATTTCAAAATTACAAGAATTTGCAAAAATATAAAAAAATCTGGGTGGCAACTCTATTCGCCATCTTAAATTTTAAACTTTGACATCAATTCCTAAATCAGCTACCACCAAAAACTTCTAGCCACGGAGTCCACAGAGCCCTTAAAAGTCCTAATACACTTAAGTTTTTCCTACACAAGCTCATTAAAGTTTTTGGATACTTGCTTTAATTTAGATACTTGCCTGCAATTTCAAGCATTTCAAGTTTTTTGCCGAAGGCATAAAGCTTTCTTTTACTTGGGATTTCGTGCCGTTCGCTTGTAAGCTAGCAAATCGCAAGCTGTCGTGGGCTTATTTATATTCAAGTTCAAGTTATACCTGATTGAAAATTATCAAGCTCAAGCATGCTTGAACTTGTATTTTAATTTTCAAAGAAGTATATTTCATAGAAGTATATTGAAGTATGCAGTATCAAGTATGCAGTATCAAGTATGCAAGTACTTGAAATATACTTCAAGTAGGCTTGAGCAGTTCTCTGATCCCCTCACTGCTATACTTTATTTTGTTTGAAATTTTTTTGTCAAAATGGATGAGTATTGGGATATTTTAGTGGATCTTGCAAGCTTGCAAATATTGCAAGCTCGAATTATTGAATCTATAACCAAAATAAATGCTGAGCTATAAAGCATGTTCGTCAAATAGAACAGATGTTGCTGTTTTTAAAATAGCAAAATTTTAAGTTGATAACTACCCGACATCGTCAAAGGGTGAGCAGCAAGAAAGACGACAAAATTCTTGGCCTTTTAGCGAAATTTAAGGGAAATGGAAAGTTGCATTCATTGCTTATTCATGAGTTATAAACTTGTAATAGCCAAAAATTATTTCTCAATTTAATGTTTTTAAACTTTAGTAAACGTTCTTGAAAAAAATAATAATCGATTACAATGTGGTCGAATACCACAGGTGATACTAGTATGTGTTAACCTTTATTCTCTACCATGTTTTGCCACCATATCTCTGTACTATATTTCAATAAACTTTCAATGAACAACATGACTTATTGACTTTCAATGAACAACAAAAAAAGTCAATAACTTCTCCATTTTTTGAATTCAAAAGGTTCAATCTTCGGCTGTTCTAAAGATTAAGGTATCTTAATAAGCTCATTAAAAGATTTTAAACTATCAGACAACTAGAATTTGTATTTAAAATCAGGAATGCTTTAAACTATCAAACATTTAGAATTTGTATTTAAATCATAGAAAATTAACATAATAATAGTAATAAGGTCATATGGAAAAATTTTCAATATACAACTGTTTCTTTTTCAATACACTAAATTTTAAAAAATGCCAAAGCTATTAGCCGCTTTTAAAAACATGTCGTTTTAAAAAAAGCTTACGGCTGGCAGCATAAATTGAGTAAATTTGATCTTGAAATCTATGTAATCAAAGACCACCACAATTATGTAAACAAATATTAGCAGAATCAATACAGTCACTTTTTCGAACTTGAACTTTTTGTTCACACAGACAACTCAGAAGACTACTAAAGAGTTGATGTAGCGATCAACGAAAATGCTGTTTAGTCTGATTGGTGGTTAGTTCTGCAAAGAGCTTGTTTTTGTTGCAAAAAGTTGCTTCATAAACTTATTTGGAATTAAGCTCAAATATAATTCTAAAAAAAAATTTTTAATATTTTAGAACAGCAAAATAATTTAGAAATGATTAGACCTTTTGATAAGTTCACCTAAAAAAGCTACAGTTGTTAACAAAGGTACTCATGCGATTTAAACAAGCAGTAGCCATAAAATTTGTTCTACTAAAAGGTAAGTAACTCAAATTGTTAGCGTTTCCACTACTTCTACGGTTACCCAACTAGCACAAAAAGGTTGTAAAAGTGTAGCAAATGAGTTGCCAATAAAGATTGTAATTGTAACGTAATTACAACTGAAAAAGCAGATATTTTACGCTTATTTTGTAAAAACTTAGGTTGCAACTAGGCGAAAAATGTGTTATAATAATGCTTTAAATGTGTTGTTGGTACATACTTAAGTTGCACGCCACATGATGAAACATACTTGAAACATTAAAAAAAAGTTTTTATTGTGTTATTTTTACGTTAAATTTTATTTAACAAATTTTATGTTTTATTGAATTCCTTAATATAATTTTCATTAAACCAGTGATAATTTTTTGGAGTGTATTTTAAAAGTTAAAGACAAATTTGAATGAAATAAAAAGATGTGAAATTAAATTGCAAATGTAAAGAGTCATACACCAAAATTTTACAACAAAGGCCATTTTGTCGATGAATGTTTGTGTTTTACCTCTATAAAACTCACGCGTCACCCAAAATATAAAAATGTTTTAAAATAATTTGGAATTAAGAAAGTTTTCGAGTTTTTAATATCAGCGTAATAATTTTCAATATATAGCTAAATACATTTTTTAAGTTTCTAGTGTCATAATGCACTGAAAATTCTAAAACAAAATAATGAATACCAAAGAAAATCGTATTTAAATTAATTTCAACCAAATTCATAATGTAGAACAAAAAACCAAATATGGCGAGTATGAAGTTTTAAGACACTTTATTCTAAAGTTCTTGCAACTGAATAATAACATCAATACATAGTTCTTGCAACTAAGTAAATATCAAAAGTAACAAATATTTTTTTAAAGTAGTTGCAACTGAATAATACCTAAGCTTAATGCAGCATTTACTTACAACAATTTTATTCAAAACTTCTTGTAACTGAATTATAACTTCAATACAACGTTTATGTAACTAAGTACATTATATAAGTTGCAATGGTTTTTTCAAAAGTTCTTGCTACAGAATAATAACCTAGTACGTCGTTCTTATATCAAGCAATATTTTATAAGTTACTATTATGTTTTTTTAACTTGCACCAACTGAATAATAACCTTATTGCAGCACAAAATTGCAATGATTATTTTCAATGTTCTTGCAACTTAATAAAAACCTCAATTCAACGTTATTTTTCCTAACTACATTTTTTGAGTTATAATAATGTTTCCTAAAGTTGTAGCTACTGAATAAAACCTTAATACAGCATAAGGTTGCAATGACTATTTCCAATACTCTTGTATCTCAATAAAAACGTAATTTCAACCTTCTTGCAATAAAACAAATTCTCATAATTTCAAAATGATTCATTGCCATTCAACGAAAAATTTGTTCAATTTGGTAGTCTTGTTAAATGCTTCTAATATTTGGCTTATTTATGTTATTTATGTAAATGAAGTTGGTTATTGATTTGTGAAAAAATAAAACAAAAATGGAGTACATGGTAGTAGATGCTTACACAAAGAAATTAACACAGATTTTTTTGTGAACAATAAAATTCATATTTTGCTTATGGCATTTTAGTGCGTCTCAGAAAAATTGGAAACATTTAGTTGTAGCGACTTCCCTGTAACTTAATAAAAACATCTTCAAACCGTTTTGAACATTTAGTTGTGACATTGATATAACTTAATATAATCATAAAGCAACTTAGTCGAATCTAGGTTGCTAACACGTTACTGTATTTGTTGCAATTACAATACACAAACATTTTTTATAGGTGATACAAAAAGAAATGTTATAATAATGTTAATTTAACGTAAAAATTACTTCTTTTTTTAAAACTTTATGAAACATTTTTACAACAAGTGCATTTATTCGTAACATAATTAACACCGTAGCTTAACTTATTTGCAACAAAACGAATGATTTGTTACAAATTACTTGTTTGAAACTTTAATACAACCCATTTGTGACTAAATTTGTTTAAAAAAACTGGAATACCACCGAATTATAACATATTTTTCTTACAAATCGAAATCTGTGCTAGCTGGGTAGTGTTAAAATTTATATGAGTTAAACGATATCACAGAAGGAAGTCTTCTCTCATTTAGATATTGCAGTTTTAATAGTTTTAAAAGGCGGCCTCGATAGCTAGTGGTAGCGCGCTTGACTGTCGCACGGGGGTCCCGGGTTCGAATCCTGGCTGGACCATAACGCTATAACCTTTCTTTCCTTATTTCTAATCAAAGAAACTTTAAATCACGTCAGTTTACGACCAATAGTGGTAGTTGGTGTGGCGACCGTAGCCTAGTGGGTAGAGTGCGTGGCTCCTAAGCTAAAGAACCGCGGTAGCCAGGGTTCAATTCCTGCTCAGACAGAAATATTTTTAAATTAAATTAATTTTTCTATTCGGTCGTCACCTCTCTGCAGACAATGGCAAGCCTCAGAAAGTAAAAATTGCCATGTAAATCTTCTTGAGAACATAAGCCGTTCGGAGTCGGCTTAAAACACGTAGGTCCAGTTCTCGGTTATTTGTGATCAAACATTTAATAACACGCACAACACAATTGAACAATAGAAGCTAGGTCACAGTCCTTCCAAGGGCTGAAATGGCCAGTTTATTTATTTTTTTTAGCTGTAGTTGGTGGTGGTAGGAAAAGTTTGTAGAGAGGAATGCTTAGTTACTTGATTTGACTGAGGGCAAGGCATAACACTTGCTTCAGATTTAATATCACATGTTTCTACATCTTCAGCCACATTAAGAACATTCTACATAAAAGTTTCACTTGATTACTGCCTTCTTCCATTCTGTGGTATCACAACGGACCAATAATAGTCTAAGTGGGCTGGTCTTAAGACCTGCCGCCACCCTAACCTAACCTAGCCTAATAGTTTTAAACTATGAAGGTTTAAAGTGTCAGTTCCACTTAAGCCCTTTAGAGCAAACTGAACAAAACGTTTTTGAATTCTTTCTATTCGTTCAACATGTACATTGTAACTTGGGGACCAAAATTGACTTGCATACTTCAAGTGAGGACGGCACTATAGAATAATGCAGCGTTGTAGTTGTAATCATACTATTAAATTCTTTGGCCCAGCGTTTTATAAACCCGAGAATAGAAGATGCTTTTTTACAAATGGGTTCAATATGACAGCTAAACAATTGCTTGCCATGCATATAACAAGATCTTTGACAGAGTCTACACGATTTAAAGCAGTATCTTTTATCTTATAATAAAAAATTAAATTATTCCTTTTTCGCGAAGAGATAATAGTTTGGCATTTATCTGGATTTAGAAACATATTATTTTTAGAACACCAAAGTTCAAAGGATTTTAAATCAGACTGGAGGAGATCTGAATTATCTTTAGCATCACTGTTCTGTATATTTTCATATCATCTGCATAAGTGAGCAGATGAGAGTGTTTGATGATGTGGGTTACATCATTAATGGCTAAAATAAACAGAAGTGGACCAAGGTGGCTACCCTGAGGAACACTTGATTCAGCAATACATTCAGCAGACAATACACCTCGAAATCGTATTTGATAAGATCGCTCTGTCAGATAAGAGTGGATCCAGCTTTCATAAAATTGTGGAAAACCCATTAACTTTAGTTAAATATAATTAAGGGAGTATTACTGGTTGGCAAAAATTTGTTCGATTTTTTTTTTGCATATTATTATAGCTTGGATATTTGAGAATATCGTCCTTAAAGAGTTTTTTAAAATTCGAAATACTTTAGGAGATATGGCCTTTTTTGTCCAATAAAGTTTTAGCCAAGATGTGATTTGCTTAATTTGGCTACTTTTTCAATGCAAAGGTTATAACTTGTTTGTATACTTATTTTAAAAATTAATGAATACACATTTTAGAGCTTAGATATACGAATGTTGGCAGCGTTTAGTTAACTTTGAATTGAGTTATAAACCGGACGCGAGCGCGCATACAGTTTTGAAAAGTACAGTTTTGATTAAAATTTTTGTTTGTGGTAAAGACAATGGAAAGAAAAAGTAAAAGAAACACAAATAAAAGAAACACTGGTAGCAATCGAAAAATTCGTCCCTTGAAACGCCAGTTTCGTGGTAACTAACACGAAAGAGATGAGGACACCGAATTGACAAGTACATCGGCAAAAAAATGTCTGTCATATTTAGCAAAGGTTTTTTGCCAATACTTCAAATAATGAACTTAATGGGCATCCCAATTGGCAACGTCAGATATGATTTCGCGATGTCTCGGAACGAAGAAAGTTTGCAAAGGTCCGAAGCCAGAGCTCTGGCCGCATCAAAAGAAGGTAGAACTGCACGAAGAGCACAAAGAGCCACTGAGTCCTCATTTTTTGAAGAAAAGGAAGGAGTTATTTATGGGGCTGGCATTGTAGATTGATATATGTAAGTATTTCACCAAAAAAAAAATGTATTGCCTAAAATTTTCTTTGAGTTTTTTCAAAATCACGTTTTCGAACTTCGAATTCACTTTTCTGCGGTTCTACTGAATCGATTTTGATGAAATGCAATAAACGCAGAATTGTCGAATTTCGTAAACTGCATGCTCAAATTTTTCATTTCAATTTTTTTTTGTGCAAAAAAATAACTTCAAATTTAAACGCGTTTATCTCGAAACCAAGTTTTTCAAGCTTGCGGCCCAGATTGCCTCCGTAGTTCTGAACCGATTTTGATGAAAAAATATGCAATCTACGCAAAATCGTCACGTTTCTAGTCCCTATCTCAATCACAATTTTAAACAATTTTTGACTATTTTTTTTGTACACTAAACTACAAAATAAAGACCAAAAATAGGTTTTTAATTTTTCAATGACCGCCATTTTGTAAAAAATAATAGCAAAACTATGATTGAGATAGGGACTAGAATTACATATGTATTAAATCTAACGCCGTTTATTTTTTTATTTCAAATTATCCGAAGTCGAGTTATCTGGGCCGCAAGCAGCATACCTTTTTTTCGACGCCCAACTTAGAAGGCTGACAACTTTTTGAACAGCCCTCGTGCAAAAATTGTTTATTAAATTTAATATGTTCTTAATACAATAAAAACAGAATTTAAATAACTCCTTGCGTTTTCAAATGAAAAGTTTTTCAAAAAGGGTCCAAAAACAGCCTTCTTACCAGGAATACTCCCTTAATTTGTGTAGTAGTTTATCAAATGCTTTACTAAAATTAGTGTAAATACAATCGACCTGATTACCTGAATAAACTGAATTTAAGCAAAAAATTGTAAAATCGAGGAGATTAGATAGAGTGGATCTGTCAATAGCAAATCCATGCTGACGAGTTTTTATGACCTTCCCACAATGAACCTTCACATAATCAATCATACACGAGCCGCTCAAAAAGTTTTTGGAATCGATGAGAGTTTAGCGATAGGCATATAGTTGTTAATATCATTCCTAAAACCTTTTTTATAAATAGGACTTATTTAAAATTTCTTTTTAAAAAGTGGAAAATTACATTCCCTAATTGATTTATTGAATAACATGGACAGTGGTTGGCTAAGAACGGAACTACATTGCGTTAACAATGCGGCAGGAATTCCGTCAGGTCCAACATTAAAATCTTCTTCGATCGATCCAATATACTTTAAAATATCCTCTGAATTAAAAGTTAAAGGGTGCAACGAACCTCCTAAGTGTAGAGTTCATTTCTTCAAAATACTTTTCATCAGGATTAAAAGAGTCTGAGCAGAATGACTCTTTAACCCATTAACCGCGGCACCCAAACGCTAGGTACGAAAATTCATGTGCTTTCTTATATTGATAATAGGAACTACCACATCAAATTACAACTTTGTATCTTTCACCGTTGTCGAGAATGAGTTGGGTATAAAAATACCCAACCATCGTTTATGTGCTCTAAATTGGCACAAATTCATTCTGCAACGACAGTACAGTTTAATATCAGGAATTTTCTATCAATAGCAATTATAGTTGGTGAATTGGCTTAGAGAGCTTTCACATTTTTTTAATATATAAAATTTTTTACAAATGATAAAACATAAATTTTCTGATTTTAAACTTAATCATTTTTGACGTTGAAAATGTAGTCGTGAACGTGAAAATTTCTTGACACAGTTTTAAAACAATTCATAGCTCCATGTTTTTTTCAAGCAACAAACAAAAAATTTAACACTTAGCTGTTACCAATCATGAGATATGATCAATTCTGCAGAAGCATTATCTTGGCTAAAAAAATACCCAACCGCGGTTAATGGGTTAAAGACATTGGCAAATAGGCCCCAAACTATGACGGGATCGTCAGTCAGAAAACATCAGAAGTTTTAAATGGTGAATAGAATCCATCCGATTTTTTCTTTGTGTTTATGAAACCCCAAAACTTCTTTGGATCAGACAATATTCGCAGCTTAACACTTTCTAAATAATTGTTATACAAGGTAGCTGAGCAACTTTCCAAATCCAGAAACAAACGCTTGTAGGTTTCAGGGTCATTTAAAATTAAGCTACTGAAATATTTTTTCCATGCCCTATTCATTACTGTTATTGCGAAGAGTTTTTAACTGGGACCGAAAATAACGATTATTTTTGAAATTTTAGATCAAAAGATCATGTATAAAAAGTTATTGTATAATTTTTATTAATATAGCAATGTGATGCTATGGAGCTAGAGATTATATTTTTTACATAATTTTTTTCATGATTTTAAAGATAAAAATCACCTAAAACCAATTATTTTTTGATTGATAATTTTTCGATCAGAAATAAAAGTAATTTTTTGACCGTTATTTTTTTTCGATCAGAAATAAAAGTTATTTCTTGGTCATTATTTTTTCAATCAGAAATAAAAGTTATTTTGGTCGTTATTTTTTTTCAATAACTTTTTCAGAAATAAAAGTTATTTCGTGGTCGTTATTTTTTGCAACCAGAAATAAAAATTATTTCTTGGTCATTATTTTTTCGATCCGAAATAACAGTTGTTTTTTACCGTTATATTTTTCAATCAGAAATAAAAGTTATTTCTTGGTCGTTATTTCTTCGATCAGAAGTAAAAGTTATTTGTTGACTTTTGGTTTTTCCGATTAGAAATAAAAGTTGTTTTTTATCGATTTTTTCGAACAGAAGAAAAAAATTTTTTTCTGTCTAGTCTGCTGTGTGATTAAGTTTATACAGAGCTGTTGTTTTTGTTGGTGTTGCTTTCTTTTATAAAATTACTTGACGTAAGGCTCATAACAGAAATGCATTATTTTTGGATAAAATTTAAGACTTTTTAAGGCATAGTTAGAATAATTTGATTTATTTCAAATATGCAGCATATTGTCCGATAACTTGTTGCCATTTTGAAGGTAATTTAATTATTGCGTTTGAGCTGGATTACCGCAAGTGCACCACGACCGTTTTTGCTTGAAGATGTCATAACCCACTTTTCATCACCAGTCACTGTTTTAGCTTTTATTGCGATTCAGTAGCGATTCGCAAATGGAAAGTCGGACAACGAAGTTTTTTTGTTTGCCTTTACTCGTATGGCACCTATGCATCAAGCTTCTTTTTTTATCCAGCCTTATTTAAGTGGCTTCAAACGGTGTTTTGTGCAATGTTTAGCTCCTGGGCAATCAAAACAGTGCATTCATGATTAGATGATGATAGTCGGACTCGACGATTTCCACGACTTAACCGACATTTTCGACAATTTGCTTTCCAGAGCGTGGTGCAACTTAAATATTGAAAATAATATTGACAATAAATATTGAAATGCAAACGGAATCGACAATATTAAAATTGCGCGTAATTGGATATTACAGTATATTCATATTTTTAGCTGCCTGGCTAGAGTTTTTGATTTATCGAAGAAAAAAATTAAAATGTGGCGTATTTTCTTTTTGCTGGTGTCCATCTTTGACGCATGCAAAACAAAACGTATGGCGTTTCTTATCTCAAAAAAAAAAAAAATTCTGCATTTTTTCTGCCCTCTTAGAGAATTCGTCATTTTTTTACTTTTGTGGTCAACATTTTCGAGAAAAGAATACGATTCAATATCTGGTCACTGGTTTATTTCTCAATAGGGCAGAATTTCCAAAAATGGCAGATAAAATGTAGCATTTTTTCAAGAAAAGCAAACGCCATTAGTCAAGCAATCACAGAATCGCCTAAGAAGTTTTTAGTACGAAATCTTCGTATAACCACCTTGCGTAACGCGATCGCACCTATACTACGTGATATATAGATTACTAAAGTCATATACGGGAAAAAATGCATTTATTTTTACTACACCTGGTATTTTTTGCCTTAGCAACATTTATTTAGTAGTATTTTTTACTGCAAATATTTAAAATAAAAGTTTGACAAAGTTGGATGGCATTTCGAAAAGTTGTTAGATACAAAGTGAAATAAGGATATTTGAATTTTTTTAGAAAATTCTAAAAGTTTGCAATTTTAATTTTTAATTTCATCAAAATCTAACTTTTAAATACTTTACTCAGTTAATTTAAATAAAAATATAAAAGTTGTTGAATAGTAGTTGTGAAATATATTGAAATATATAAAGCCTACAAAATAAAAAAAAAAAAAAAATAATGTTCGTGTTTAGCAACCCCAACTTTGTCTAGAAAATATGGTTTGCTTAATGTTACATTATCAGTGTTTTTTTAAAATATTTTTTTAAATATGTATTACAGTTAGCATTCTAAGTGTCGCTGCACTTTGCAAAAGCCCTCATTATTATTAGTTTCATGCAATTTTATTCTTTTTTAAACTCACCATCCTGTTGTATAGTGTACAATGGCCATCATTTCCGTTGAAGTTTGTTTATTGATTTGCTCACAGAGGGCACGCGTTTCCATGTAACCGTTTGGTTTGATGATATGCATTGAACCGTCACTAAAGTGGCAAAAGAAGTGTAAAAAAACACCAAAAATAATTAAAAGGTATATAAATATTCATATTAGAAAAATTTTGTATAAATTATTTGTTTTAAAATTGTTTTTGCAGTAGTGGTTTGTGCTGCGGCTTATTCACTTTTGCTAAAATGTATAAAATTTATGAAAACAAAACAACCGCACACATGTAAGCTTATTTTTACAAAGCTTTGGCAAATACCTACAATATGAAACATGTCATCTCTGTTACTCTTTTACATTTACATATATTATATCAACTATTTGTTTTGTATTTATGACTATTTTGCACAAAATTGAAATGGTTTGGAAAATTTCTACATTTCTAATTTCACATATATTTAAATTTTTATATTGTATTCTATTAATAATTGTTGTTATTGTTCGTGTTATTAGAGCTGTTGTTGGTTGGCTATGTTGGCTATGTTGGCTATGTGTTAGTGCTAGTTTCATTTCCGGCTATGTTGTTGCCATGTCCAGCCAGGCATACAGTTTGTTTATTAGAATTCCTACACACAAAAAAATTTTGCATAGTAAAATCATTGTGATGCATAGCTGATTTAATTTTACATGATTTCATATTTCATGTTGGCAACAACATGAAAATTATTATGATTTCATGTTTTTGCTTAAAGTTATTTTTATTTAAAATTGAGGTTAGGATTCAGATGGATTCCATAATGATTCAACATGACCATCCTAATGATTTTAATTGATTTCATAATGATTCAATATGAAAATTTGGTGGGTTTTTTACATGAAAATCACAATGATTTAACTATAAAACTCTATGAAGCAAAATCATAGGGAAAACATGTAAAATCATTACGTTTCTAGTTGATAATACAATGAATTTTTTCTGTGTGTACAATTCGTCAAAATCAACGAATATTTTAATAAAATAAATGCCAAAGATATTGTTTTTGTTGATGTGTTTATGTTTGTTTTTGCTTTGTTCAGCTCTAAGCGGATTTTCCAATTAATGCACCACTGCACCGAATGCAAACAAACAAATTTGAAAACATATGAATAGCTATGTCAGGATTTGATTTTCGTTTTTTTGTTTTTTGTTGTTGTAGTAAGTGTGAGTGCGCAGAAAGAGTGCCAGTAAAACGTTATATTTGAAATGTAATATCATATATATGTAACTAACATAGATGGGCACTTTGCAGTACCAGTAAAATTGCAGTAAAAATAAATTTTTACTGATAATGAAATTCAATTTGCATTACCAGTAAAATTTTACTGATTACTGAAAAAAATTGCAGTAAAAATAAATTTTTACTGATTACTGGGAAAAAATTGCAGTACAAAAAAATTTTTACTGATAATGAAATTCAATTTGCATTACCAGTAAATTTTTACTGATTACTGGAAAAAATTGCAGTAAAAATAAATTTTTACTGATAATGAAATTTAATTTGCATTACCAGTAAATTTTTACTGATTACTGAAAAAATTTGCAGTAAAAATAAATTTTTACTGATTACTGAAAAAAATTGCAGTAAAAATAAATTTTTACTGATTACTGAAAAAATTGCAGTAAAAATTTATTTTTGCAATTTTGTTCAGTAATCAGTAAAAATTAATTTTTACTGCATTACTAAAAAAAATTGCAGTAAAAATAAATTTTTACTGATTACTGAAAATATTGCAGTAAAAATTTATTTTTGCAATTTTATTCAGTAAGCAGTAAAAATTTATTTTTACTGCAATTTTTTTCAGTAATCAGTAAAAATTTATTTTTACTGCAATTTTTTTCAGTAATCAGTAAAAATTTATTTTTACTGCATTTTTTTTCAGTAATCAGTAAAAATTTACTGGTAATGCAAATTAAATTTCATTATCAGTAAAAATTTATTTTTACTGCAATTTTTTCCAGTAATCAGTAAAAATTTACTGGTAATGCAAATTGAATTTCATTATCAGTAAAAATTTATTTGTACTGCAATTTTTTCCCAGTAATCACTAAAAATTTATTTTTACTGCAATTTTCTCCAGTAATCAGTAAAAATTTACTGGTAATGCAAATTGAATTTCATTATCAGTAAAAGTTTACTGAATACTGCTTCTAGTAATGCAGTAAATATTTACTGCAGTATGCCCATGTATGGTAACTAAGCTTTAAATTGATGAGAATTGTTTTTGCTGCAGGAGAAACTAAGCAGTGTAATACTAGTGACCATTTATGATAAAAACAAAACTTATGTAAAAATTTTTGTAGGTATAGCACAAAATAATTGTATGACTAGCTAGAAAATGTTAACAGGAACATTTTTTTGCTGTTTGTTAAAATGTTTCTTTAACTACGCCTATGTATGTATCGCCTCCTGTTTTTTTTTTTCAAATGAGCTGGACCCATAGCAAGTAAGTATCATATGAAGTCACTGAATTTAATGGTGTAAGCCGTTTTTTAAAACCTCGAAATAATTTTCGAGTAATTCAAGTTCAAATACTTTTTAACGGAGTTATTGTTAGATTGGCTCCGAAACAAAACCTTTACCTCCAAACCTTCCCTTTAGAGTTTTTTCGTATGACAGCTTTGCTTAAACAAAACCAAGTAAGCTGTGTAATGCAATAATATTAGCCTTGAATACTCATGCTAAGTAAAATTACAAATTATCTCAAAATAGTAAGCTTAGCTAAGCTTCTGGGTCGATAATGATCCCTAAAATACTTATCTCAAATTTAGTCTAAATTAGAACATATTGCAAAGTTTTTTGTATTTAACCTATAATGTTTGCGCACATGCTAATGAATAATTTCATGAACTGTGTAGCTAAAGTTCAACGAAAAGGTGTTAAGTTGAAAAGCGCCTTTAAAATATTTGATGCATTAGTTTCAAAAAAAAAAAAAACGTAAAGTCCGCGTATTGCATAATCTGCACCTTAATCATGCTTTAATGAGTTATTTTTCAATACCTCTTGAAGCACTACATAAAAAATTCTTGGAAACTCGTCAGCAAATCAGGTTACATTTAAGCATCGAAAGTGCTGAGTTGGGAAAATTGTTGCCATTCAAGAAAAGAACGAAGAAAATATGATAAAAATAAAACAAGTTTGTGTAGGAAAATAAAAATTAAACAAAAACCTCGACATTTTCTCAAGAACTTTGAGTGCACTTAAAGTTTTTTATCTTATTTTTTATGATTTTATTTCTACTTATTATTTCCCTCTTTTTTCAGTCATTGGTGCAAAATATTCTTTTCAGTCAATACAAAAAAAAAAAAAAAAAATTGAAAATAAAATCACAGAATAAGTAAATAAATGAATGCAATATAAACAGCAGTAAGTAGAAAAATATTACAAATAGAAAATAACACAGCAAAGGAAAGGAAATTTCTAACTTCTACTAACGAGCGTATTTTTCTACTTATGCAATTGCAAGATTTCTTTTGCACTTTTGTCGTTGTTGTTGTTGCTCGTTGGTGTTGTCTTCTTCATTGACATAATGTGTGAAAAATTTGCTGCTATTAAAAATAACAAAAATTTTATGCTTCTATTTCAACTAAAAATAAATCTTCTTTTGGAACGTATTTTATGCAAAGAAAACAAAATATTGTTTGAGGTTGACTAAATTTTTTTCATTTTTTGTTCGAAGAATAATGTTTTAATTTCATATATATATTTTTTAAAAAACTTGTTGTTTTGTTACTTTAATTAAATCTGTTTGTATGTTGTTAGTATGTTTTAAAATTTTTTTTCAGTGCTTTTTATGAATAGTTAATTAAATCATTACAAATCAACAATGACGTTTTAAATTTTTGGTAAGCTTTACGCTTTTATTAGTTTGCTAGTATAAAAGTCTGTTCTACGACAGGTCCTCCGCACACTTCCTTTTTGGAGCCTTTTACCGAAAGTACTTTTTCTCTTTTTAAAGCTTGATTTTTCATGCACTTGATTTTTGCAAAAATTTTGATTTTGAAAAATATGTTCAAGTGTAAAAGTGCAAAAAGTCGAGTTTGGTAACAATCATATTCATACACAACGTTACAAACTGGCCTTGCAACCTTCATATACGCAGCAACTCAAGTGTCGTTTTGCGGCTGATACAATTATATTTTTTGGTACAATCGACTCAAAAGAATTTTGTTAAATTCGTCATAACTTTTTTATAAAAGGATGAAAAAAGAGGTAGTTAGATCAAAAACGTACTATTGTAAAAACCCAATATTGTCACTGATAAGTATCAAATATATTTTCTGTACATACTTTCAGGCCGAACATTTTTGAAAACAGTGTGTCTTGCAAAACTACTTCACAGTCAAAAATAATTACAGTTTGAGAAATACTGTGTGCAAGCAGCATGCTTGCCTTTTATGTATTAAGATGTGCATACTTTCAGGCTAACAGTTTGAGAGATATTAGACACGGAGCAGCGTGCTTGCCTTTTATATATTAAGATTTTTGCACGGGTGAAACTGAAGCATTTAATATACAAAAATATTGCATATATATAATTAATTTAAGTAATTTGGTGGAACTTTTGATTTAATATTTCCAAGTCTTGTGGAAAAGAGGTAAATATATTAACTCTCTCTTTTTTCAGCTGTTACACGTATCTACTAGGGAAATTCTTTAGTTAAATGTTTTATTTACGTGTATTTTATAAAAAAAAAATAATAAATTTATATCAAAAATTAACACGAACTTGTTTTGAAAAGTTCCTAAAACTAAATTTTGTGCAAGGCTCTCAAATTTATGATAAAAGACTTAAATGTCCTTTTTCAACAGCGTTTAAGTTCAATTTTGTTTAAAGTCAGTTCTAAAGTCATTCCTTTCATAAATACATTGGCTTTTTTATCAAAAATAAAGAAACTTTGATACAAAAAAAAAAAATTAAATAAAATGCAAAAACAGACAAACATTCAATTTAGCCGCTTTCGTTCAAGTGAACACACCTTTTTCATTTTTTAATCGATTTCCTACAAAAGTGGCTTGTTTTCTTTCGTAGCGGTATGGGGCTTTAAAAAAATATCAAACTAGCCAAAAAATTGATTTTTAAATAAATTGGCACCTATTTTTGAATTTCAAGAATTACGGAAATATCTTGACAAATAAATATATTCCCCGTAAAAAAGTGGATTATCCTATGAGTGATTTGGGAATGCTCCAAGCTAGGTGTATTTTCTGATCTCTTTTACATTGCGGAAGGGTAGCACTTCTTATGACATTCCAGATGAGCTGAAAAGGAGCGATCAATGAATGATCCAAATGGATCAGCAAAGCAACATTTAAAATATATTTTTTCACATAAGAAACTTTTTCATTTTGTTTTTCATTAATTGCTTGCCTATTGCTCTTATAAAACAGTAAGGAAGCACAGATGCTCATTTTTTGATCGCATAAAACAGCAAAGAGCGCTGCTTTGTTGCTCGTCATAAGAGCGGTCACATCTTTTTAGTAGGTTGCTACAAAACTTACATAATATCAAAAAAAAAGTGATACACAAATAATCTATATAAAATCTCGAACGAAACTGATTGTACATAAGAATGTATAGTGCCATTTAAATCGGATACAACCATTAATTATTTGTTAACTTTTTTTTTTTGGCACATGTACAAAGTTTTGATATTGCAAGATAATGCATAGAAAATTGCTCTCATGTAAAATTTGGTTTCTGGCAAATACGATAATTTCGTGCAAAGGAGTCGATATGGTTCGTAAGTTGTAATTTTTATTTAAATTTTCGATATGTTTAAGAATATAATAATTTTTCCCCCGATTTTAATAGAGACTGCGAAATCTAAATTAAAATTGGATAGTTTTATCAAAAGCTATAGCCGCCATTGGCGTTGCCAGGATTTTATTCAGGGGGGTGGGGCCGACCTATTACTGTGTCATGTAGCTAATAAATAAAGTTAATTTTTTTTTAAAATACTGGCTTTATTGAGAAAAACATAAAATTAAATTCAGGAAATCAGCATTCGTCTGCGCGAATCTACAGCAAAGCGGTTTTAAATGTCATCATTCTGCTTTTTTTTTTCTCTTGCATCAAATATCTGTGGACGCCTTAAAGACATAAAAACGCTGTTGTAAGGATGATTTTAATAAATCCAGATATGGTTCATTCTCATTTTCAAAAGGTAATGTTGTTTGATGATTAGTAAGCTGATTTTAACATTTGCTCGAAGAAGTATTTAATCAATTGGAGGATTGATCTTTTCTACGAACCGGCAAGTCGTGAGATTCACAAAAAACTATAACCGAAATAATCGAAGACAAAAGCTTTCGTTTTTGATCTAGTAATTTCTTGTGACCAGACATTAGCAAGTAGGTCGGTCATGAATGCGTGAGCTGCTTCTGTTTTTAAATACATAATTTATTAAAAATTCGTTTTTAATTATAAGAAAACCATTTTTGAATTTCTTACTTTAATACTAACAAAATTATTATTCTGAAGCTTAGAATACCCTTGCCCTATCCTTGCTACGCCCATGATAGCCACCGTCGCCTCCTCACAAAAACCGTAACATGTTCACCTATTAATCACGGTTGCCACTTCGGTACAATTGTATCAATTTTGAGAAACTACTTTGAGAAGTAATGACAGACGCAATGTTTTCTATTTCTGTGCATTCCTCAATTCAGAATTGTTTCAAAGCCAAAACAGCTTAAAGCATTTTAAAAGTAGAACTCCATTGTGTTGCGACATCCATTGGTTGAGAATTAAATTGTTCATTTAATATATTCATTTCATTTGATTTAAATTTCTGATCGAAAAAATAACGATCAAAACTTAATTGGTATAACTTGATTTATATTATAGAATTTTTTAGTTGGTTGGATTTCTGTTAAAAATCATTAAAAATTTAAACACAGAACTCCAATCCGAAAATGTAAGGCTCTCATTTTTGTTCTCACAATTAGAAAATAATTTTAAGCTATTGTTATGTAACTACATGAGTTACGATTTCATAAAATGAAGCAACTGTTTAGAAAACTTTATTATTAATGACCAAAGACATTTCTTTAGACTTGAGGATGTTTAGTGAGGATTGGCACCAAAGCAGAAACTATCTCCACTCAGAAAATGGTTCTTATTTTCAAAGATATATACAATTTTTAAAACAAGTTCAAGACAGGTTCAATTTTAGAAGAGAATATTTGAAAGATTAGAATATAGTAACGTCTTCACAAGTTATGTCAGAAAACCAAATTTCTTTATTGCCATAAATTAATGATTTACATCATCGTATAGAATGCAACCCTGCCGTTATTTTGACTCAGTAGAATCTTTTTCAGCTTTAAAATATTACTTTTTAAAATTGCCATAACGTTGCCTATATTTTGGGAAAAAGTGAGGGTTTTGAAGAATGGATTGGTAGAAATTTGTTTCAATGATTTTACCAATTTCTAAATAGTCTGATGTGCCTTCCATATAGCTCAGCAGCTGCTCAACCCGAATTTTTTATTTTAACCGGATTAAAACTTAGCTTAGAAATAAATTAGAATACAAAACACTAAACAACATAATGCTCTCTAAAGAGTAATGCGTCGAACGCAATGAATCTCATTATATTTGGTCTGCAAAATAACAATTATAATGTATTTATTTTTTTGTTAATCGCAGTTAGCATAACTTAATAACATTTTTGTTATATTTCGTATGTACAGAAATAAACACTAGTGAATTATTGTAATTAATAACTGTTACTAACTGTTATATTAAAAAAAGAATTGGTACATTTTTTCCTGTTTGGTACATTTTTTGGAGAATTTGGTACACAAAAAAATAAGCGAGTGGCAACCTTTCACCTAAATGTAAGAAAAAATTAAATTTGAAATATCTATTAAATTTGCGCAAAAATCACGTTTTTTTGTGGCGCCTATTCAATTTGAGACTTTTATGAACTTTTTTCGATTAACGTGGTTATGTTGTGTGCAGCATTCAGAATCTGGCCTTGCATGGAGGTTCTGAGATATGTTAAGAAAATGTATGGAACATAAAACCTATCAAATATTTTAGTTTTTAAATAATGCGACAGATTTTTTTAAGTTTTATCTAACTTGCCTTTTTATCAAAGAAATTCATAAAAACGTAGCACTGCAAAATCCTCATAAAAAGCATCACTTCATCAAATTATCATTGTGAATTTTGATTGTTTACATGCCATTTTCTTCTGTTGAACAACTTCACATCTGTTAGCTCGCTAAACACAATTTGGCAGTTAATATTGCTTCAAATATATGCGCTTTGCTAAAGCGAGTATCATTATAAGGTAAATCCTAAGAAAACTTAAGATGTGGCCGAAATAAAGCGACGATGATCGTATAAAATGTTTTAGCATATTAAGAATTAACCCTATTATTAGAATGCTGCAACTAAATAATTGTTCACTTGTAATTGATGATAAGTCCACTGATGTTGAAAATTTAAAGCAGCTAGCAATATTTGTTCGACTTTTCAATCAAACGACGAACAGAAGGGCCAAATCTCAAATTCGTGCGATTAATTGAAAAACGAAAATGAAAGTTACCTCAGGATTTTTTATGCTATCTTAACGAATATAGAATTTTACAACACTGGTTAAAAAATATTATCTTTTTCTGCTTTGGTTTTCCTTCTGTGCCTTATTAATGTTTACTGTTTTTTTGCTGTGTTCTTATGCAAAGTGCAGAAAGTGAATTGTGGGCGATATTCGAATGAAAATTTAAGAGTGAAAATTGAAATAAAAATAAGTTTTGCTATGGAATCATCAACTTCAGGTATTTTGAAGCCTGTATTTAAAAAAATATTTTTGAAAAAGTGTTGAATTTTTTTATGTGATTTTTTTCAAAAAATATGTTTAAAATGTAGTTTTGGAGCGTATACATGGACAAATAGTTGAGAATTAAGCTAAGTGAAGTCGTAAATCGTACATGATGTCAAACTGTAAGCACTAAGATAATATATTATAAAAAAAATCTTGCTCGTTTTTGCTCTATTTGAAATTGATGATGATTTTGTACTTGAAGTCATAGACAAAATATTAGCAAATTTGCAGTGTTTGGTGTTGTTATTGTCTTAATTATGGTTAAGTTACTGCGTTAGTTCTTGTTGTTGGTAGGTTTTCATCGTATGTGTTTTGCTCATTGCCAAACTGTTATAATCATGATGAGTAAAAATTTAATATTGGTGATGAATTGCGGACATGTTAAAAAGTGCTATTATATTTTTTTAATAAAATATATTTTTTTAGGAACGCGTTTTAAAACTTCATTTATTTCTCGACAAGATTTATATAATACAATGAAAAACTCAGGTTGTCATGACTACAATTAATTTGATTTTCTTCGGACGGAAATAAGGAGATGGGTTTGTCCTCCACAGGGTGAAATGAAGACTTTCGATAACGTTATAAATAGTTTTGTAGCTCAGTTCAAAAGCAAATGGCAGAGATCTTGTAGAAAAGAAGAAAGATTTTTGAGACTTAATAAATCTTGGTTAGATGAATCTATTTCCATCCCTTTTTCGGAGCATGTAAAACGTGGCCGAAAAGCAATTTCTTTTGAAGAGTCAAGCGAAGGCAGTAAGCGAAAGAAAGTTAAAGATTTGAGAAGCCATGGATCTCTTCCTATGCTAAAATACACAACTCGAATGAGTTTAAGAGCGGCAGGTTAAATTAAGGCATACAATTTATTAGAAAAAATAGCGACTACAACACCAACGAAAATGTTAATGGTGAAACAAATTTCGAAAAATCGGAGGAATTCAGAATGCTCAGTAAAGAAGAAGCACTTGCTGTTTTGGTTGATGCAAAACTAACCCGAGAACAATATAAGATTATTAGAAGAGCTGCTCCAGAAAAATTTCCGTCGTATAAGGCTATTCAATCGGCAAAAAACAATTGTTATCCCAAAAAAGAATCAATTAAAATCTGTGAAACTGTGAAAAAGTGTTATATATGTGGCGCTACTAGAAAAGAATTTAATAAAATTGATAATTTGTTAAACAGAGCTATAAAGACTGAAAAAAACTTAGCATTTGGGTTATCTATCCTCCACGGTTGAATAAGGTTTTTTGAGTGTCTTCTTCACTTGTCATATAAACTTCCTGTTAAAAAATGGCAAGCTAGGACAGAGGATGATAAAAAATTGGGTTTGATTCGAAGGCCCGTATACAAAAAGAGTTCAAAGATAAAATGGGATTGATTGAAGACCAACCCAAATCAGGATTTGGAAATTCAAATGATGGTAACACTGCGAGACGATTCTTCCAAAACGCTGAGATATCTTCCAATATAACTCATATTGATTTGAAATTAATCAAAGAAATGCATATTATAACGGTAGTAGTTTCCTCCGGGTACGATATTAATATTGAAAAATTTCGAGAATTTGCTCAAAATACAGCCAAGAATTTTGTGATGTTATATGAATGGCATCAAATGCTTCCTACGGTGCATAAATTTTTAATTCACGGTCCTGAAATTGTAATGCACGCTATATTACCAATTGGTTTATTATCAGAAGAAGTGCAAGAAGCTCGAAATAAGGACTTTAAATTTTATAGAGAACATAGCTCACGGAAATGTAGCCGTGAAAAAAGCAATGAGGATATACTTAAAAAATTTTTATAACATTAGATCTCAAAATTTCAAGTTTAAGGAAGCCATCAAAAAGAAAGTAGTTGATAGTAAGTGAAAGTGAAGTTGATAGTAATGACGAAATTGGCTACGAATATGATGTGGATGCTGATTTGGAATAATTTTACTAATAAATACATATATGTTATTGTAAAGGAAAGTTTGTTAAAATAATTTTTATTATATTTACATAATTTTTCACATAAATATTTAGACTTGAATATCTTCAACATAAGCGTAGCTACACCCACACAGGTAAGTTAAAGTATGTTGTCAAAACCATGCCTACTCATGTCAGTAGACCTATTTAGTTTATAGTTTTATATTACTTCAAGTACAATTAAATAGGTACTTTAAGGTATTTACTTTTAAGAAGAGGAGAAAAAGCTGTTCTGTCTATATGGGAGGTGCTACGCCTCCTAGGCAAATGTACTCAATATTTGTTTTTTTAAACTTAAAGTGTTATAAAAAGTCAGTGTGATAAGTTTCAACACTATTGCTTCCTTTTAACTCTAGTTTTATTATAAAAACATCGAAAAATCATTTTATCCTCTTACTTTAAAATACTGTAAACAAATTATTTCCACTAAAATTTTTTTGGAGAATAGTGTTTTTCACCTATGTTATTCACTGATGTTTTCACTTATGTTATGCTATAATACGTATAGCCATATACACATATTTTGAGTACAGGGCTCCTCTCAATTAATCGCACGTTTTTGAAAATTGGCCCCACTGTCCGACGTTTGCAGCCGAAGATAAATTCTAAGCTTTAATTGAGGTAAAAGAAGCAATAGAAGTAATGTTTGTATAAGTTCGTTGTAGAGTTTTTTGAAGTGAACTCAGTTCCTTTTAAAGAAAAACATCGGTTTTTCGATGGACTGTGGCAGCACTATGACCGGGATGATTAATTCAGTCAATACACATTTCAAAGCAGTTATTCCCCATTTATTTAGTATTAAGTGCATCTTTCACTCATTCCTTTGAGCGCTTCGTACGCTTGTTCAGTGCTTTCAGATAGTTTGGAGAAGGGCTTATGAAATGCTTACAATAATGTTAATTATAGTTCAAAAGAAAATTTGAGCTTGCAGCCTTTCAGGAGATGGGACAACTGAAACCTCAAAAAATTATTCATCCTTCAGCAACAAGATGGTTTTCAATTGTTGGATGTGTCAAAAGTTTTGAAGAATTTTTTTGCATTACAAAATGTTCTTTAAAGTAGAAACAAAAGTAAGTAAGGTATGTATATAACGCGTTTTATATATATTTTTTCAATTTTTAAATTCCGCTGAAAAGCTAATTAATGAGCTTAGTGGAAAATCCTATTTGTCAATAGAGGGTATGCTTTGGTACGTAGGTGCATTCTGTCTGTCCCGGCTGATCCGGGCAGGATCTAGAATGTAAATCATGCATGCGTATAGGACAGGTATACGTATCATTGGAAGATTTCATAAAAAGAAAAAGAAAAAAAAGATAGGATCTGCTAAAGCAATAAGTAAATGGTAGAAAAATCTAATCACAAAATTTTATTTAGAGTTTCTGGAGTATGTCCCTCCACTTCTTACCAATTTAAATAAATAAATGCAAAGTGATGCTGTAAAAATCAATGTTGTTTACGAAAGGATTTCTTTAATTATATAACTAGATAACCATATTAAGATATTTTAAAAATGAGGATTTTTAAAAGAAAACTTTTGAAACAATCGATTTTACAAATTCCTTCTTTGATTATACTTGGGCGTTCAAGATGCTGCTGGTCTCCAAGTGATGGAACCACCACTTTTTAAATGCTTGAAATTTTTAACATGATCAAACCGTAAATGTCAGATCGATTTGTCGATGAAAAATTATGTTGCAGTGCACTAAATCAAAAAACATTTGGTATTGCTATAAAATGCAAAAGAAACTAAAGAAAAGGTCGATATTTAACCGTAAAATATTGGATTGCACAGTTCAAAAGAGGTCAGCACAATAGATGAAGATGCCGGGGGAGCACAAAAAACAGTGATCACTCCTGAATGAATTGGAAAAATCAACGTTTTCGTATTGGACAATTCGAAAGTGAAAGTGCGTGAGATAGCTACAGTCGTTGGCATAAATTGGGTCAGTGGTTTAAATTTTGCATGAGAATATGAGTTAGAGAAAGCTGACTGCAAAATAGATGCCGCGTTCGTTAACAATCAAACAAAAACATGAACGTGCTTGCACTTCCCAACAATGTTTGGACATGTTTAAACAAAATCTGACTGATTTTTTGCGTAAAATAGTGACCATGGATGAAACATGGATCCACCACAATACAGCAGAATCTAAAAAAATCCCAGTGAGAGTGCAGCAAAGCAAGCAAAGACTCAATAAACGTCCGAAAAGGTGTTGGCGTCTTCTTTTTTTTTGGATTCAAGTGGCATTTTGTTCATCGACCATTTTAGAAAAGGAAAAACTAATCAATTGTAAATATTACTGCAAATTATTGGACCGATTGAAGAACGAAATCGCAAACAAACGGTCCCATTTATTGAAGAAAAAAATCATCTTTTTGCAAGACAATACTACAGCTAACAAATCGATCGAAACCATGGTCAAATTGCACGAGTTACGCTTTGAACTGCTTCCTCATCCCCCATATACTCGAGATTTATCCCCCAGCGACTATTATCTATTCCCAAACTTAAAGAGGTGGCTCCAGGAAGTAACGAATGAACAACCGAATTGAAAACTGTATATAGCTGAAAGGGGACTGACTATGTGGAAGAATTAACAGTAGTTTCGGCAAAAATAGTGTATTTTCTTTGTAAGGCCGGCAGCATCTTCAACGCCTTAGTAATTTGGCTATTCAATTGAAAAATTAATTCAAGAAATTGTGGTTAGCCTTCTGTATTGAATGTGTTGCTCAATAAAAAAAAATGTTTCCTTTCGATTCTCCGGAGTCAAGATGCTTTAAGAGTTTTATTTTTGTGCACTTAATAAAAACATGTATGATCATACTAATTGCAAATAGTCGTACATAGTCGCACAATATTAAGAAATTTAGTAATTTTAAAGACGTTGTACTAATTCATATTTTTTATATATTGAATTTTGTTTCTTATTAGTAAAAATAAGTATTATCTCCCTTGTAAAATGTATAAACTTATGTCAAATGTAAGCTGGAGATAAGAACTATATGTGATTTAATGATAATAAGCGCTTTTTTCACATAATTTTACAAATTTAATATGTGCCTTTTTTGACGTTATAAAAATATGTATGTTTTTGTTGATATAAATAATTTGTTTAAAATATGTCTTTTTTTTAATGAATACAGTATTTTTAATTTCTAAGCATACAGTAATTTTTTTACAAACACAGTACAGAAATGGGCAAAATTTTATGTTATATCACTGCTGACGACACGCATTTAGTTTTCACCATAAATGGTGAAAAGAGCTCAAACGTGCTTACTTTCGTTATTTGAAACATTTAAGCTAGATACCAATAAAAGTTTTTTCGTATATGAAATGGAAGTGTTGCGATGCGCTGATATAGTTATATTCTGCTAAAAATTAATTTTTTTTCTATTTCTTCATATCAACCTACTTAAATGAAGAATTTATCATAAAAATTAAAACTAAAAATTATTTTCGAGTATGCAGAAAAGTTTCCTAAGAATGCTTTAAGTAAATAAAACTTGTTTGACTGTAATTACTGTTGAAAATGAACAAATTTTTAAAACATTATTCAATCGTTTTTACATTAATCAACTATTTACGCGTCTGCACACAAAACTTGTGAATTTTTCTTCAAAATATTTAAGAATCATGCTTGTAACACTATTCTTACACAACGTAAAGAAAAAAAAATCATTAAAAGACCTCATGAATTTTGGTATTTATTTCCACTTTTCAATTACTGTGAGATCTTTCGCCACTAATAATTTTACAATCGCCAAATGAGGTACCTAAATTTTGATTCAGGATATCAAAACTACACAGAGCCAAAACAACCTAATGAAATAGAAGAAAATCAATAAGATTTCTCTATGGTTTTCATCCAAGAAGATTGTCTTGTTAAAACCATAGAGAAATCTTATTAAAACTATGAGCTTTTTTTATTGGGCAAACCACATAATTTACATATAAAAACATAAGACTCTTATTGTTTTTTAAAAGAACACTTTTAAAAACAATAAGAAAATCTTATCAAAACTTCTTGGTTTTTAAGAAGAAATCTTATAGAGTTAATTAGATTTGTTTTTGAAATTTAATAAGGACACCTTATTAATTTAATGGGATTTCTTTTTAAATTTTAATTAGGAAACATTTTTGAATCAAAACGGAGTCTAATTAACCTTTTTCCTAGAAATATAATTTTAATTGTCTGTAATATTAAATAAAAAACATTTTGATGGTTTATTACAATTTATTAGGAAATAAAATGTGTATATATATACATCAAATACATCTGTTAAAATATAATTTCACAAAAAGCAAACAAACTAAATTCAAAGATGTTGCATAAATAAGTTTTTTTAACTTACCAAGCAAGACAGTTTTAAAAAATACCAAAATACCCGGCGCTGTCGAAGCCTTCATAGAAAGTAGCGACATCCTCAATCTCCATTCTTTGAAGAACCTCCTTCGAGTTTACTCCATAAATTTTTAGTAAAGTCAAAATTGAGTCACTCAAGCCCCACGACTGAAATATGGCTTGAGTTAACAGAATTTCAGCCTCGTCGAAAGTTCGGGCACATAAGTATCATTATCCATTATCACATATTTTTATTTTACTTTAAATAAATTAAATCCATATAATGCACATAAACTTCATGAATTCACTATACATTTACGACTGAAAGCTAAAGCAAAGAACAAGTAACATTTTCACCGTTATTACCTTCTTAAAAGGGTGTTTAATAAGAAATTCTTATAAGAACAGATCAAAAAAATTTTCTCATTAATTTAAGGTGGTCTCCTCTTAAAATTTTGAGAGTGAAAAAAAGATTTTCTTATTAAAGTAAAGCATTAATAAGATTACCACATCACTTTATTAATTTAATAAGAAATCTTTTTAAAAAAAGTTTGATAGCAGTTGTAAATTTTTAATAAGATTTTCTCTATGGAATTTTCTCTATGGAAAATTCTTATTGTTTGGTAGTATTAACAAGAAAACCTTATAAAATAACTCTTTTAGTGATCTTATTGATTTTATGGGGTGGTTTTTGGCTCTTTGTATATGGCAGTAGTTGCCAAAAAAAAAAAACACTGTACCTTATACACAAGAATACAGGGCTGCCAATATTCGAAGCGCCCATCTGGCAACACTGTAACTTTCCGCAGTGATGCCAAATCGACTAATGACATACCGCGTTTGAAGCGTCATTCCAAGCAAATGTTTACAATGGAACAGTACACGCCACGCAAACGCTCTAAAATTGTTGAAATTTACATTCAACAAAACAAGTCAATAGTGAAAACTCCACGTGCTTTCAAAAAAATAAATAAAGTGAAAAGTGCGCCTTCCAAGAAAACAATTTATCGTTTGTATGAAAGATTTACAACTGGTAATACTCTTGGTAACCCAAAGAGGCCAAATAAAAAGCGACCAAAGCGATCGGATGAGAATATTGCAGCCGTACGAGCCAGTATTGAGCAGTCACCAACAACATCCCAAAATCGCCGTTCTCAGCAGCTCGGCATTCCCCGATCCACTTTACAACGCATTTTACGTGTTGATTTGAATTTGTTTCCGTACAAAATTCAATTGGTAAACAAATTGTTGCCTACCGATAAGCCACGTCGATTGGAATGGGTCCAAAGAGTCATCGAAATGGCTGAAGAAGACGAGCAATTTTGGCATAAAATTATCATGAGCGATGAAGCTCATTTTCAGTTGAACGGAACGGTAAACAAACAAAATTGCCATATTTATGCCACTGAAAATCCACAAGAGATTCAAGAGGTACCTCTTCACGATGCAAAAGTCACTGTTTGGTGCGGCGTTTGTGCTAAAATGCTCATTGGGCCGTTCTTTTTCGAAGATGATAATGGCCACAGTGTTACTGTCAATCAGGAGCGTTATCGCGATATGATAAACAATTTTTTCATGCCAATCGTTCGTCGAAAGCATATCAGGCACTACTGGTTTCAACAAGACGGCGCGCCACCACACACAAGCCGCACTACAATCGATTTTTTGAAGCAATTGTTCCCTGGCCGTTTGATGTCAAAAAATGGTGATTTCGATTGGCCGCCAAGATCACCAGATTTAACGCCTCCAGACTTCTTTTTGTGGGGTTATTTGATATCAAAGGTTTACGTCAACAAGCCAAAGACCCTAGAAGAGCTGAAAACCAACATCCGTCAAGAAATAACCGCCATTCCCATCGAAATGTTGAAGAAAACCATGGAAAATGCTGCAAAACGGGCACAATATGTCGTAGAGGCCAATGGCGACCATTTACGAGATATCATATTCAAGAAATAATGTAAGCAAATCTACTTGAACCCAATTAAATGATATTCATAACGAACAGACAAAAAATTGTGGTTTCTTTGATTTATTTAAAAATAAAATGGGCGCTTCGAATATTGGCAACCCTGTACATTTCGCAGTAATATAATAAGGAAAATTTTGAAAACATAAATTAATGTTTAACACAAAGATTAAGCGGTATTTCAATACAAGAAGAGGTCTTGCGAATAAATTATTTATTTTTATTAAAAATTTCATTTCTGTTGACGACTAACTATATATATCTATATTGGGATCTCTTCTGTCTCAGTAAATGACGTAATTTAGTATTATCTTTTTGAAACCTCGCTATAGAGGGTTATGTTAGAATAGTTACACTGAATCATTGATGTATAATTCGTTTATGTTGGTTCACAGTACGAGCTAATTCGCTTAAAGAAAAAAATCCTTAATTTTAAAGAAGAGTTCACACTCCTAAATCTATAATTTAAGTAAAGAAATTTATTTTCTTTACTTCATACCAATCGCGTCGGAAGCGAATTTCATCTGGGGGGCAGTACAAATGGGGGGGCAGTACAAATAGTGGTGCAAAAAAAGTTCACCAAAATTTCTTCACATGAAACATGAAGAAGAGAGAAAGAAGAGGAAAAAATATAATACAAAAATATTATCGTTGCAAAAAAACTGATATTTTGAATAACTTTTCCTTTTAAATTGTTTATATAGCTAAAAAAGTGGGGGGGGGGCAACTGCCCACCTCGCCCCCCCGCTTCCGACGCTAATGCTTCATACGCGTGTATTAACTTTTCATCCAGCCAGTTATTTGAACTTTGGAGCAATTTTAATGATTTTATTTTTGGCTTAGAGCACCAAAATGTTTATTTCTGGTCAGCTAAAAAGTTTTCTGACTGCATTCGTTCAATCATTTCTAATTGAAATTTAGCTGACTGTAAGAATTTCCAGCAAAACAAAGATCCGGCGCTAATTAATTTTTATGATCTATTGAATAATTACATGAATTAAGATTGTGAGCTTTAGAAGAAGTGAGTTTTTCAAGAAGGCAACAACAACAACAACAACAAAGATCCGGCGCATTTAAGATCGCCAAATATTGGTTTAAGAGATTTGTGTCTTTATACAGACCAAAATTTGTAGAGCTTAAAGTTTTTCTTTTATAAAAATATGCAACGTATTTAATAAGGTTAACGCCCATTTAATAAGTCTGAGAGATTCTTTAAAATGGAATGGAAGGAACACGCAGACTTCGATAATTTTGCAAGGATAACAATGAGCGCAGTTATACAAAATGAAACTCAAAATAGGAACACACACACATACATATATAAACAATAAGCAAACAAGAAGCATCTAACAATGAATGAAAAATTATAAGAAGAAAAGCAAAGAATAGAAAGGAAAAGACGAGCGTGCAACTCGACAACATTTTTGAAAGCTGTAACTAAATAAATGACTAGACTTAAAAATGGTGTCTATGTGTGGTAGTGTGTGCATGTGAACGTGTAGGTGTGCGCTTTTACTAAAGACTATAGCAAAAGAGCAGACTGTAAAGAGGCAACAGGAACAAAAATGGCGGCTTCCGCTTTTTCATTAAGCACAAGTTTTGACTAGGTTTTATTTGTGTGAGTCTGCAACTGAATCTGGGTCTGGGTTTCTTGAAAAAAAGCGAAAAAAAGTGTGAGTAGAATTTTTGTTGGGGGAGGGATGAAAAGCAGCGTGTGAAGATATATAATAGTTGACTTTGCTTGTGTTTGTGGGTGTTAAACACCCAAATGAAGCACAAAAAGGCACACAAGAACACAGCTGAAAATTAATTTCCTTAATGAAGACATATTGCAATAAGTGGCACAAGAACAACGTAGCAGCACAACAGGATACGCGCCATATACGCCATTTTTTAGCTGTAGTAAAAACAGTTTGTTTTATGTTTGCAAGTATTTGTGTGTGTGTGTTGGGTATGTGTCATGTTCATTAATAATATTATTTTCTCTTGTGCCACCTATTAATATATGTCTCATATAAAAGAAACACATGCAAACACATTGATAGCATTACGGCTCTGTCGTTTTTGTAATAGGTGCTGTTTTAAGTTTTATTTGAAGAAATTCACACATAAGGGAAATTATTAATTAACACAAAAAGTTCACAACGCATACACACACAGAAACACACAGACACACAAAGACACACTCTACGACAGCTTGAGCTATCCAAGTACGTGTGCTTGTGTTTCTATGCATATATGTATAAGTGAAATTTTAATTATATACAAAGTTTCCTGAAATGCTGCTGCTTGCATTACTTATGCATTGCTTTTAGGCACACAGACACGCAACACAGAAATACAGTCACAACTATGCACATAGCCACACATAGCTATAAAGCTAAAATCAATGCAATTTCAATTCATTTAATATGTCTTCATTTATTTTAATGACTTTAGCTAAAGTTTCACGACACTGTTCTTGGCATGCGGCACTGTGCGGTGTGTAGTGATAATGTTCTGTATAAAATGCTATTTGGGTGTGTATGTTTGCTTGTTTGTGCTGAGAAAGTTCAATTAAATATTGAAATAAATGACGGAAATTAATTAATTATTAATTATTGAGTGGAAGACGCTCTATTTCAACGATGACATTATTACAACTTTTTTATTAGCGTCACTATCGTAGTCATCATCACCATCTTCATTGTAAATTAAAAATTTATCTTGATTAATAACGTTGAAAAGAGCTTCAATAAAAAAATTGCACTTACTTGGGATACTTCAAAATCCTCCACACAAAGTTTTGTGAGTAGCTTTTAAACTTTTCATGAAATTGCTTCTGTAACATTTTCCGAGAATATCAACTAATGGAGTAATTAAATAATGTGGTTGGTGCCAATCAGCATTATATAATTACTGAAAAAAAAATCCATTTAGCTGACGTTTTCAGTGTTTGGTTGTTGTGTCTATTCCGAATGATTAAGTAATTTTTTTAAGAAATAAAATAAAAGGATATTATTTTTCTCTGTTTTTCTCTGTATAAAAAAAATGTGGTACACTCATTTACAGTATGAATTAAAGCGATCGCCAGTGGATCGATCAGTAAAAGCTAGGTGGAGAAAATTATGTTATGATGGTTTTGTACTTATGAAGAGAAAAAAAAATTGGTCAAAGCGGGAACAATTGTACCGTTCACCCGCTACCTGGTTAACTGTAGTCAAGGGGGGTTTTTCAGTACTAACTCTATATAATTCAATCGAATGTACATAGAAATTTCACATTGCACATAACTTATGCCTACTGATTTCAATGAGTGAAATAACTAAAAGCACGTTTATCTGTTATATAAAACAGCGTCTTAATATATTAAATAATACTTTAAAAGCCACATTTGTCAAGCTATCAACTTTAAATCTGGCACATACTTTGTTATGTTTAAGACTGTTGACAAGTCATAAAAGAACATCAACGAAAAGTGACTACAACTTCGCCAACATCCTATCAAGGAACATTAGACGCAATTTATAACATAGAAAATGTATTTAAAAAAAAAAACAAAAGTATTCATACTTATTACCAAAAATATTATCAATTCAATTGGATTCACTCTGATACTCAGAATCTGAAGATTTCAGTTCAGCTTTTATTTTGTTCTCAGTTTTTAGACTAAAATTTTTTCAGTGGAATCTCTCAGTCCTGTTTTTAAAAAACAAATTCAGGTTATAATATCTGCCGCATCTTCTCCAGGGAGAAATCAACTTACAGTACTTTCTTTATTGAAATTATTTTATATCCAAAAATTTGATTGATAAGCTTAAGTTTCTTTTCAAATCAATCATGGGGGAGTCTTTAGTACAAAAGTTGCTTGAAAATGCACAAAAATGCAATTTGAAAGGTGCAAAAAAGGTTGAACCCAAAAGAAGATACCAATCGAATGAATTTTTTTAATACTATTTAAATTTTGTTCTTCTACCGGAAATGGGGGTCAGATTTTCGATACACTGTAGTCTAAACGTATACATAATTATTAATAAACAATTTTAGTTTTAATGTTTTGTGAATCTAGAGTAGGCAAGAAAATGTTTCACGCTTGTAAACAAATATATGCATTGAATTTACAAAGCCCTGAACTGCTTGATACATTTTAAAAGGAATTTTTTATTTTATAATAAAAAAAAATAAAAACAACTGATTCTTATATTTTTTTGAATTTATACAGAACATAGTTTTAGAATTATAAAATTTAATAATTACTATTATAAATATGCAATAATTAATTTTTCATGCATTTTTTTTTTGTGATCATAGTTATGAAAAAATAATTTATTGAGCGAAATAAAAAACAATTTTTATACAAATTTATAAATACGTTTAGTATATTGGTAACGAATAAACTTCTGCTCATCCATTTTGCTTGTGTAGCTACTCATTATAGCTAAAGTTTGTAGGAACTTTGAAAAATATCATATAGGTTTCTTAAAAAACTAGGCCATGTTATTCATCATTTTATGTAACAAAACGTAACAATAACGAACCCTTCCCGAGTAAAAATAAAAACTTTTTTAAAAACCAAACAGCGGCCGCCTAGGGCCTAATTTAAGATACCATTTCAGCCGTATGGCCAAACCTTTTGGCTAAACAGCGGCCGTAAAACGGGCGTACACCGGCCGTACAGAGGCCGTTTTTCAGTAACCTCGGCTGCACAGCGGCCGTGCAAAGGCCTTTTTCAATAATCTTGGCTGTACAGTGGCCGCACAAAGACCTTTTTCAATAATTTCGGCTGTACAGCGGCCGTAAAAAGGCCTTTTTCAATAATCTTGGCTGTACAACGGCTATACAAAGCAGCTAATCAATTGGAACTTCATGAAAAAATTAACTAATTTAAAACTAATAACAAAATTTACTTTAATACATTTTTTTATTTAATTAATCTTTTTTCATTACCACTAATTCTAATTAGTTAAAAAAGTTATACTGTTTTAATAGAAAATTTAATGGGGCATTGTATTCAAGCCACTAATTTCATATACAAAAAATGTTTTGCGCCACACAGTGGTGATAATATTAACATTGCCGAGTGAAGGTTGCTTTTGTTGTTGCACATACGCTTGTTCAATAACAGCTTTGAAAAATTTGGTGGCATACAACGGGCGTACAGCGGCCATACTGCGGCTGTACTGCGGCGGTTCTGCGGCCATATTGCGGCCAAACAGCTTAATTTAGGCCTTGTACGGCTGTTTGACCCAACTTTCGGCCGCTGGGCTTTTTGGACTATTTTTAGGCCATCTATGACCCTTGTACCGTGCCGCCCATGATCAACCACTGATCGGCAGCTGTTCGCCCGCTCATATTTTACTCGGGTTTTTTTAAATCAAATCGTTTGCTTCCATGAAAAAAAGTTGAACCAACAAGACAAAAATCAATTTTAAGAGATATTTGACATTTTTATCTTTTTACTTTTTAATGAAAAGAATATTGGGAGGGTATAAAAAATATCTAAAGGGTTGAAAAACCTTTAAGGGATTTAAAAAAAAAAAATTGTCGAGTTGTGCCGATTTGGAGCAAAACAATTTTTTCTTTGTACAAGCTTGCAAAACGTAAGTAGCGCATGTAAACATTAAAGGTATGTTTTTTCATCCTTTTATGACCTAAATGATAGGAATACTTCTTAAAAAAACTATTTTGTTCTTAATTTAGCCTAGCCATTGAAAGAGTTAAAGATGCTTCGTATCAAATTAAAGATATTTCAAAACATTTTTTATCAAAATCGGCCTAGATTTTTAAAATCAAAATTTTACCAAAAAATGTTCACCTTAATTTTATAGAATAGTATGTGTAATAGTCTATAAATATAGATAGAATATGAGAATATGCTGATATTTAATGAATATTGAATATTTATCAATTTGGTCATAATTTGGTCATATTTATCAAACAGCAACAAAACACACGCAATTAAAAAAGACTTTTGCTTCCGATCTGGTAATCTGAAAGTGCTTTTGATTAAATATTCAAAAGAAAAATACTACAACTAGAGTTAATACACATAATCATAAAAAACAACAGTTTCACCACGAGTTTTTTGTTTAAGTAGAAAAAGGAAAAATATATACAATAAAATTGTCTTCGCCCATCGCAGGCATTGATCTCACTAACCTTTTAATACAATAATTTACTAACTGTTTCACCTAGTTGGCTATCAAAGCCTTAATTGACAATTCAATAAAGTGCATACATAAAATATTTTCAATGAAGTAAGAACCGAATATTTTTCTTTTTGTTGTTCACTGATATTTTGGTAAAAAACTCTTCAGGCTTTCAATTTTGTGCTTTTAAGCTTATTCATTGATAGTTCACGGTAATTTTTCTGATGAAATACACATTTAAGAGTGAAAACCAAGCACTCCACGTATTTCTTAAGATTGAATTAAAACTTGCAATATTTAAAGAAAAAGACGTCACAAAGAATTAAATTGAGGCGGAGGCTAGGGGCGCGAAGAATAGAGAGTTTTAATACATAAATGAGTTTTATTAATATCGATAGTCAATGGTATAAAAAAAGAAGTCATAACTTTTGATTGGAAAGATATCTCGTGTTTTTTTTTTTGTAAACATAAATTGTTTTTGAGGCTTGCCTATCTTATAAAAAAAAAGCATAAAAATAACATTTTGGGAAAATAAATTTCACCAAAAAAATCATAGAGCGTTAGCTTTGTTTTGTTCTGATTTACAAAAAATAAAAACAAGTTTTGAGGAATTCTTTGGAATTTTTTTTGGAAAAAAAGATAACAAATATTTATCTGAACTAACAGTAAGGTTAAAATCTTTTTATTAAGTTCTTTTATTGAAGTTTTAAACAAAAATATATTGAATAAAATTTATTGAACTTTGTTTTTTATGTCCTTGTTTTTATTCTTAGGTAGTTTATAGTAGGCCCATGTGCCCACTCCAACCCATAGGATCTATTGAGCATGAACCTATTGATTTTTAGGCAACAATGTTTTATGAAAAAACAGTTGCACTAAATGTTTCTACAGTTTTGAAGATATGTGAACATAAAAATAACAGAAATTTTGTGAAATTAAATTGTCATTAAGTTTCGATTGTAAAAAGTATTTCAATAATAAAGTTTACGTTAGTTCAAAAGGGGCATGGTCAAAACTATGCCTCTAAATGTCTAATCTAAGATGCACACAGTAAAATAATTAAATCGGCGTTTTTCAGTCCTAGAAATAACTTTGACCGAGTTCTATTGATCAGTTGTGTTGTGCTTGCTATAAAATGTTTATACACAAATGACCGAGAACTAAACCTACGATTTTTATGCTGATTTCGAACGGTTTCATGTTCTCAAGTAGCTTTTGTTTACATGGCAGTTTTTGCTCTCTGAGGTTTGCCATTGTCAAACTTATACGCACAACTTCTGTTTAATTAAAACCTAATTATTTGCGCTTTGTCTTTCAAAGCGATGTTTTTCTACTATTTTGCAAAATGCAAAAGTTTGAAAAATAACTGCATTGATTCTGTAAAGATTCGTTTGTTTGAAAATGTGTATTGGTAATTAAGATGCTAAAAATTACTAATATCTTAAGAGTAAGACTTTTAAAAACTGTTTTTTTTTCAGTTAAATCTTTCTGTGTTTCTTATGGCTCTTTTCAAATTACCATTTTTGAGTTTGAGCGTTTTTAAGGCTCCAATATAATGGTTTGTGTTGTTTTCCCTGTATGAGCTCAGTGATCTAAGTGCAAAATTTGACTCTTATAAGAGTCCGAAATATGTATTGCTTAAGAGTCAGAATTACGTGCCTTGAAGAGTCCGATATGAGTGTGTCGGAAGTAAGTGCATTTTATAAATTCTTTCAAAAGATATATAAAAAAAGTCAGTCTTAAATGCTGATGAGTAAGTAATTGGGTTTTTGTTTCTACCAAAGAATGTTGCCCTTCCATGGTGTAACATTTGCTCAATATTGAACTCAACCCTATAAAAAGGCATGTTTTTACTTACTCAGAAAATAACACAAAACACTGCCCTGCTTTATGAATTAGCTGATTTATATAAGCCAATAATAAATAAATACGTGCCTTATAGCAAAAAATTTAAAAAATAGAACCAGAAAGCCCAAGTTGCTGCAAAATATTTCATAATGTTGTCGTTTGAAGCAGTCAGCAGATTTTCAGGTCCAACCTTCTCCCCTGAAAATGTTTCGCAGAGCAGAAAATATGCCTTTTTTGCCTTATTTGAATGTGAAATTTTAAGAAACGAACACAGAATTTTCTCACCAGTTTGCAAATATCTTAGAAACTAACACAAAAATGGAAAAGGGCAATTAAAAGGCGTCATTTTTTGGTAGAAACAAAAACGTCATAAGTAAAATAAATAGTTAGACAATTTTAAGTGTCACTATTTATTGTAATTACTATTTATTATTTGTTAATAAATCTGTTTCTCTAATAGACATATATTCTCGCCATCGTTGAAATAAAAGTCTCAAGCATTGAGCCAGCATTATAATAAAATAACATGGCAGAATTATCCTAAAAACTGCTTATTTTCTCTTACAAAGTAAAACATAGCCTGTCAAAAACAGCTGTTAGTGAAACAATGCGAAAATTGAAAACAACATTATAAAGAAAATGTCAAAAACTAACATTATAAAGCAAGTAAATGGCGGCCACTCAAACGCGCCGTAAAAAAAGACAAAATGTAATAAATATATCATGGCAAAAAACGTATTCTTTACCTTCAAAAAAAGACACCACTGAAATTAATGAATATTTATTTAATTTCGGCCATGAGCATCTGCAGCTACTGACGTTGTTCTTTTTTTCACTTGAACATTTTTAATATTGGTTATGTTTTCACTTATTAACAATACCAGATTCAAAACACTTTTTTTTAGTATATTTTTGGCAGTGCATGCTTGCCATAAACACTGATTTTAAAGCATTTTTTTTGACAAAATCATAACTACGAATCATATTAAAATGCGATCCTTATACAAGTTATGATTCCATTCTTTTGTCTAAATTATTAGGATTTAAGGAACACTCAAAAGTTTATCAATAACAAAAATTTAAAGAACTCTTTTCAGACTCATAATAATGACCATTAATTATGTCATTAAAAATGTTAATAATATCGCTCTTAATAATTTTTATTAAGTAAAAACAGCTCAAAAATAAAAATGTATTTTAATGAAACATATATATATTAATCAAAAGGTTATAGCTCACATACACGCAGCAAGCTGCAATTTGCACTTGTAGGAAGCAGTAATAATCAATATGAACGCGCGAATATTAGTGTGCTAGAGTAAATAAATATTTATGTTTGTTAATGGAAGCGTGTGCATGTGAATTTTGTAGCCGCTTTATTACTAGCTTGCTTAACATCAACAATCTCTCAAATGCTTTATGATACTACAAAGGCGCATTATCAAATAGTTGTTTGTTTTGTCGTGCATACGAATGTAAACTATTACTGCCTATACTTTAATGCGATATGTATGCTTTGTAAATGTGCGAAAATTGTGTATGTTTTGTAGGCGTTTGTGGTTCGAACAAAGAAACACCAATTCATTTATATTGTTGTAAATCGTATTAAACAGTTAATTACACAAGTATTTTGATAGCACTGGTTGAAGGATAGTAACAAAAGGGAAGCTGCACAAAGAGAAATCTTAAACACAACCCTGAAAACTAGTTTAATGAGACTTATATATAAATTAATCCTTTATCCTTTAATTTATCATAAGAATGCATTTTAAAACAAAATATCGGAAATCAAGGCGCACATTTTTCTTTAAATAATTCAATTTTCAGCGCAAGTTTAGAGTTATTACTTACATTGAAAATATTTTTCAAACATTAGTTTATGCATTAAGGCTGAATAAAAAAAAATCTTCTATTTAATGTTACTCATACGTAATGGTGCACTTCTTTGCAAACAATCTCTTAACCTCTTAATTTATGGCTTGAATCACAAGAGCAGGCAAAAATTTAATGCAAGTAATAAAGTTAAGTTGACAAATGCAACTTAATTTGTTGTGGTGGAAAATGAGTTTTGCCAACTTCAATTTATTGACTTAAAAAACAAACTTGAGCTGAGCCAGAAAACTTCATTTATAATTTTCGTTGTTAAACAAGTGAAAACAACTGCAAGCGCAATGCTGTAAATCTGCTCATTTTGACAAAAACAACAGAAACAATACTTTATATAACAAGAAAATTTACAGTGGCATAATGTTTTTATTCTGCAAAGGAAGAGAAACAAAAAGACATGCGAAGTGTTTGAAAATGTTCTTTGCAGAATAAACGTTAAAAATGATTACGTACATATTTTCAAAGTTGTGGAAAAAGGCAATAAAAAAGAAAAACAAAAGAAAAGATATAGCAATGGAATGAGAAAAAGGCAAAAACCATAATTTTGGGTAGTGGAAAATGTGGAAAATCTATGGTCATTTTACTATAAAGCACTAGTTTTTGGCATTTTCTCTTATAAATGTGTCTGACAGCAACATAAATTGTTTTGTAAGTAGTTTTAAAAATGGAAATGGCATAAGTGGGAGAGCTAAAAAACAAAATATTAAAAAAATTTTCAGAAATTGGGAATGAAAAAACCAAAATTAAAGAACTTTATCGAAGAGGAGGGATCAAGTAAACGACTAAAATGAAAATGATGAAAAAATGCTGTCTTGGACTTGTACTTAGGATCCAAAATTTGTGGTCTTTAAAGTTACACATCTTTTGAAAGTGAGTTCTGAGGTAGGCCTGCATATTTAAAAAAATTAACGAAGTTGGAATGAAAACACATAATTTAAAGAACTATGTCAAAGAAAAGGAATTAAATAAAAGACTTATATCGAAATAATGAAAAAAAAATTTTGTCTTGTACATCTAGGAGCTAAAATGTGTGGTCTTTAACGTTGCATTTTGTTCTTTTTGTTGCCATCTAAATTTTTCACAATTTTGATCTGGTGAGAGACAAGGCGAAATGAACGTGTCCTTACACTTTTTGAGATTAAAATTATTCTTTCAAAAATATAAAAAAGTGGCCATTTCAACCTTAGAAAGAACTTTAACAGAGCTTCTATTGATGAATTGTGAAACGACTCCGAATGGCTTATCTTCTCAAGAAGCTTTACATGACAGCTTATCCCTCTCTGAGGTTTGCCATTGCCTGCAGAGAGAGGACGACCGAAAAATTAATTCAATTGAATTCTGTATCAACATTCTGTATGAGTTGGAAATTGAACCCGGCCTACCGCGGTTCTTTAGCTTAGGAGCCACGTACTCTACCCATAATGCTATGGCTAACACATTTTTATTAAAATACTTCTTTTTAGTTCATACAAATAAGCAAATCTGGAGCAATTTGGTGCTATTTGATACCTTTAAATACATTTCAAGACATGTGTCAACAAAGAAGATATTTTAACAGAATTAAATTTTTGAGAAACGTGATCTCTCACAATTTTTCTTTTTCAACTTTGAAAAATCTTTAATATTTTTAAAAAAGAATCGTTTAATGCTTAGTTTTCACTATGTCATTTTTAGTGGTCAGTTGTTGTCAATCAAATTGAAAATGACAACATGTTGACATTTTTTCTACATTTGGCAATCTTGGAAAATTAAAAACAAATAAATTATGAAATGGAGCTATGCAAAAAATGTTCTAGAGTTTTATTAAAGTGATATTTCAGGTGATAAAATTTTGTGTCGTCATAAAAATGACAGCGAAAACCAAGCATAAGAAATATTTGAATTATTCAAATAAAAGTGAGAGCAGATTTAAGAAAACATGCGAATATTATTCACTGTTTTTATTCTTAACATCTGTTGTTGTTTTTTTGTCAAAAAAAGTTTAATATTTGGCTTTTTGTATTAAAAAAAGCCTATCAGAACAAATCATAGCTTGCAAATAGTCAGAACAGTTTTTTAATAATTAATAAAACTTTTAAGAATTTAAAGAAGTTTTGTCAAATTTGACAAAAAAGTTTAAAAATTTTCGAGACTTACTCTAATAGACAAAACAAAAACACAGCTGACGTAAGCGAATCTGTATAGCTTACCAGAAAGCCAGCCGGCTCTTGCAAAAAACAAAACTATCAATAATGAGCTTCATTGACTTTTTGAATGTAATAAATTTATTTTGAATTTTCGTGCTTATTTGAAAAAAATTTTTCAGTGTTTTTAACGCTTAAAGTTAAATAATATTAAGGGAAATAAACAAACCCAAATTTATACAAACCCATTAATGCTCACTACCAGAACCCGCTGAGTTTAGCTATTGTTTTTCAGCATAAATTTGTATTTATATAAGATGGAAATTTCTGAAGTTAAGAAAAAAATTCAAAGGATTTGGGTGGCGAGGCATATGATCATAAACGCATAAGAGGTCTGAAAGTAGAGAAACAAAAACAACTTAAAAAAATTAGAAAAATTATAAATTGGAAAATTTTCATTTCAACTTTAACCGCATGTCTTTTTTAAATTATGTTTTCTTTTTCTTGATGTTTATAAAACAAAATAACTCACTTGAGGGGAATTTTTAATTTTTTTTAAATACTGCGTAATCTGGCGTGAAAAAGAAAACAAAAAGGCTTTACTTCAATTTCAAATTTTTTTTGGAGAAAGCATACTTTTGGCTTTCTCACGCTGTTGGAAGCAAAAGCTTTAAAGTGGCTGCGGATTTTTGAGGGATTTTTGAAAAATGCTTGTATCGCGTATGATAAATCATACATTGTTATTAATGGGTTAACATGGATTCGAAGTAAAAAAAATTATTAATAATATACAATATATTCTATAAGATATACTCCAGGTATGCTTCTATTCGTTATGCATAAATTTACTAGCAGCAACAATAATAAAAAATTTTATATATAAAAAATTTTATCCTTTCAGATTTGACGCTAAACTACTGAGATTTGTTCTGATTTTGGAGTAGACGGTCTTTACTACTTCAATATATTGGGGGTTGGAATTAATTTTAAAGGTTTTTTTCGGTTTTTGAGCATTTATTTAGAAACAACGGTACAATGTATATTATTCAAAGTATTGTCCATCGTTAGCTACAACATTTTCCCATCTTTCTGGCAGCATATGGATTCCGCACCGGAAGAACGATTCGTCTTTTGAGGCAATCCACGAATCGACCCATTTTTTGGTATCCTCGTAAGAAGTGAAGCGCTGCTCAGCCAAGCCATGCGTCATCGATCTGAATAGGTGGTAGTCAGAAGGGGCTATGTCTGGGCTATAAGGCGGGTGGGGTAGCACATCCCAATTCAGCGCCTCCAACGTTTCCTTGACGGTTCTTGCAACATGTGGCCGTGCGTTGTCATGTTGAAAAACCACTTTGTCGTGTCTTTTGGCATATTCCAGCCGTTTAACCTTTAATGCTCGGCTCAATTGCATCAATTGTTGTTGGTAGCGTTCCCCAGTGATGGTTTCGTTAGGTTTTAGCAGCTCATAGTACACGACACCCTTCTGATCCCACCAAATACACAGCATAAGCTTGGCGCCATGAATATTCGGCTTGGCCCTCGATGTTGATGCATGGCCGGGTGGTCCCCACGATTTTTTTCGCTTAGGATTATCGTAATGGATCCACTTTTCATCGCCAGTAACAATACGATGCAAAAAACTCTTCCTTTTATGCCGTTGAAGCAGTTGTTCGCACATGCAAAATCGCCGTTCAACGTCTCTCGGCTTCAACTGGTACGGCACCCAATTTCCTTGCTTTTGAATCATTCCCATGGCCTTCAAGCGTTTGCCGACCGTTGATAAGTCGACTCCCAATGATTCTGACAATTCTTGAAGGGTTTGACACGGGTCTTCATCGAGCAAAGCCTCCAATTCCTCATCTTCAAACTTTTTCGGCTGGCCCGTACGCTCTTTGTCTTCCGTATCAAAATCACCACTTTTAAACCGACGGAACCAGTACTCACAAGTAGAAATCGATGGAGCATAGTCCCCGTAAGCCTCAGTAAGCGTGCGTTGTGCTTCAACCGCTTTTTTCTTCAAATGGAAGCACAAAAGTAAACCTTCCCGCAAATTGCGTTTTGTTGGAACGAAAGTCGACATGTTCACAGAGAAAAAAATATATGTTGCTTACACTTCAGTGGAATGACACATACTGAAAAATTAAGCTTAGACAATGTGCTTTGAAATGAATATAGTCACAGGTGTGCCCGATGCGATCTATTGATAGTTACGCCATCTCTTAGAAAACCTTTAAAGCTAATTCCAACCCCCAATATATAAAAGAAAACAAACTCAATGCCTAAATTTTGGTATTTTTATATCCTTCAAGAATTTTTAAGAACCGAAAGTTTTTTGCACCAAATGACTTCAAACCACTTAGGATTTTAAAATATATTACTTTTTAGCTAAAATGTGTTCACTTCATTAAAACTGCGCTTGGAATTTTAGTAAATCAAAAAACAACTAACTTCCACAGCTCATTTAAAAAAAAGAAAACATTAATGAGACTCGAGAAATTCTTAAAAATTTTGGACACGGCAAAACAAGTAGCGAAACTATATGAGAGGCAAACTTTCTTGGAAATTATAAGCAACTTGCATGTGGCTATAGAAAACGAAATTTTTCTAATAAAAGTCATCGAAACCAAGATTGTTACTTACCACAAAGATTTGCAATAGCCAAATTGCAGTAATATAATTTTGAAAATTCTTGCATGGCAGATTATTTACCTTAAATCTTTAAGGTGTTTGATGAATCTGAGGACCTAAGTATGTTTGGCGATGACAAAAAAGGTCAAAAATTTGGGATAAAGACATATAACTTCTTGATTAACACCGGGTCTATCATCTAGTTTTAATATAGTTAATATATTTAATATTAACTAAATAAGCTTTTTACGCCGCATTTTGTGAGTTGCTGTTGCTTTAGTGAAATCTCAAAATCGTCACTTTTTTCCATACATGTTTTTCTTAGAATTGTTGTTGCTTTTTGCTTGCGTCTGTTACATCAAGATAATATTAAATTAAAAATATTTCTTAGTATGTAGTGAGAATCGAACTCGTAACCCTTCGATTGATAGTCCTATACACTACCAACTGATCCAACATTTTTTGTTGCGTTGGTTGGTTTGTTCAATATTAAGTATATGTTGCACCAGATATCATCTTAATATATGAAAGGCAAGCACGCTGCTCCGTGTTTAATAACTGTTCAGCCTAAAAGCATGCATATCTTAATATATAAAAGGCAAGCTGCTGATCCACACACAGTATTTTTCAAATTGCAATTATTTTTTGACAGTAAAGTAATATTACAAGACACACTGTTCTCAAATATGTTCAGCCTGAAAGTATGCACAGAAAATATATTTGATACTTATCAGTAACAATATTGGGTTTTAACAATAGTACATTTTTGATCTAACTACCTCTTTTTTATCCTTTTTAAAAAAAGTTATGACGAATTTAATGAAATTCTTTTGAGTCGATTTGAGTCGACTGCACCAAAAAATATAATTGTAGCAGCAGCAAAACGACACCTGAGTTGCTACGGATTAAAAGTTGCAAGGCCAGTTTGTAAAGTTGTGTATGAATATGATTGTTACCAATCTCGGAACAAGACTCCAACAAGGAAGTGTGCGAAGGACCTGTCGTAGGACAGGCTTTTATACTAGTAAATAAATAAAATCATGTGGTTTTGTTTTTCTTATGCCTGTATGCACTTTCTAATTGCTGTAAAATCAGTTTTTAAATTATTGTCAGTGCATCTTTGAAGCGAAGCTTTTCACTCCTCGTTTTGTGATTTGCTTGAGTGAAATCTCAAAAACGACATTTTTTTGCATACAACTTTTTCTTAGAATTGTTGTTGCTTTTTGCTTGTGTCTGTTACACCAAGAGAATATAAAATCAAAACATTTATTTGTATGCTATGAGAATCGAATTCGTAATGCTTCGATTGATAGTCCTATACACTAAAAACTGGTTGGTTTAAGCCTGAAGTACAATAGAGCGAGAGTGCGTGGCGAGACAACGTAAAAATCTCGCATGAGCTGTCAGAGGATTTTCATAAGCAGAGTTTTTATGTAGAAATTTACAATCCTTTGCGATGCGCTTGTGCGATGCGAGGCATTTTCGAAAATTTCATAAAAATTCTATTGAAAAATAATAAACAATTTGATTATTTAACAATTTTCTTCAAAAACTCAGATTAAAATAATAAAATATATTAAAATAGTCCTAAGCTGATACATTTATTTCAATATAACCATATAAAACATTTCCGAGAAGGTGTTGCTAAAAAAGAAGAACCAAACGCAATAATCCCGGTCTTGATAGATGGGTCGGACCCACTATCTTCTTTCTCGCTGGTTTCGACGCTTTCTTAGTTCATTCCGAGCTAAATATCCGGCCAAGGCAGCAACTTAAACTTCGCGAATATTATTTTTCTTTACATTTTAGGCACTACTCAGCAAAATGTTATTTATAGCCGACGCAACTCTGGTGCCTTCAAAACTGGCGTTTCTCATTGTACATTATATGTGAGGGCAATACTAGCGAGATTTTGTTATACAATCGCATCGCATTCTCGCATCGCACTCTCGCTGTATTGTACTTCAGGCTTTATTCAATATTAAGTATTAACTGAAGATATGTTGCACCAGATAACAATCTTAACACATAAAAGACAAGCATACTGCTCTGCACCTGTATCGCTCAAACTGTCCATAAACATAAAAGTCATTGCCATTGATACAGTGCTTTACAACATGTGCTCCAAAATGTTCAGCCTGAAGTTATACATATACTTACAAATTATTTTATGCTACACACGAGCAGGCTTATCAAATCTTTTAAAATACAGAAAGCTTCGCTCACTCGTATGTCTAACGACGCATATGTTTTTTTATTTTGATCGTTTCAAATATATAATTTTTGCTATGTATTCAGTAGAAAACCTACAAATTTGTTTGATAGGTACAGTTTGAAAGGCTCCTGCTTGAACAATAATCAATTAATCAACAAATTTGTTATAGTTTTTGTAGTAGAAGTAAAACTTTTTCAAAATACCAAAAATTTGGATATTTACGACTTGAAAAATTCGGTTTTGCCCACTGCTCGCCGCACTATGCGCTATATTGTTTTTGATGCTGAAACACCTGTCAATTCTTGTGATGAATCAAGCAACGAATGAATCTACCTCAAAATTATTTCGATCTAATAGCCTTTCAAGCTTGCTGATCTCCATTGGTCCTATGCAAGTAGCAAAGGCTCCAAAAAAAGCAATCTTGGTCGTTGGACTTTCCAAAGTACAATCTTTACTTCTCCAGAAAACAAAATAAAATAAAGTGGAAAAAAAGTGCGATAAGTTAAGAACTCGATCAGAGCAAACGCTTAAGAAGTGAGTTTTGATGAATGAAAAAGCAACTGCAAAGAAGCTGTAAAAGCTCACAGATCGATTTCTTGCAACATTGGCAAAGATATGATACACATAAAATGCCTTGACTTTTTCTTTTTAGACTGAACCAACGCTCAGGGAATGCCCCCTATAAATGCGTAAGCATTGTGTTGATTCGGAAGATGGGTGATAGTTAGTTGGAGGGTGGATAGATGGAGTAGTGTCGGTGAATATTTGTTTTAAATTTTCACAGCTCAAAACTGCCGGGAAACACTCTCGCAGGAAGACTATTCCACAACTTAACCGTGCGACTAAAGAACGAATTTTCACGGAAATGCGAGGTTCTATTGGACATCGATGCAATGGTAAAGGGGTGGGCTTGGACAGCTGCCCGAGTGGACCCGGGAAACACACGAGCTGGTGGCGTCAGGCCATGTATCTCCCTTGAACATTTCCCATGGTAATACCTATACAGAAGGCTTAGGCAACCAACATTACGTCGATGCTCAAGAGAGTTGAGCGAGGATGAAATACTTTCTTCTCCTATCAAATATATCGCACGACGTTGAATTCGATCCAGAAGCTCCAAATAAGATCTTGAAGCCCCTGCCCAAATGTGCGAATTGTACTCCATTTTCGGCCTTATATATGAGTTGTAGATCATGCGAAGATCAGCTGAAGTGAAATATTTTTTGCACCGTTTTAGAAAACCTAGGCACTTGCCCGCTTCTTTCGACACATCGAAGATCAAATCTGATCGATATGCCCAGAACGCCAAGAGCGGCTGATTCCACAAGATCCACACCATATTGAGGTGTGCTAAGGGGCGATGCATCCGCTTGTGGGTAACTTTAGTTGCAAATCATATTTTACTTGCGACAACTGTGACTCTGACTGTGATGACTAAGTTTCATATTTAAAATTAAATTTGCGAAATATTTGACAATAAAACCCATGAAAAAAGCATTAAACAATAATATTATTGTGTTTAATCCTAATTGTTTATCTTATAAATATTTTATATTAGTGATAGTGGTCTAAATGGGGACATTTTTTTATTTTTGCCTAAAAAGTCGTGTTCTCAAAACCATTCATAGCATTATTTTGCACATTTTATAATGCTGTCTTCAGCAAAATTGTTGGTGATTAAATTAAAGTTCTAACCCTTCAAACCGGTTTTTAATGTCTTTTTTTTTGTTCAAATGTAATGACTTAAAAACCGGAGTAGGACAACTTTAGAGAAACTTTTCCTAGTCAAGATAAGCACAAAACATATAAAAAAACTTTTTTGTGTGGTATATGAAATAACTAGCATTTGAACACCATCTACATGGCCCTTTGATTCATTTCGATTTTGTAAGCAAATCTATTATATACCTTTTGTAGAATCAAAATCGTTTAGATTCATATACAAAATAACATCGTTAAGGTACTTCATATGGAGCTGTATGAAGCACTTTAGAAGCAGGCACTATAAGCTCGTTCAATATTATAGAAACTATATTTTTGCTCACCTCGTTTAGGTACTTATTATGTACCTGTAGAAAGCCGTTGGAAGCATGCACTACAAGCTTGCTCAGTAAAACTTTAAACTAACTTTCAGAAATTAATCGAGGAAGAAAATTGCGAATTTGTATTCACAAGTCTCTAAGAAGTTATATCGAGGAAAAAGTTATATCTACTAGAATTCAAATTAAAAGTTAGTTAGGGAGTTTCACCTAATCGCTTTTCTATAGATTATTTATAATTTTGTTTTCTATTTTTAACACAAAACAACACATAAAGGGATGCACTTGCTTAATGACTTGAGTAAGAATTCTAGAGAAATTTGTGGTTTCTAGTCGATTATTGATTGAAAAATATTAGGCAATTCAATGCGACAGTTCATAACGAAAGTTTTTCGAGACTAAAAAAGTTGTTGTTAACTTACAAAAGTTTTTAAGACTTGACGAAACTTTTCAAAACCCAACGAAGTTTTCAGATAACACTAAGTGTAATCTGTTTCAGATAACAGATAAGTCGAAATTTTCAGATAACACTTTTTGTAAAACAAAATCAATCGAAATGCGTAATGGTATATTTTGTGAATTTCTACCCATAATATAAATAGCAATTTCTTAGTTTTTTGCGTTTTAACGTAGTTTTCAGAGACAAAAACAAAATATTGAGAACTAAACTAATTGCAACAAAACTAAACAAAATAAAATATTTTTCGTCTTTTGATCGGAATCGTGTCCTCAAAGCTTTTGGAGCTTGTCGAAGACGTGCAACCGTCAACTTAAGAGATGCTGGATTCGATTGTGATAGTAATGTGTATATTCACAAAAGCCTCAATTCTGAGACCCGCAAACTACTGCAAGCTGCGATAATCTGCAAACGTCATAAAGATATTTTTAATGCTTTATCCTTTCGTGGCTCGGTCTGTATTAGAAAGAAAAGAAATGCAGATTCTAGACTCATTACGAGCGTGGAAGAACTTCACAGTGCGATTCTTGATGCTGAGCCTGATGGCTGACCAGATGGCTGATGCTGACCAGATGTTTAATTTACAGTCTTATATGTTTGATATGTTATGATCATTGTTATTATATTAATACTCCAAATTCAATGTTCTTCTTCTCTCTCTTTCTACGTTATTATTTTTCTAAAGCTAGCTCTGCTGAAGTTTTTTCGACCTATGTCAAGTTCTAGTCATTCGTCTATTGGCGCTAATGAAAATATAAAAATTTTGTAGCAGGTACTGTGTAAGTAGTACTGTGACCTAAATGTTGTACATTTCAATGCACGAAGTTTGAATATACCTAAAATTGATTATATATGATATGTTTTCGAAAATTCTTTAGTAGACGTTATTTGTGTATCTGAAACATGGCTATGCAATGATATAAGTGATACTAATTGTAGCATCAATAACTATACTATGTATCGTAATGATCGGTCTGGGAAAAAAGGCGGAGGAGTTGCAGTTCACTGTAAAACTACCCTGAATTCTAAAGTAATATGTAAGTCTAGTGGACCTGGTATCGAATTTTTAAATATATGCATATGGGATAGTAGTACTAAAATTATTTTGTCATGTGTGTATAATCCTAATAAATGTTTTTCTGTTTATCCTTTGTTTTCTGCTCTAACAAGCAGCTTTCTTGACTATGACTAAATATTGTTGTGTGGTGATTTCAATGTCAATATTCTCTCCAATGATACAGTAAAACAAGTAATGTTTGATAATATATCGTTTCTGCAATAATTCTACTCCTAGCTTACTTGACTATTTTATTGTCTCAGATCATTCTGTAGTGTTTTTATTTGATCAACTGCTTTTTGTCGCGGACCACGACTTAATTTTTTGCACGTTAAATGTTAATATATCCCATCATCGAACTAACAACGCTTTTTCTTATCGTGATTTTAATCATATTAATAATTCTTCTCTTTACCATGATGCATCAATGCTATCGTTAAATGAGTGTTGGCTTCACCATAATGTTTATGATAAACTCAGTTCCCTTTCAGCCCCAATAAAATATTTGTTTGATGCACATGTTCCTCTTCGTGTGTTATCTATAAATAACGTCTCTTGTCCCTGGTTTACCCATAATGTTGTCATGTGTATCAAAAAAAGAAATAAATTGCAGAAAGCATGACGAATTAGACCATACATACAACAGATCTTTTAGACTGGCCAGAAATGAAGCTGTTCGTGTAATAAGACAGGCTAAAACACGATACTTTTCTAATAAACTTAATCTCTTAAAACCAACACGTTGTGGAATAACATTAGAAGACTTGGTTTATGCAATAATAATCGCTCCGAATGAAATGAAGAAGCTGAACTTTTAAATAATTTATTTGTCGATACTTCTGTTGCCCGCACCGATGATTTGTTTTCATCTTTAATCATAACCATGCCACAAGCATTTGAGTTCAAAACGGTTAACGAACTCGATGTTGGCAATTGTGTTTCGCAGTCTAATGCAGTCGGAGAAGATGGCATTCCCATCAAGTTCAATAAACTTATACTACCATACATAATTAGTCCGCTTACGCACGTTATAAATAGTTGCTTAATAACTTTATCCTTTCCTGATATGTGAAGAATTGCTACCATTCTACATGTTGCTAAAAAACAAAATCGCTCTGGTGCAAATGATTATAGGCCGATAAGCATTCTTTCACCATTGTCGAAAGTATGTGAGAAACTTATGGCTCAACAAATTGGCAAATATTTATCTGAGAAAAAACTTTTATCCTCATACCAGTCGGGTTTTAGGGCAGAACATGGGTTTTCTTCAGCAGTTTTGAAGGTGCTTGATGATATTTGACCTGAATATGACGCTGGCTCTACGACCTTACTCTGTTTGCTAGACTTTTCCAAGGCCTTTGATAAAGTTAACCAGAAATATTTGTGTCAAAAGCTTAAATGTCTCTTTGGTTTTTGTGATATTTCTGTCAATCTTTTGTCTAATTATTTATGCAATAGAATTCAAAGAGTCAATGTCGGTCAAGTGTTCTCATCCTATAAAACTGTGCTCAGTGGTGTCCCACAAGGCTCCATTCTAGGTCCTTTGCTATTTTCTATGCTCATAAATGATATTTTTAATGTATGTCAGAACGCATTAGTTCATGCGTATGCTGATGATGTCCAGCTCTATTTACCTCAACGAACTGGGCTTCTTGATGATCTGTGCTCCAGATTAAATGAAGATCTCAGTAGCATTGATGAGTCGGCTAAGTGTAATGGGCTTCAACTTAATGCTGCCAAATCTTACTTCCTTCCTATATGTAAGAGTGTTGATGAAAACTTGTGTTGATGATGTCCCTGATTTGTTTATCGGAACTAGCAGGCTAAATGTGGTATCAAAAGCTGTAAGCCTTGGTTTTGTTATAAACTCCTCTTTGTCTTGTGTTGATCACGTTAATAGTGTAGTAAGAAAAGTTTATTATGTCCTACGTAATTTAAGAATGTCTGCTAATGTAACTCCTCTTGATTTAAAACGTAGATTGGTAATCCAATTGATTTAACCTTTAATTACATATTCAGAAATAGTGTATAGTTAGCTCGACTCTTCCTAATTATGCAACACGTAGGTTTGCGAAAATTTTACCATCTTTCCACTTTCAGAAATACAATAATTAGATGTGAATTAACTGCATATCTTAGTGCTCGTATTTGTATGTATCTTCATAAACTCATACATGAAAAAACACCTCATTACTTGTTTGAAAAGCTCCAGTTTTGTTTATTTAGAAGAAGTCATGAATTAGTAATATAAGTTTAAGTGTATATTTGTTGTTATGACCATGTATGTAGCATAATATATTTTTTTCAAGTCTATGCTTAAATCGTAGAATAAATAACCTAGTTTTTATTGTACCAACATGTTCTCTAAATAAATAAAATTGAAAAAAACCCTTAAAATTTTAACCATGCTAAAATTTTGCTTGCAATGCATGCTAAAATTTTGCTGTCAGCGTAGTTAGAACTTTGTCACATTGTAATTTAAAAAACCAATTTTTTCAGAAATTTACGCCCAAAAGTATGAAAAATAAATTCGCCTTTTTTAATCAACTTTACTCTTGTATATCATACAAGAAATAGCACTCTTTCCGATATTGCAAAAATATTTGCCAACATTTGAAATTAATGCGACACCGCAAACTTGGATAACACCCATGGATATAGCAATAGAAAACAGCAACAACAACTAAAACGCAAGACCACAAAGCACAGCAGGAATACATTGTATGTTGTGTACGTATGCATTTCATTGTATTTTATTTTTGTCACGCTTTAGTTGCTGGGTGCAGTTCTAGCAAATTAAAACAAACGACGTTTTACAACAACATTTGACCTCGTAAATAATTCAATATTCAATATTTACATGATTTCTATTATTGCTTTTGTTTTTATATAAAGAAAGTAAAATTTTGAAAAAATAATATGAATTGTTATGAGGAGCGGAGTGGAGTTGAGTGGAGGTATAGAGAGGGTAAAATATTTTTATGAAATGCAAAAAGCGTCTGATTTGAAGGCTGACAATGTATAAAAGCTAACAGAGGGTAGCTGAGTGCGAGGACAAAAGTGCCCAGTAGGAAAAGAAACTAATAGGAAAGTGCTTGAAACTTCAACTGGTTGAAATTCTGACTTTTTCTATAAAACGAACTCACATATTTTAAAGAAGTCATTTGATCTTCGTCTGTATATATTTTCAACTACTTAAAAATTAGTTGATAATTGGTTTAAAACAAATCAATTAAAAACTTGTTTATTTTTCACTGATAAAAAATGAGTTTAAATGCATAAAAGTTGAAAGTATGTCATATATTTTGACATAAAAGCTAGTTCACAAAAAATCGTTCGGAGATTAAACCGAATAATATTTATTTCCTTTTTTTCCTACTTTCCTAAAGTCGGAGCTCCAGCAAGCAAACGACAGAAGCAGAAACCGACCACAAATACAATCCCGCTGCCTAAACAGGAGGTAAGAACCAAGGCCAGTGACGTGACTAAACGACACCTGATCGTGGCACTGATCGACCGGAGTGATCCCCAAGGCAAAATGACCCTTGAGAGATGGAAATCCGTAGAGATGAAGCTTCTTGAGGTGATGTTCGTGAGGTTGGAAGCCCAACCTGACGCTCCCATGCCCACATTCGATGGAGCAGGCTGGCTCAACGGGGTTAAGATCCTAAAGTGCAACGACGATCCAAGTCTGCACTGGGTGAAAGCAGTAACCCCGACACTCCAAGGCCTATAGGAGGGTGCCCAACTGGAAGTAGTGGACAGGACTAGTATCCCGTCCCTGCCAAAAGCGAAGGTACTCTTCCCAAGAGTAGTGCCGCAGGAGTCCGCACTAAAGCTTCTACAGAAGCAAAATCCGGACGTGCCAACAGCTGATTAGAGGGTGTTGAAGGTTGCTAATCCACTACCTGATAGTAGCGGGGGGCAGCACTACATCCTCCAAATCAACAAGGAGGCAGAGGATATCCTCTACGCGCGTTACGGGAAGATGGCGTGGGGCGTGGGAAGTGTTTATCTGCGCCTCAAAAAGAGCCACCCCAAAGACAACAACAGCAACACACTAGAGTCCGGAGAGGTGGAAAAAGACCTCGGCCTAGAAGCCGTGACCGACGCTGCCCAAGGACTCAGTCTGGAAGATGCGGGTGACGGAGGCACACTTACAAAAGTTGACCCGTAAAGGAACCTTCAGCCTAATGGAGTTGAAGGTCCTTCAAATAAACCTGCATAAATGCAAAACCGCCAGCGCAGAACTCCTTCTCGTATCTGTCTCGTATCTACGGTACAGGAGCCGTGGATTGCCTCGGGCAACGCGGTATCTGGCCTAAAGTCACAAAACTTCAATACGTTTTTCGCAACAACAGTAAGTAGAACAAGAACAGCCATCCTTATAAGGAAAGGCATCTATACTTATCTAATGTCTCATTACAGCACTGACGATCTCACCGCTGTGGCGCTAGAGGGCGACGCGGACGAGCCGATCCTGGTCGCCTCATGCTATATGGCGCATGACGTCGACGCACCACCAGACGAGCTGCAAAGAATGGTAGCAGTCGCCGACGGGAAAAACCAAGCAATTGTCATCGGAGCAGATGCCAATGCACACCACCCAGTATGGGGCAGCCCAGACATCAACGATCGAGGTGAGTCCCTACTTAACTTTATTCTACAATATAAACTTAGCGTAGCTAACATCGGCGAGGAACCCACGTATGTAGGCCCCACCTCGTCGAACGTGTTAGACCTAACAATATCCTCTGACAACAACACTCTGGTCACAAATTGGAGGGTGCTAGCGCAGCCCTCCTTCTCGGACCACAATTATATTAGCTTTAGTATAAGCTTTAACTACACTCCAGCTCACAAGATCTTTAGAAGCCCCAGAAACACTAACTGGAACCACTTCAGAAGCATCATTGAGACCAAATTACCAGCTACTAAACAAATTAATACGGAAGAGGGCATTGAAAGGTCACTGAAGATTCTCTCGGCCAATCTTCTCAAGGCCTATCATGCCTCTTGTTAGCCCACGCGAACAAAGCGTAAGATCAGACCACCATGGTGGAGTCCGAACCTTACAGAGCAAAGACGCGACCTAAAAGATTTCTTTAAACTAGCTAAAATAGCTGACCAAGAGGAAATTTGGGGGGAATACAAATGTAGGCTCAAACTTTTTAAAACAAACGTACGCAGAGCAAAAAGACACTCGTGGAAGAACTTCTGCTCAAACATAGAAAAAACTGCGGACACAGCAAGGCTCAGGAAGCTACTCTCAAAGCAGCCTTCCATTCAGAGCCAGCTACGCAAAGACAATGGCCAGTGAACGGAGAGCAGTCAGGAATCCCTCGAGGTGCTTTTAAAGGCGCATTTTCCTGGCTATACCGAAGCTCCTAGCACTGCTACAATACGAGGGCACAGGACAACCCCGCTACAGGTTCCACACGACTTAATAACGTCGGATGGAATCGCATGGGCTATAAACTCGTTCTCGAGATACAAATCTCCAGGACCAGACGGTATAATACCTGCAATGTTGCAAACGGCTGAATCGCGAGTCGTCCCATGGCTGAAGAATATATTTAATAGATGCATCAGGCTAAACTATGTACCTGTGGCCTGGAGGACAGCGAGGGTTGTATTCTTACCGAAGGCAGGTAAGAGCAGCCATCCATGTCCGAGAGACTACAGGCCAATAAGTCTGACCTCTTTAATGGTAAGGGAAGCTCGCAGTGGGACACCCCAGGGAGGGGTCCTCTCGCCACTACTATGGAATCTTGTGGTTAATGAACTACTCGAAAAGTTCGCAGGTAGAGCCCCGAGGATAACTGCCTATGCAGACGACATAAGCATTATTATAGTAGGGAAATGTCTATCAACAGTAAGCTCCATAATGGAGAGCACACTTAAAGATGTACTTAGATGGACAAATTCAGTCGGTCTTAGTATTAATGCAGAGAAAACGGATCTGGTTCTGTTCACGAAAAGGTACAAGATACCACAGTGGATACCACCGAAATTGAACGATATACGTCTCATACCAAAAACTCACACAAAATATCTAGGAGTCGTCCTGGACAGCAAGCTGTCATGGAAAACCAACGTGGAAGAAAGGGTGAAGAAATCCACCATTGCACTATATACATCCAAAAAGATGCTAGGCAGTACTTGGGGTCTCTCACCCTTTCTGATGCACTGGATCTATGTAACGGTAGTGCGTCCTATTCTACTCTATGGGATTATTGTGTGGTGGCCGGCTGTGAACAAATCAACATTCCTCAGGCACTTGGAGAAAACTCAGCGGCAGGCAGCGCTATGCATCACGGGGGCACTGAAGTCAACTCCAACTAAAGCGCTTGAAACCATTCTAAGTATGGACCTCCTGGACATACACGCAAAACTAATAGCCGGAAAAACGGCACAACGCCTTACGGCAGCAGGCAACATGCACATTTAAAATTTTGGACATTGTACAATCGGAAAGGATCTACCTAGTAGCACGGACTACATGGTGCCTCGCACGATAGTCAATTCCAAAGTACGAACTCTTCTGGGACCAAAGGACTGGTGCAAAGGTATAGAACAAGCACAGCAGGCGGTCAACTTATTTACCGACGGCTCCAAAATGCCTACGGGGGTAGGTGCGGCGGTGTATTGCGCAGAGCCTAATATAAGGCAGCCATATAAACTGCCGAACCACTGCAGTATCTTCCAGGCAGAAGTATTTTCCATAAGGAAGGCTGCTGAGATAGCCCTCAGCATGGACACACAACACTCTAACATCAACATTTTCGTTGACAGTCAAGCGGCGATCAAATCCATGCGCTCCGCTGGCATCAAGTCCAAAAGTGTCTTGGCTGGCAGAGATGCACTAGATGCACTGGATGCACTATGCGCTTCGAAAAGAGTGCGCATCTACTGGGTCCCTAGCCACCAGGGCATTGAGGGAAACGAGATGGCAGATGGTTTAGCAAAGGAAGGCGCCGGGCTGGAATCAGAACTCGCAGAACATGTACTTACTCCGCTACAAGAGTTGTACAGGAACCTCGAAAGAAGAGCCACAATAGCAGCGAATCGTAGATGGAAAGATACGACATCGTGCAAAATCTCGAAAATCATGTGCAATGCACAATGCGAAAAACGAACTCTGCTCATCCTGGCACGCCCGCGCAAAGATTGCAGGACACTAGTGGGCATGCTCACTGGTCACTGCATGACGGCAGCCCACGCGAGGAAGCTGGGCATCACCACGGATGACAACTGCAGGAAGTGCAAGGAACCGGGCACAGTGGAGACCCTGGAGCACCTGCTATGCACATGCCCCGCCCTACTTAGATCGAGACTAAAATACCTAGGCTCATCGACATTCCCGTCGCTTAAAGATGTAGCCAGGGTGTCTCTAGAATCTCTCCTAAGGTTTGCGAACTGAACGCAAATCTTTAAAGACTTTTAAAAACAAACACAAAGGTTCCTTGTTGTTCGCTACCGGTACCACTAAGGACCTGAATTGGTCTATGTGAGCCTTCACGAAGGCATCCGGTTTAACCTAACCTAACCTTTCCTACTTTGACGCTAACAAACACTTTTAAAGAGACATTAATAAATTTAACAATAGAAACAGAACAAATTTTAATGGTTTTATGATTTTAAATAACTTTTTATTGAAGAGTATGGTTCATAATTTGATTATTATTTAAGAAATTATGCAAGTGTTTGTTCAAACCAAAAAAGTTCCAAGTAGGTGCCGCCTTACTATAATTCAAAGTAGTTTATCATCTACATGTTTTTAAATTAGTTTTTTAATAACTTGTTTTGTTTTAGTTTGTTCCTATAGGGTAAGAATAAAGAACATATATAGACAAACACGCACATACACACACACACACATATTTATACTAACATAAATGGGCAGCCAGAAGCAAGGAAACGGATGCAAAGTTTGCGCGAGTTACGACCCCCACTCAAACGACAACAACAAATACATATACTTCTCAGCCACCACCCAAACCATCGAGGCTCAATACGCCGCTGCAACACTTACAGTAACAATTACAACAAACACAACAACAATACCAAATTAACCAACAAGTCAAAGACATCGTTACTACATTTACAACAACAGCACAAACGGCAATTAAATCTCGGCACCCACAACAATAGCACCAGAAACAACAACATAATAAGCCCCACTGCACTACTTAAAGTGCAGCGTAATCAATAAGATATTTTAAGTGTTCCAATTTTATTTACACTCTTTCTTTATTTTTTTCCTCATAAATCGCAACTATTAAAATAGGTTCAATTTTAAAGTATAACATTAAAATCAAACTCTTGCATTTCTGATATTATGTTGCAACCATAAATTGGGCAACATTTTACGATTATTTATTCTACATATTAACCACAAGACATTAAAATGAAACCCTTGCATTTTTGATATTATGTTGCAACTATAAATTAGGCAACACTTTGCGACTATTAACTTTTACATATTAACCACATTGTATTTCTTTTACATACATTACATTTCTCCTATTTTACAATTGTATTTCTTCCATTTATATCTTTACATACTTTTACACATTTACATTTCGAAAACGAATTGGTTAGATTTTAAGAAAGAGTTGTAATAAAGTTCAGTTCTAAGTTTACAGCAGAAAAGAAAAGTGTGTTTCAATCAAACTGCTCTAAGCAAGGAACATAACTGGCGCAGTCTACGGCTTGGCGAACCATCTTGTGAATAGTGAATAATCAGTATCCTTCTTATTTGAAGAATAAGTGATAAAATAATTGTTCGAAAGAATATCGAACTAAAATTATTGTAATTATCAGAAGTTATTATCGAGAGAATATCGATACATAATATTCTGAAATAAGTGTTGACTGAATATCAGCACATTTTTTTTTTTTCACAAGATCGGTTAAGTATCAACTTTTAATCGCCGTTGGAACTCAACGCTCTGAAAGGACGACTATATCAACTTTTTAATCGCCATTGGAACTCAACGCTCTGAAAGGACGACTAGCGAACAACAAGCATCATGCAGCTAAAGCAGTTAATCATCATCATCGTTGGAAGCATGTAAGTCGAAAACTGAAAAATAATTAAATAAAACAAAGCTTAAAAATAAAACAAATAAATTTTTTCAATAAAAGGGGATAAGAAAAGAAAAATTTCAATACGTTAACAATTTTATTCAATAAAAAAAAAAAAGAACAAAGAAAAAAAATTCATGTGGAAGAAAACCCAGAAAAAACGTGCAGAAAATCAGCCCTATTCAGTTTCCCTCAGTAATCTTTTTAAAAGCAGAAGCCTTAGTTCAATTCTAGAAGAACCAAGTAGAGAATTTACTATGGAAAATACAGCCCCCATCCCAACCCTTCCCACCCCTGCCCCTGTATATGTGGATATTTTTCAGTCACTTCGCATTCCAGATGCAATAAAGGATTTGCCTCAATATGATGGCAATCCTCGACTACTATACGAATTTCTAAATAACGTAGAGGAAATATTGTTACATACAAGAGGTGCTAGTCATACGCCTCAAGGACAAATACTACTAAGGGCAATACGAAATAAGATAGTCGGTCAGGCAAACGAAGTACTAAATATGTACGGAACGTCACTCAATTGGGAAAACATAAAAACTAACTTAATTCTGCATTACTCTGACAAAAGATCGGAGACTTCACTTATTAGGGATTTACACAACTTACGACAATACAACAAAACTGTAGAAAATTTTTTCAGTGAAATAATAGAAATTCAGGCTACACTGTGCAACAATATTTTGATACACGAAAGTGATCAAAATGTTGTAGCAGCAAAAAAAGAACTATTTGCGGAAATGTGTCTAAACTCATTTTTAAGTGGTCTTAGAGAGCCACTTGGCTCAAACATTAGGGCTATGAGGCCAGAATCCTTGGCCACTGCTTTAGCCTACTGTATAAAAGAACAAAATATTCATTACATGAGATCAGAAAGAAACACATATCAGAGTAAACAATATAAGCCATATAATACGTTCAATAAATATCCAGCAAGAATGCAAAACCCACGTAACTTTACACCAAATACGTCTAACTATAATCCAAACACATCAAATTACTACCAAAACACATATAACCCAAACCAGTCCCGATTTAATAACCCACCAACATACAATAGGTTTAATCCTAATCATAACCCTTTTAGAAATAACCACAACAATAATAACAATTCGTCATTTTCTGCCAGACAACCACAACCAGAACCAATGGACACAAGTTCAGGTTTTACAAACACTAAAAACTCCACTGTATCTCAAAGGAATAATAATTCCGATGTAAGCATGCGTTCTAAATTTTCCAGGATGACAAGACCAAGAACAGAAGAATTTCATAACATAAATAAAAATCCAAGGACCCAACGCCCCAATACCTCTTACCAACAACAATTAGATCAATATACAGATGACTCAATAGAAGACATCAATAACATTGAAGATGATCAAAATTTTTTCCGATCAGCCTCACCGAACCAACAGGATACATAGACGTAAATAGACATGGATCTGAGCTAGCATATGTTAACATATCATCCCCTTTTGGTAGACCATTGAGATTTCTTATAGATACGGGAGCGTCAGCCTCATTTATTAATCCCGAATTCATACATAAAGACGATATTAAAAAATGTAAATTAACTTCAATCTCTACTATACTTGGAAAATATACTCTTAATGAGCAAGTATCATTACCTATATTTCGTGAATTCAATCAACGCGGTAATCTCATATTCCTTCTCTTCAAATTCCATAATTATTTCGATGGACTAATCGGACTTGATGCCCTTACTCAACTCGGTGCAACAGTTAATCTTGTTAGCAAATCACTTGATACACAAAACTCAACTATTAATCTACAATTTAAACCAAATATAATATCAAAAAAATACTTGATTGCACCTAGATCTAAAACAGTTATTGAATTGCCAGTAGACACTCAAAATGGATCAATTTATCTCAGAAACACAGAACTTAAACCTAACTTAGTTATATCAGAAGGTATATACGAATCAAAAAACTGGGTTGCTTCACTGGAAGTAATAAATTTTTCTGAAAATGAACAATCCCTTTTTCTTGAACAGCCTCTTAAAGTAAACCCTTACAACACTTCTGACTTTGTCGAATTAAATAATATAAACCCAGATAATACTTGTGACCCAAACCACTTTGTAGACTTATCAGAAATTCTCAGATTAGACCATCTGAATTCAGAAGAAAAACAAAAGTTATTGAAACTCTGTAAGAAAAATAACGACGTATTCTACAAAGAAGGAGAACAATTAACATTCTCCAACGAAATTAAGCACAAAATATCCACAACAGATGACATTCCAATTTACACCAAATCGTACAGATATCCATACGTCCACAAAGACGAGGTACAATGTCAAATCGCAAAAATGCTTCAACAGGGAATAATCCGCCATAGCTATTCCCCTTGGAGTTCTCCCGTTTGGATCGTTCCAAAGAAAAAGGACTCCAGTGGAAAACAAAAGTGGCGCCTCGTCATAGACTATCGGAAGCTTAATGAAAAAACAATATCAGATAGGTACCCGCTCCCCAATATAAATGAAATTCTGGATAAACTAGGTAAATGTGTATATTTTTCTACGCTTGACTTAGCAAGCGGTTTTCATCAAATAGAAATGCATCATAAACATATACAAAAAACTGCGTTCACAGTAGAAGGTGGTCACTATGAATACATAAGAATGCCATTCGGTCTAAAGAACGCTCCATCAACGTTTCAGAGAGTGATGGACAATGTTCTTAGAGAATTAGTAGGAAAAATTTGTCTTGTCTACCTAGATGATATAATAATCTACTCAACTTCTCTTCAAGAACATCTTGAAAGTCTTGAAAAAGTTTTTGAAAAATTACGTTCGGCAAACTTCAAAATCCAACTAGACAAGTCAGAGTTCCTGCATAAAGAAGTAGCGTTCCTGGGACACATTGTATCAACAGATGGTATCAAACCAAATCCTTCCAAAATAGAAGCCATCCAAAATTATCCAATTCCGCAAACTAGGAAACAAATTAAAGCTTTTCTTGGGTTACTAGGTTATTACCGAAAATTCATTAAAGATCTATCAAAACTTATAAAACCTCTTACTGAGTGCCTAAAAAAAGACAAGAAAATCGTAATTAATGATCGATATATACAGGCATTCAATACATGTAGACACCTTTTAACAAATGACCCAATACTGCAGTATCCAGACTTCTCCAAACCGTTTATTCTCACAACAGACGCTAGTAATTATGCTCTAGGCGCAGTCTTATCCCAAGGCACTATAGGCAGTGATAAGCCAGTTTGCTACGCGAGTAGAACGCTTTCCGACTCGGAAACAAATTATTCTACTATAGAAAAAGAGTTACTCGCCATTATGTGGGCGACTAAGTACTTTCGGCCATACCTTTATGGTAGAAAATTCAAGATAGTTACTGACCATAGACCTCTAACCTGGCTTATGAGTTTGAAAGAACCCAACTCTAAACTCATTCGCTGGCGCCTTAAATTAGAGGAGTATGATTACGAGATAGTCTATAAAAAGGGAAAGCTTAATTCAAATGCCGACGCTTTAAGCAGAATAATACAGGATAAACCAAACACTAACGTGGACGTAAACATTAACGATACAGAATCTAATCACGCTACAAACGGAAGCACAATTCACTCTGCTATAGAAAATCTCAACGATGGAATAGCTATTTCCGAAAAACCACTAAACGATTTTAATCTACAAATAATTCTACAAATATCAAGCCAAGCACCTGAAATCACAGTCGAAATTCCATTTAGAAATAAACAAAGACGCATAATCCGAAAAACTAATTTTAATGAAGACAGTATTACTCAAATTTTAAAAAACTATATGGCACCTAATAAATTATCTGCCATCTATACGGATGACGATACATTCAGAATAGTCCAGGATGTATACTCCAAATATTTTTCACATACCCAAATATTCCGTGTAATACGCTGCATGGAAATATTACAGGACATAACACAAAGCGACGAACAAGAACAGTTGATTAGGGATTATCACAATCGACATAACCATAGAGGAATAAATGAAACACATTTGCATCTCAAAAGAAAGTACTACTTTCCATTTATGAAAAATAAAATCACACAAACAATTAATAACTGCGAAACCTGCAAAACTCAAAAATACGATAGGAATCCCCCTAAAACAAAATTTGAAAAACCAGAAACACCTATTAAGCCACTCGATATTTTGCACATCGATATATATACAATTAACAATCACCCTATCTTAACAATAATTGACAAATTTTCTAAGTTCGGAGCAGGTTATAATCTACAATCGAAAAATAGCGTATCCATCCTAAAAGCATTAAAAACATACATCAGTGTTTACGGTACACCTCGAAAAATTGTATGTGACCAAGGTCAAGAATTTATGGCAAATATATTTAAGGACTTCTGTCGTCAGTACCAAATAGAACTGCATTTTACGTCATTCCAACAATCGAGTAGTAATTCTCCAGTAGAGCGTATGCATTCCACTTTAACTGAAATTTACAGAATTTTACTTACAACTCGAAAAGAAAACAATCTATCTCTTGAACATGACGAAATTTTAGCAGAAACATTTATAACTTACAATAACGCAATTCACTCCGCCACCAAACACACTCCCTACGAGTTATTTTTTGGCAGAACATACAAATTCAATAACATAATTTCATTTCACAATGAACACGAATACCTTCAAAAGTTAAAAGAATATCAGGAGATTCTATACCCAAAAATATGTGAACAGCTTAAACAAATTACAAGCCTTAACATAGATAAAATCAATGTAACTAGAGACGAACCCGAAAATTTCGACAGCAACAAAACCATATTTAGAAAAGAAAATAGAAGAAATAAAATGACTCCTAGATTCACAAAACATAAAGTAAAACGCAATAAAAAAGTCACATTAACCACAATAAAAGACCAAAAATTACACAAATCCAAACTAAGAAAACAAAATAAACCATAAATTTTAACATTATACCTCGAATTTTTTTTTCCAATAGGCACTTTTAGCTTGCATTATATTTGTATATTTTCACTTTTTAGGGTACAACTGGTCATTGGACAGTTAATAGAGATTCATAACGTCAAAGATAACCAAGGTATAATTCCACTCAGACTCGGACCGGCACGAGTAGTAAAAGGGTATAACAATTTAATCCATATAATCGACCTAGACAAATACCATGAAAACATTAACAAATTATCCACTACCTTTACTGAAATTAAAGCACAAGGTATACAACCAAATCTTATAAAAGTAACTGAAATGAAACTTTTCGAACTAAAGAATAAAATTCAAACACTATCACCTGTTGCTAGACAAAAAAGGGGTATCTTGAATGGACTAGGATCAGTAGTAAAGTTTATTACAGGAAACATGGATGCGGTTGATGCACAAAATTTAAATAATGAAATAACAAAATTAAAAGAAAATGAAGAAAACTTACAAAAAGAATCGGTCAATCAAAACAAATTGAATATGCAAATGATCGCAAGATTTAAAAATATTACTGAACACATGAATAATGAACATAGCACAATTGAAAAATTTGTAAACAAATATTCAAAAGAAACAGCCAATAAAATTAAAAGAAATGAAAATATTCTAGAAGAAATGCAATATCTTAACCAACTTAACTACAATATAGATATTTTATTCAATCATATCACAGACATAGCAGAAGCCATACTATTAGCCAAACTAAACATTATATCCAAGCTTATATTAAACCAAAAAGAGTTACAAGAAATTAGAAATTATATGATTAATCAATCCATTAAAATTGAAACAGATGAAGAAATATACGAACTATTACAATTACAAGCATATTATAATCATTCTAATGTCATATTCAATGTTCAAATACCTAATCTTTATACAGAAAATTATCAGCTATATCATATTATACCTACCCCTATAAACATAACAAAGCAAATAATAACAAAATCATACATAACTTACAATAACAAAACAATTCAGTTTTTCGACAAAACATGCCAAAGAATATCTAAAATATACTTTTGCCAAAAACCAATCCAAAAAGAAAACACTCAAGAATCTAAATGCCTGGGGCAGCTCATGCAAAATCAACCTGGACACTGCGACCTGTATGACCTCGGAAAGATAACAACAATCTTCCAGCCAGAAGCCAACTTTATCGTCTATATTAATATACCCTATACACTAATAAATTCTACTTGCAGTCAAAGACAATACACAGTTGAAGGTACCGGTGCTATTCATTTCCAGAACTGCGACATCGCTATAAGAGGTATCATCTACAAGAGCAATGTTGGAATTTTCTGGGACGAGATACATATCCTGCCAATAACACACTCAGGAATACAAGCCCTGTCAGTAACCGAAGCCCTAAACTTGGAAAAACTTCGCGACCATCAAATCGAAAGCTACGCATCAGTTAAACACCTCAGCACAATTACATATGCCCAAGACGCACTGCAATATACGTTAATTGTAATCCTTGTCCTGATCTTCATTTACGTCCCTAGGAAAATAATGGCATCAATTTATACACCGCAAACCAATTTCGTAAGGGCCACTGCACAATCTTTATGGCCCTCACTTCATACTGGGGGGGGAGGAGTTACGACCCCCACTCAAACGACAACAACAAATACATATACTTCTCAGCCACCACCCAAACCATCGAGGCTCAATACGCCGCTGCAACACTTACAGTAACAATTACAACAAACACAACAACAATACCAAATTAACCAACAAGTCAAAGACATCGTTACTACATTTACAACAACAGCACAAACGGCAATTAAATCTCGGCACCCACAACAATAGCACCAGAAACAACAACATAATAAGCCCCACTGCACTACTTAAAGTGCAGCGTAATCAATAAGATATTTTAAGTGTTCCAATTTTATTTACACTCTTTCTTTATTTTTTTCCTCATAAATCGCAACTATTAAAATAGGTTCAATTTTAAAGTATAACATTAAAATCAAACTCTTGCATTTCTGATATTATGTTGCAACCATAAATTGGGCAACATTTTACGATTATTTATTCTACATATTAACCACAAGACATTAAAATGAAACCCTTGCATTTTTGATATTATGTTGCAACTATAAATTAGGCAACACTTTGCGACTATTAACTTTTACATATTAACCACATTGTATTTCTTTTACATACATTACATTTCTCCTATTTTACAATTGTATTTCTTCCATTTATATCTTTACATACTTTTACACATTTACATTTCGAAAACGAATTGGTTAGATTTTAAGAAAGAGTTGTAATAAAGTTCAGTTCTAAGTTTACAGCAGAAAAGAAAAGTGTGTTTCAATCAAACTGCTCTAAGCAAGGAACATAACTCGCGCGCTCAACGCGCATGAAATAAATCAAAAATTTTCGACAGTCTGCTGCGTTGGCACATAAATAGGACTGTATGTGTGTGTGTGTTTGTTGTCGTATGGCGCACAGTTTGTTCAGTTGTTTTGTTCATTTTTGGTGCTTCTTCAATCAAACAAAAAAAAAAAAAGACCAAACCTTCTATGAGCAACAACAACCACTGAACAACAATGAAAAAGGCGACAACAACTGATATTGAATCTTTGTTGATGTTTTTTCCCTCTTTTCATTGGAATTTAATTTTATTTATTTTTAAAGTATTTGCATTGATTTTTATTGATGCGTTCATGTTTTTAGTCATTCTGTTTCCCGTTGTTGCTTGTTAACATCTCTGTTGAGTTTGCTGTTGTAGCAGATTTTGCTGAATATTCAGTATATAGCTAAAAACCGAATTAAAAACAGTGGGTTTTTTCGCTTCAAGAATTAATAAATTTGTTTTTCCCTCTGGTTTTGTTGTTGGCAGAACATAAGCGCAACGCCTATTGCCTGACACAATTGCCACACCTATGTTGTGTGCTTGGTAGCACTTATACATAAGCACACACACACACAGGCACACACAAACAACAAGCAAACAAACAAATCAAATGTACATGCATGATCGCACAAGTATGCGGGTGAGCTTCGTAGTATGTATGTGAGTATGTGAGTGAATATTATTTGTTAGAGTGTGTGTTTTTGGTACACCCATTTGAAGTGTGTTGAACTTAGGGACTTAAGGACAGCTTCAACCCACCCACACTCCTACAAATGCCAAGGACAAAAAAATAACAAAAATTTATTATTTTTGGGTTTTTTTTTTAGTTGCTGGTGTTTTTAGAGCATCGCTTTTATCATAAAATAACAACATATTCAGATTGAAATACACTTTTGCTCAAACAAAAAAACTAAAAACATTGCTTAAAAATGTGTTTAGTTCTGAAAAGGAGCTCAATTTTGACTACCAGACAGCTTGATGCGCTGGAATGCCTTTTCAATTTGGATTTATTGAATTTAATTCAATTTATAAAAATCTATGCCACTATAAATTCGATATTATATTATATATTATATAAATAAAAATTGAGTTAATTTTTGTATCTATAACCATAAATGACTCCGCAGTGAAGTAACCTAAAAACTTCGTATAGAAGAATTATAAATAGATTATCTTATATATTATTAAGCAAACATTAAATATTGTCGTAAATTCTTTTGATATTTATGTTAGAATAAGGCAATGAAACGTATATCACTCGAAAGGAACTGCACCAAAGATGTGCCGAATCATGTTAGATTTTAAATTGATGACATTTGACCCGAAAAATGAACATTGAAATTTTATATATAGTTTAGTAACGAATCTCAGGGTTAGGAAGAAGTAGAATAGTGAATGAGATATCACATGAAAGAACTGGCTGCGCAGTATGATTACATTTTTGATTGGTGAACTTTGACCTGAAGTATGAGCGTTATAAGAGCATATATTTATAAAAGCTAAACCTTAAGAGATGGAAAAACATTATGTAAGATCGAATTTTAGACATTGATAATATGTGCAGTATATGTGATAATGCCAAATGAGCATTTTTTATGTGACATGTGTGAACATGTATTGTGATGCTGAAATTTCTTACAAATAGTAAATTCTAAAAAATTTTCTTTATTTTGATGTCATCATTTCTTACAAATAGGAAATTCTAAAAAATTTTCTTTATTTTGATATCATCGTTATGCCGATATTTCAAAAACTATGGCTTTTTTCAGTAAAACTTTTTTTTTGTATGAAAAGCCCTGGTTGTGAAAAATAGCGATGCATGAATGTTTTTTTTTTGGGTTATGTCTTACAGATAATATTTTTAAAAAAAAAATGTTGGCTACTTTGATACAAAAATTATTGCGGTAATTACAAACCTAAGATTTCTTAGTACAACACATTTTCTAAAGCAATGTCATCGCCTCAAAATGAGAAAAAAACGATTGAAATTTCAGAAAGTTGGTCGAAATTCGGCCACAAGCGATACTAGTAATTTTAAAAGCATACAACGATTCTATTTTAATGCTGCTTAGATAAAAAAAAGATTAGAGGCCGAAAGAATAGAGCTCTGGGGTTAAATTCAGAAGATAGGTCAATGAGATCAAATCCAGACGCTATTCCAACTTTTTTTAAACAACTATTTTTTTCTCGAATATTAAAGATTTTTAAAATAATTCGAAACTGTCATATCTTTGTTTGCATTTTCCGAAAGCTATAACTATCAAAACATTGGAACAGTTTCTATAGCCCATTTATTTTTAATACAATCGGTGAGTTCATACATGTTCATACGTATTATCGAAACTATAAACACGTTTTTCTCATTACACGACTTTTCGAAACTGCGTGCAATATAAAATGAAAATGAAAAAACTACCAATTTATCTTTTTTCTTCTTAAAGTAGATTCTATTTTTGGGACCTTATGCTCAGTTATTTGTAGCGTAGGCAATAGGATTGAATGAATATTTATTCCCAATATGTATGAGTACAGCCTTTAAAATAGTTACAGATGAGTTTATAAAAAGCCGCCAGTCCTGTTGAATATGTGAGTGTCCGATCTCTTCCAACAATGTACCGTTGTTTTTGTAGTATCCTATGTTTGTTCCGTATATAAAGAAAAATGTTTATTAAATGACTCAGTTTTTGCTTAACCTTGAGCTGAGGTTATTTTGAAATCATCTGCAACCAAATTACACTGTTTCAATCGGAAACCAATTATTTCTGCTGTCTCTTTCAAAATGTTCGCATCGCTGACCAAGTCGTTGAAATCTGCACGGTTAGAAATTTTGTACTAAAATTTAAACTTTTCTGTACTAAATATAAGTCAACATCAGCTTTGGTTTCAAATCTAGTATTTGCAAAATACTAAAATGTGGTTTTAATAAAGCTTGGTTTTAAATTAAGTACAGCCTTGGATTAAAACACAAAAATAAAAAAAGACACAGTATCGATAGTATCGTAAGTATAGACGTAGAATTCCTTTTTATACAGTAATAGAGAAAAATTCTAATTTTTTTTCATGTATATTCTTCAAAACTTTTTTAAAGTATTTCATCTTCTAAATTAAAATTATTCAAAAACAAATTTGTTGTTCTTGTCCTTCTTTAAACTTACCTGATCTTAAAAGCTCACAATTAAATTTATGTAAAAATTTGTTTTGTTTTATAAAAAGTTTTCGTTTGATATTTATGGTGATGAATTTGTTGTTCTTTTTTATTTGTTTTGTTGGTTAAAACTAAATGTAATTCAAAGTTATGTTTAATTAATGGAAATAAATAAGGGTAAATTTTAATAATTTATTTTTCCTGTAGTAAAGAGCATAAATATACATATAAATACATACATATATATACATACATAATGTATGTTTTAAAAGTAATTTAAAATTAAAATTTTAGTTAACAAAATAATTTTTTAATATGGAAAGAACATAATGCATATAAAAATAGTTCGAATTTATTATGGTATTTATAAAATAAATGTAGTTTTTAAAGTACAACGCATGCGCAAATTTGCGTAGTAGTACAAATACAGCTGTTTATGTCGAGTAAAAATTAAGAACATCTAAAAAAATTTCAGCTAACTGAACCAACAACAATTACCAAGCAAATCTAAAACAACGACGCACAGAAAAGAGCAAGATCACAGCGGTTGAGCAGCGTTAGAGGGGATGAACCGAATCTTCCACAGAAAATAAACAGAACTTTGCTATGTGCCGCTTTTCACTCGTCACACGAAAATTCTCGAGTTTGCGACGAAAGCAATTATTGCTCCGAGAGCAATAATTCTCTTGCTCTGGTAGCAAGATCTCTTTGTCCCGCTTTTCACTCGGCAATAATTGTCTTTGCCGCAAACAGTTTGTGGATTATTCGCCCGCATGAGGGGGTTTACGAAAGTCTCCTTTAAACCCGATTAGTCAACAAACTACTTGTGGCGAAAGCAATTATTGCTTATAGAATGGCCGAGTGAAGAGAATATCAGCAGCTAGTAGCAACGTTGCCAGTAATGTTGGAAAAATCCCATTCGTGGTAATTTTTAATTGCCCTTAGGAATTTTTGTTTTTGGGAATTCCTATTAAATTTTTTAATTCACCGTGGTATTTTTTAATTGGCGTGGGAATTCAGTGGGGTATTTTTTGAATTTCCGTGGGAGTTTGGTAATATTCTTCTTAAAATTTGTTTTTCTTTTTTAGTGAGCAAAATTTCTTTGTGGTATTTCTAATGTTTTTTAAATTGTTTGTGCATATGGGACTTATTGCACATGTGGTATTTTTTTTGTTGCGAATAAGATTTTTGTGGCAATTTTAAATGCATAAGGATTTTGTGGTGGTATTTTTAAAACGCGTGGTATTTTTGTGGTTATTTTTAATGATCGTGAGAGTTTTTTTTGATATTTTTTTTATTGCGGTAGAAACTTTTTTTTTTATCTTTACAATGATAATTTTGTTGTATTTAAAATATGTTATTGTGAAAAAAGTAACTTTTTTCGGAATTGTTTTAAATTTTAACTGGCAACCTTGGCTAATAGTAGTACATTTTTTGTAGCCACAAACTGGCTCTCTAGCCACATGCATCTGTATTTTCTATTGCATTACAACCCAACAAGCCATGAATGTTACTGTGCCAGCTTAACGGTACTTTAAACGGCAGCGTCTGATTTGCTGGTATGAAATATAATTGTATAATTGTAATATATTTCTATATAATTGTATAATTGTAAAGTCCTTTTTTATATTTACCAAGAATCGAATTGAAATTTATGTCATATTCGCTTGATAAGTCGTTTGTTCTTGCTTTTTCCCCTCTCTTTTTCACCCGTTCGCCAAAATACGCTGAAATATGCATTGAATCTTGTATTGAAATCAAGGTAGTGCAGTTGAGTTGCCGTTTATTGTTTAGTTTATTGTTGCAACTTAATAAAAACCATTATAGGAAAAGATTACAACAGTTTAACAACAAATAAAATTAATATACAACTTAAAGTTTTCTATATGACCTTGTTATTTATTGTGTTGATTTTCTTTGATTTATTTACAAATTCTAATTGTTTGATAGTTAAAATCATTCTTGATTTTAAATACAAATTCTAGTAGTTTGATACTTTAAAACCGTTTATTGAACTTTAGATCAGGATAGAACAAATAATTGCTCTAACTAGTTAATTAATCAGCTAACTAATTAATCAGCTAGTGATGTTTTCCTTGTCATATTGAAAATGTTGTTGCTTCTTTGTAAAAAATTCGTTTGAGCAATTAATTGTTCTGACCTGACCTAAAGCTCAATAAAAGATTTTAAAGTATCAAACAACTAGAATTTGTATTTAAAATAAAGAAAGATTTAAACAATCAAACATTTAGAATTTGTATTTAAATCACAGAAAATCAACATTAATATACAATTTAATAAATGGTACGCTTAAATGAAACACACAATGCATAGTTTGCTGACAACGAAACGGTCCGCTTCAGTGCTTTTAAAAGTGCACACCGTTTTCAACCGAGTCGATTAGTTATCTGGGAAACGAAATAAAATTAAAGCAACTGATTTATGTATGTATATTTTACGTACATATTAATAAAAACAACAACAACAAAAGCAGCACAACAACGAATGACATGATTACGAACCAGACGAACGCACACAAAAACAACCTTAAAAACAGCATAAGTAGCTACTAAAGCAGCTTGTGCATTTCTCATACGAATATATGAATTTGTTTTCTTCTTAGATTTTGCTATTTTATCAGATATTCGTTTTAATCGCGCTCTAACTGATATTTTGGCATTTTTTTTTTCATTTTAAGATTAATATTAAAGGCTGTAGGTACACCCCAAAGTGTCAAATATCACTTTGAAATATTTGCATAAATGACTCCCATACAAACCACGCTGTAAGGCGTAATTCTTCATCAAAAGTGTCTATGATCGACTTGTTTTTATGACAAAAAAATTTCGTATGAGTTAAAAACAATTTTGAGTCTAAAAATTGGAAAGTAATTGATTTAAAAAAAGGGCTAGACACGGGTGTCTTGTTTTTAGCCCTACTTTCAGAATATATAGGCCTTGCTCATGTGGTCAAACATGTGTCGGACGGTGTTATACAAAAGGCCACTCACGTATTTTAAAGACCGCAAAGCTTGAGAACTGCAGAAGCTATTTCAATAATTCTTGTTCTTTTGGATAGCTTTGGTACCCAGTTGAGACATAAACTATACAAATTTGCAAATAATTTTTTAAATAATTAATCAAAATTAAAAGAGCATAACCCTCTAATTTGTTTATTCTTATCCCCAGAGAAAATTCTCTCTCTGCTCAAGTTCAATTTGAGCAACATAGAAATGGTTTGCAGGTTGTGCGCAAAACTAATACATGTCGTTCCCCTGGTAAAATCTTAAAGGCATTGGTCAAGGGGCGTGGCACCTCCCATACAAATTGAATTTGCGATATCGAATAGCTTATCGATTAGTCTCACAATTCAGTATTCGACGCCAGTTTACACGTGCAATTTCACTGGTAACACTTTATAGGCGTTTGAAAAGGGGGCCTGGAACTTTTCAGGAGCCAAAACTTTTGGTATAGCTTTCAAACTATACGTTACACATCCACTTATTGCTAACTTTAATTCAAGAATAAAAAGAAAACTATAGTGACCAAAGAAATAAAAATAATTGTGCGTAAGAATCATTTATTTGTTGTGAGTGAGATTGATAAGCATTTATTTTCAATCAAACATAATAACTCTATTAAATTTAATAGATATTTCCATAATTCTTTTTGTTATTGCAACAACTCGCCGAGTTTTAGCTTGTTTTAAATGTAACAACTTTGTTTTGGTTTAAACATAAAGATAAATAATAATAACATAAGCACAAAGACTAAAGTAAAGCAAAAATACAATAACAAATGTGAAAATATGAAATGGGAGAAAAACTGAGAAATTGACACTTAAAATCTAATCACCTCTGTGGTGCACGGCTATCACAATGATTTCTGATGAAGCCTTAAGCAGGGCCGAAATTGCAATAAAATCAGCTAGTGATTTTTTCCTTCTCATATTGAAAAAACGTTCTTGTTGTTGTTTCTTTGGAAAAATTCGTTAGAACAATTAATTGTTCTAACTTTGACCTAAAGTCAAAAAAATATTTTAAGCTATCAAACAACTAGAACTTGTATTTCAAATCTGGTATGATTTAAGCTATCAAACACTTAGAATTTGTATTTAAATCATATAAAATCAACATAATAAATAACAAGGTCATTTAGAATAAACTTTAATAAAGATAAATATTTTTATTTTTTTTATTTTACTGCACAACTTCCTGCTGATAGCACGATGTAGCCAAACAGATGAATAAAATGAAATTGTTTTCTTAAAAATGCAAAGAAACTATCGATTTTAAAAACACAAATGAGATATTTGCAAATAATTGAAGATCTATGTGCTAGAGTTAATGAGGACTTAGCTTTGGTATCTAAATGGGCTAATGAAAATATGCTCATTTTGAACCCTACGAAATCATTTGTTTTGCCTATATCTAAAAATCCATACTATCACGAAGATTTTCCTCCAATCCTACGTAATACCGTGAAACTGAAGCTTGTTAATAAAGTCACTAATCTTGGTTTTCAAATAAACTCATCCCTTGCCTGCGAAGATCACATCAACTCATGTGTGAAAAAAAAGTGTACTAACTTCTTCTAAATCTCCGAATGACATCATTGTTTGTGCCCATCGAAACAAAAAAGAAACTTGTATTGCAGTTGATTATGCCGATCATAACATACTCTGAAGTCGTGTATTGCAAACTTGACTCTAGGTCCTTACATAAGCTCCGTGTCGCTTTTAATAATGCAGCTCGCTATGTTTACGGTCTTAGAAAGTTTGATCATATATCTGTCTGTTGTAAAAAATTACTTGGTCGTGACTTACCAAGTTACCTTGAAGCTAGACATTGCATTTTCCGGATCATCTATACACGTAGTCCTACATATCTTTTTGAAAAGTTGAAGTTTTGCAGATCTAGTAGAAATATGAATCTCATGGTCCCTAGATACAATTTCTTTAACTCCTGTAGATTGTTTTTTGTCAGCGTTATTAGGCAGTGGAATTCATTACCTAATAGTATAAAAAGCGTTTCTAATAAAAATAACTTTAAGCATTTAATTTTCAAATACTTCTCTTAGCTCCCAATTTTCTTTTACTCTCATTTTTTCTTCTCTCACTCTCTACTTAGTTTTGAACTGTCTACATTTAAGTCCTTTTTAGAACAATTATATCTATTATACAAATATTTATTTGCATTTTTTATCTTTTGTTGTTATTTCCATTGTAAATTCGGCATGCAAAAGAATTGTTCTCAAATGCCAACAATTTTTTTAAGCTTAATAAATAAAAATATTAAAATAAATAAAATAAATAAAATAAATAAAATAAATATAATAAATATAAATATAATAATAAAATAACATAAAATTATCAAAATTCGAAATATTAAATCTCGATATAATTTCTTCATTTCGGCCTGAAATTTAATATTAAGTTTACGCTATTTTCTTTAAATAAAAAAAATCTCTACAAGCAATTATAATTACCGGTTATTTCTGCAGTATGTATGAATAAATGTTTTCTTATTTCGTCTTTTGTTTATGGGAGAAATTTACATTAACATTACAATTGCAAATTTTCTCACTGCCATTAAAATTTTTCATTACCACTACATTTTAGCAATTTCTTTTCCATTAACATAACATATTATTTGGTAATGCAATTTTTTCCCCGATAAAATTACATTTAAATGATCATTATCATTACATGTAATTGGTCATTATTAGTACATGCAATTTTTCCCCATTACCATTACATATTAATGGTAATGGTAATTTTATGTGCATTACCACTTAGCGCATAGTGGTTATGAACATTTTAATGCACTAATAATTCAATGCATTAATGCCCATCTATGTCCAATACAAATAAATAAAAAAAAAAAACCATTAATCTTAGATGCATGTCAGATGGATAATATTTTTTTTCATTAGTTTGGATATTTGTTTTATTTTTCACTTAGTTAAATAAAATAAGAATCAGAGGACACTTGATTTTTATTTCATACTTTCGTCGTTTGTTTTCTTGCTCCGTTTGTCATTGTTTTAAGTCGGTTTTTTTTCGTATTTTGAACATGTTGGGTGCATAGCAGAGATCTGTAACAAATTAAAACAATTCAATAATGCTTTATTCAATGCTCCAAATATGTAAATAAGATAAATATTTGGGTCTGTTCGGAAATGCATCACGATTTGCAGTATGCGTACTTCTGGCCGTTTTCAATCGTCCAAATTGCAGCGTGAATTTTTGTATGTGAATGATGAGTGACGCTTGATAGAAAAATTATATTTTAGAATGTTAGACGTTTGCAGTGCTGCAAAATTGGACTCTTTCAAACTTTTGGCTTGTGCTACAAAAGCAGTTGGCGCATCATGATGCATTTCCGAACCTTTTATCTTACGTGGGCAATGAAAATGTAATATTTAAATTTGCCGCTTTTAAAATTTCCAAAAGTGCCGCTTTTGTAAAGTTACGTAAAGTTAAATGAAAAAAGATAATTTCATAAAACTCCTTTTGGAGTTTAAGAATGTATCTAATGTTGGCTTTTAATAAGCACCATTCTGATAATATGAAAATGTTCAAACGGTCTTAACGTTTCATTTTATTTTTGGATCTAGATTAATAGAGTCTATTTTTGGATAGATTCTAGATTAATAATACTAAGCATGTGCCAAAAACGTAAAACATCCTGTGTCTTGAAAATTTTACGATATAGGGGAAAACTGAGTACAGATTTGGAACCAGTGTTTGAAGTAAATATTGGAATGATAATTGGTTTACCAGATCCAAATTTTGTGGACTAGTATTATTTATCCAAACATATCTGAATTTAAGAGCACTACTATTATTTCGCACACAGCTGTAAATTCGTTTTATCTATGCTATAGAAGATTTTATTTATTTATTTATTTATTACTTCGCCTATGGACAATTATCCTTACAGACTAAGCAACATAAATGTATAATAAGTACAATGTTAATCGTTTAGTTGAATTTTTAAAAGCATCCTTAGGCATAGAAAAATCGAGCAAGTTAATATTATACATAATATTTAAAGCAATAAATGCCCTATTCATTGGCTCATTAATGGCATAGTTTGTTCTGTGACATTAAATGTAAAAATAATCAGAATTACGTAAAGATTTTTGTGTGATGTTAAACGATATTAGTTCAAGTAACTTTTCACAAATAATGTTGCCATTAATCAAATTATAAATTATCATAATACTTTGTAATGTCCTTCTAGCTTCAAGCGAAGATAGACCAACAAGCAGGTGACGCGCTCTATAGGACGGAGAACTCTGCACTATTGCGCTTAACATACGCTAGGAGAGAATAGGCCTTGGGGATGATATGATTTAAATGAGAACTAAAACTGAGCCCGGAATCAAAGATAACTCATAAATCACGAATTCCAAATAATCTTACAAGCACAGTGTTATCAAAAGGGTAACTAAATAAAACTGGAGAATTAATCTTGTAAAAAGAAACAACAAAGCATTTACTAAGATTATGGAATTCTTTTAGATCATCAGAATAAAGTAAAAATTTGGCAGCATTGAAGCATTTAGAAACATCATTTATAAAAATATCAAAAAGAGAGGGGCCAAGTATACTTCCTTGAGGCACCCCTGAAGTTGCTAAAAATGAAAAAGAATCGACATTGTCAGTTACAACACGTGAAACTCTATAAGAAAGGTATAACCTCAACCAAGACAGAAAAGTTGAATGGAAACCAAGCTTGGCGAGCTTGAGTAATAAAATATCATGAGATAGTTTGTCAAAAGCCTTCGAAAATGACATAAAGTTGTAGCTGTTCTTCAAAAGTAGAGATGCAGTAGTTTGTAAAAATACTAAGATTCGTTGTAGTTGATCTCCCAGAGACAAAACCGTGCTGGTTTGGACAAATTGTGTTTTTTAATGCAAAGAACATTTTATCTTTCAACTATTTTTTCAAAAACTTTTGATATATTGGTCAACATAGAAAATGGTCTATAACTTAGAACATCATGTTTATTTCCAGCTTTGAAAGCTGGTGCTATGAGCGAAACTTTCCATTTGTCAATGAAAACACCAGCACTAAGAGATTTATTAAAATATGTTAAAAGAGGAAAAGATAGAGACTGAACTCATTTTTTCAGCAAAATAGAACTTAGACCATCAAGATCACATTTAACTGAGTTTTTCAAATGAGCAATAGCAGTTTCAACATCAGAAAGCGTAACCGACAAATTACCAAAATTAAGGCAGGCGTCAACATTATCAATCACATAAGAGTTAACCGGAGAGTGATTTTCGACAAAATTTGATTTAAAAAAATTTGCAAACAATTGAACTGAGTCATTAACAGAGTTGAATAATATCCCATTAAAAAATGTTTAAGAAGGAATATTTGGTTTTGAAATAACATCCAAACAATTTCAAAAGGAAATGATTCCCAACAAATTAGGTCTTATTTGAAATGAAATATCGCCCACATGTGATACCTTTGTAATATTTTTCGGCGTTATTTTATTTTTTAATATTACATTAAAAATATTAACTCCAAAATTTTATATAAGTCCCAAGACTTGGGGTCTTGTACATAATTAAATAACGACTAACACTGAATGGACAGTCCCTGAATGTTTCTAATTTTTTTTTGTCGTTATTTGACTGAATCTTATTTGACATCATTGCTAAAAAAAATAAATAAAAAAAACAAAAGAAGTTCAACGTTAACACTGTCACGATTTTCATGAAAGATATTTGCTCAGCTACAGCAGATGGAGTTGCAGTTACAGTGCTAAATGAAGCAGTTAACAGCAAACAAGTAACAAACAAAAGAAATAGAAAGAGCAGCAAAAAATAGATGTAAAATCGAAATTGACGACAACTGCAACAAGAACGACGGCAACCGGTGAAGCTGACAACAGCTAAGAAGAGCAAGAGCTAGAGTTTTACAACAAGAAATAAAATTTTTAAGAAATAACTATAGCAGTTAAGACACGGCTGCTACTTGTTAGCCCGCTCAACCCAGAGCGCGCTATATTTTATTTATATATTTTTTACTGTCAGAACGTTCAGTGCCCTTAAGTGAACTCTTTGGTGAACCTTTTAAAAATTTGCTATAAGAAAGAGTTTTGCTTTTTTCCCCCTCAAGTTCTACTGCTTAAAAAGTTTTGCATGCCATTCCTTTCTTGTTGCCTTGAAATGCATTTTAATTGTAGTTGTTGCTTTTGTTTTTGCTGTTGTTTTTGCTGTTGTTGTTGTTGTTGTTGTTATATTATTTAAAATTTTCTTTTAAAGCTGAGTGTAGAACATCGTTGAACTAGATAAAGTTTGCATTATTTTCACAACAAACAACTTAAGCAATATTTCAACTATATCGATAAAGTTTAAATTGGTTCGATGCGCTCTGCATTGTTTGGAAACACAACTTGTACGCTTTGAATTGATACCAATTTAATGTAGTTTTTGTAAAAGTTTTGCGCCATTAAGTATAAGCATATTAGTATTAAAATTCCGACATTTCAGATTAGGTTATAAGATTATAAAAAAAAGAAGTAAGTTACATTCAAAGAGCTTAAGCCTAGTTTTTTGGTAAAGTTTTGGTATTTCATGGTACCAAAAACAACTTTGCATAGACATTATGTACATATGTAATCACATGACGTCAGAGAAGTTTATACTCTCCTCTATATCGGCTGAGTTTTTACCGATGTTTTCTCTGATTTATTTAGTTGGAAATATGTATTGCTAAGCCTTATCGCTCTATATCTTGTTCGCATCTTCCATATTTTCTTCATAGTGTAATAAGATTTAAAATTGCTCTCGCTGGTTTATGTGACTTTTCGTATTTGCAACATTCAAAGATATCAGGATTACTAATACAGTAAATGCAATGCTATGCTATGAAATTCCCTTAAAAATGGCATTCAATCGTTAGTGCATATTTTTGCATACCATGCAATAAATGCATGGTTTTGCATATTTTAGAAAAAATGCCTGTTTTTGCATATTTATTGCGCTTTTTTTGTATATTTTATATATTTATATATTTTATATATTTTACAATAAATGCATGTGGTTTTTGAAGAAAAAAATTTGTAGTGCATATTTTACCTGTTTTTTGCGCATATTTAAAAGTTTTAAGTGCAGTTTTAAGTTTGATGCGCATATTTTCGATTGTTTAGTGCAAGAGATTCCTAGCCCTAGTAACGATGATTCTTCAAATATTTTGAACCTCTAAAAATCGCGATTTGTGTGGGTAATTTTTTGCCATTATTTTTTTAGACTAACAGAGTTCTGTATCTAAATTTGTGAAATTTCCCTTAACACAAATGATATTTATTTATTTTGATATGATTTTTTGACTATTTTTTTTCAATTTTTATTAAAATACTAGCTTTAATACTACCATTGCCGGTGTCAATCGAGAAGTTATATATCTTTACCCCAAATTTTTGACCTTTTTTGTCATCGCCAAACATTAAAGAATCTGCCATACAAGAATTTTCAAAGCTATATTATTGCAATTTGGTAATTGCATACTTTTGTAGTAAGTAACATTCTTGGCTTAGATGTCTTTTAATAGAAAAATTTTGTTTTCTATAGGAACATGCAAGTTGCTTAAAAATTTCCAAGAAATTTACACCACAAAAACTTTCGTACCTGAAGCACACAAAAAGTTTTTAGTACTATTTTTTATGGTAAAAAAGAAAAAAAAGCAATCAAAAATGAAAGTGCTGGTTTTGAAAGTGAATAACTAGGTCATGTTACAAAGTCCGGAATAAAATTTTTTTTGTTTGAAATTTTGATTAATTGTACGTCCAATCGTGTTTCAATCTTATTGATTTTTGTTTCCCTTTTAATTTTTCTAATTTTCCAAAAAAAAAACCTTAACGAATTTGTTTATTTCGTAAAAAAATTTGTTAAAAATATTTGTTGTTGAAAAAATATTCAAAACCAAAAATGTCTTTTTTAATGTTATTTCATATGGTATGCAAAAATGTAGGGTTTAATTAAAGTTTTTCGTAAAAATTTAAAACAATTTTATAATCTATCATAAAAAAATAAAGATTTTTTTTGATATGTTTTTATTCATTTCGTATATTTGTAAATTTTTTTGCAAAAAAAGTAATGGTGTTGTAGTTGTGCTCTCAAATACCCCTTTAAACACAGTCACAGCAACAGCGCCTCCCACCGAGTCAAATTTAAGACCTAAACCATCTGCAGACCCACACCAAATTTCATCAAAACCGGTCGAGCCGTTTAGGAGGAGTTCAGTGACAAAGCTATGTACAGAAGAATTTTATACAAAAAATGCATAACTCCTCCATCTTTTGTCTGATTTGCCAATACGAGGTATCATTGGAAAGGTGCTGACTGCTGGTTTTCATTCCTGTGACTAATTTATAACCCTTATAGTAACCGGTAGAAAACAAGCTGTTTTAAAACTTAGTTTTCAAAAGCACGTCATTCTGTCAATTTTGCATATCTTTTTTTTAGTGCCGGTCATAGTTACACTCATAGTGATTAATAATATGCTAGGTTTTTATTTTTGAGATAAATAGAAAAGTCAAAATCAACAAAACCGCACATGCCTCTTTTCCTTGAGAGCGTCTCATTGGCCACCATTTTGAACGAGATCAACAATTTTTTAAATTAAAAAAATAATTTTTTTTTTATGATGAATGAGTGTTGCAATATACCTTAAAAGTTTAAATATCGTTGTTCAATATTTTAAATTTTTAAAAAAATCCTAAAAATACCTTACATTTTCGAGCGCTAGACCACTGGCCTTGCCTTAAGTGCCTATGAACATTCATGTCTGAATTCGCAATTAAAATCTACACTTAAAGCAATTGGCTTTTTGTGATAATTTTCAACCCGTTCAATGGAACCTTGCTTCTTTTGTTGTATAAATACCTAAGAGGGGCTTTCGGACTATCCTACATGTAGGACGGATTTGACAGGTCGGATGGACATGTTGGATGTGTGAAACCAAATACTGCAGCCCGTTCTACATGTAGGATGGAAATCAAAAACTTCTGATGGTGGCGGTCCATCCTACATGTAGTATGTGCGAACGCACGCTCATCCGACTTCAGAAATTTTTTCATTTTAAAAATACGTCGTGGAGTGAACATATATAGAAAAATGAAAACAGAGTGCAAAGTTTAATATATAAAAATGGAAGCTCGTTTGTATACTGCTTTTGAATGGAGTTCACTAAACTTTATAGAAGTAAACTTCATAAATTAAAAAATAGCAATAAATTGTTTTGTCATTGCACGATGCTATTTTCTTGAAAGCTAAAAAATAATGAAGTCCTTTTCACATGAAGGTTAGTCCGAAAGTTCGAACAGACTTTTCCGTTATTCTGCCGTCCTACATGTTCATCCTACATGTAGGATAGTCCGAAACCCCCTAATGCATAATGCTTTTGATCTATTTTTGTGATCTGCTGCATCATAGCTTCACGCATTCATAATAGAATATGTAGGATAGCTAATAGAGCCCTGCGTAGGTGCATTTAAAACCGGCTTCAAAACATTTGTTCATTTCACACTACACTGCCTGTCTTGCTTGCTGCAAAGAAATCATGTGTATGATTGCAGCGAAGACGAACAAAACACGATAGAGCAATAAAAAACAGATCTTTGATATTGTTGATCTAAGATATCGTTGTCAGAGAGCTCACTGCAGTCAATGCAAGGAAAGCTTGTTGACTGGAAATAGATGATTTATATCAGACAACGAATACGGTGCTGGCGCGAACACTAGGTAAAAATGGGTCACGCATCATTATTTAACAGTGCTAGGAGGTTGCTGAATTCGAATCTGAAGTCAGAATTTTAAAAATAAAAATGGGTAATAGGGCTGCCACCTATTTTTTATTTTTACATATGCGATGCTGGTGCGAACATTAGGTAAAAATGGGTCGCTGAATCCGAATCCGTGGTGAGAATTTAAAAATAATGTAACTTTTTTGTAATAGGGTTGCCACCTAACATTATGTATTTTTAAAAGTTTTACACATCATTTATCAGTGTTAGGGGGGTCGCTGATTTAGAATCTGATGTCAGAATCTTAAAATTCAAGATGGTGGATAGGGTTGCCACCTTAATTTTTTGCATTTTTATGAATTCGGGGCTGGCAAAAAAATGATACACCAAAAAGGGGTCGCTGAATCTGAATCCGTGGTCAGAATTTCAAAATGATAAAATCCAAATCCGTAGTCAGAATTTCAAAATTATAAAATTTTGAAATAATAGGGTTGCCACCTAATAATATGTAATTTTAAGAGTTCTAAACATCATTTATCAGTGTTAGGGGGTCCCTGATATCGAATCTGAAGTCAGAATTTTAACATTCAAGACGGTGGATAGGGTTGCCACCTTCATTTTTTGTATTTTTATGAATTCGGGGCTGGCAAAAAAAATGATACACCAAAAAGGGGTCGCTGAATCTGAATCCGTGGTCAGAATTTCAAAATGATAAAATTTGGAAATAATAGGATTGCCACCTAATAATATGTCTTTTTAAGAGTTTTAAACATCATTAATCAGTGTTAGGGGGTCGCTGATATCGAATCTGAAGTCAGAATTTTAACATTCAAGACGGTGGATAGGGTACTCACCTTCATTTTTTGCATTTTTATGAATTCGGGGCTGGAAAAAAAAGATACACCAAAAAGGGGTCGCTGAATCCAAATCCGTGGTCAGAATTTCAAAATTATAAAATTTTGAAATAATAGGGTTGCCACCTAATAATATGTAATTTTAAGAGTTTTAAACATCATTTATCAGTGTTAAAGGGTCGCTGATATCGAATCTGAAGTCAGAATTTTAACATTCAAGACGGTGGATAGGGTTGCCACCTTCATTTTTTGCATTTTTATGAATTCGGGGCTGTAAAAAAAAGATACACCAAAAAGGGGTCGCTGAATCCAAATCCGTGGTCAGAATTTCAAAATTATAAAATTTTGAAATAATAGGGTTGCCACCTAATAATATGTAATTTTAAGAGTTTTAAACATCATTTATCAGTGTTAAAGGGTCGCTGATATCGAATCTGAAGTCAGAATTTTAACATTCAAGACGGTGGATAGGGTTGCCACCTTCATTTTTTGCATTTTTATGAATTCGGGGCTGTAAAAAAAAGATACACCAAAAAGGGGTCGCTGAATCCAAATCCGTGGTCAGAATTTCAAAATTATAAAATTTTGAAATAATAGGGTTGCCACCTAATAATATGTAATTTTAAGAGTTTTAAACATCATTTATCAGTGTTAAAGGGTCGCTGATATCGAATCTGAAGTCAGAATTTTAACATTCAAGACGCTGGATAGGGTTGCCACCATAATTTTTTTATTTTTATGAATTCATTTTTATTTTAAAAAGTAAAAGCAATCCTCCTATTATTTCAAAATTTTATAATTTTGAAATTCTGACCACGGATTCGGATTCAGCGACCCCTTTTTGGAGTATAATTTTTTTTGGTGGCAACCCTATTCACCATCCTGAATTTTAAAATTCTGACTTCAGATTCGATATCAGTGACCCCCTAACACTGATAAATGATGTTTAAAACTCTTAAAATTACATATTAATAGGTGGCAACCCTATTATTTCAAAATTTTATAATTTCGAAATTCTGACAACGAATCCGGATTCAGCGACCCATTTTTACCTAGTCAATCTTGAAAATCTGGAATTTGGTGTAAAAAAATGTCTAGTTAGGCGCTGACGACCGCTGATTAAAATTATCAAAATGATCCAAATGATCTATTGCCATATATTGCTTTTTATTTTTTTATTTTATTTATTTTATTTATTTTATTGCTCATCCTACCCTTAACGATTAAATTTCATTGCTTGTGGTGTTGACGAACAAAAACACGCCATGCTTGGATTGCCGAGAGAGAAAGTGTGTATTGCTTGTCGTTGTAGGCTTTCGTTTGCTGTTGAGCAAATCAAACTCTCAAGTGTTATTAGATGACAGTCAACTGTGAGCAATGCAATAAATCACAATGTGTGCACGTTCAAATAGATGCACCGACGCCGAGCTTTAATAGCTAATGCACAATACTTTTAATAAATTCCTGTCATCTACTGCAACATAGCTTCAGTTAATACTTAATAATGAATCACATCATAACACAAAGGGTTTTGGAGTAGTGGTTAGTGTGTAGAACTCTCTCTCGATCAAAACGTTGCGAGTTCGATTCTCACGCTTACAAAGAAATATTTTTAATTTTATATCCTCTTGTTGTGATAGACGCAAGTAAAAAAACAAAAACAATTTTACGAAAAAGGTGCATGGAAAAAAGTGTCGTTTTTGAGATATCACTCAAGCAAATCACAAAACGAGGCGTAAAAAGCTTCGCTTCAAATATCGTGCTGTGTTACTTACCGTGCCCCTCCTACAGCGATTTTATAAACATAAATTTTTTTTTTAAACTACTAAATTTTGCAAAATTTTGTGTTTAATATAAAATTAAGTTAAAATCCATTTTTAAATAAGTTACTGAATTTTTTCATAACACCGGATTTAGTGGCATTTGGAAATTTTTTACGACGTTTTTTAAACCATTTATGCCCTACAAGCAACATTGTACTTATAGGCTTCTATGTCCCATTATTTTCATGTTTTTGACCACTGGTATTTTGCATAACGTAACCTTAAGTGTTGTGCAAGATTACTACTTTTTGTTCTATTGAAAGCTTTCCATGTGTTTATTCAGTAGCCATTCCCGTAGAGTTAAATTGTCGAAATTAATATCGGGAGCGCTTCGCAAAAAAGTGTTTATACAAAAAGTGCTTAAAAACATTACAAAATTTTTTTATTGTAAAACCAAGTGCACACACAATATAAATAAATAAAAATGACAGAGTTATATACACAAAAAAATAATCATGAGAAAAGTGTTTTGTTTGTCCAATAATGCCCATATTACACGATGCTCGTTTGCTCGGCAAGCAGATAATTTTGTTGTTGCTTCCAATGCGAAACTGTCAAAAATTTTGGAGAATACAACAACAACCATATTGCACGGCCATGTGCACGCCGAGCAAACGAGCATCGTGTAATATGGGTATAACTGCCTAACGTTGCAAATAAGCAACATCCTGTAACTTACGAACCCGGACACCAAGGACTTTCTAATTTTTGTCAGTTCATATTTGAGTGAAGACTAACACATATCGCTCATTTGCTCGAATGACGTCATAACTTAAAAAGCAGGATTCTTGGGTTAATGATGCAGAATTGTTCTTTATATCATGCTTCTTATTGTGTAAAAATATCTTGCACCAAAATAAGAATATTCTCCGCGTGAGAAGAGAAAATGCCTCTGTCTCTTCATACAAGGTGTAAGTCAATTGAAGACTTTATATGCGTTTTATGCAAAATGAGTTTTTTTGAGTTATGACGTTAGTCAAGCAAATGAGCAATATCTGACCTCAAACAATATGTTTCCCACCCATTTTAGTTTTGGGCATAAAAGGCTTAACTATGAGAAAAGCTAACTGTTCTTGCTGTTCGTCCTTACTTAATTCATCATTGCATTTTGTTGCAAGCGCAATTGCTCTTTCAGTGACATAATTAACTACAAAGAGACATTAAGCTATCTTTTCTACTCTGTGGATATTTTCATTAGTATATCATTCTGACCATCTATTTTTAAAAAGTCATTTAAGATTGGTGCAATGCTATTATCAAATAAAATATCAAAAAATTTATGTATTTTCATAGATAAAATCTTATTTCTGTTATTGTAGTATAAGTCTTTGGTACATAGTAATTCTATTCTGAAGTTTTATAAAGGTTTAGTTTATTTACTATTATTTTTTAAATGTTTAGTTTATTCATTCTTATTTTTTTTTTAAAAACAAAAGACTTACTTATCAGTTAGTTATACTATATTATTTTACGATCAATATTTGTTTGTTATTGCGTTCTCTTAAACAGTTTTAATGATTTCGATTAAATTTACAATGTAGGCGTAAATATAATTTCTGCAAAAAGAACCCACAGTATAAAACTCCTCAAATGTGTATCCAGGGATCAGTGGCGAATCTAATGGGGGGGGGGGGGGAGGAGGAATAAGGAGAATAAGCTTTATTATCAAAAAAAAAAAATAAACCTCTTTTTATTTTTAATTTTTCGTAAAAAAATTAAAGAAAATTGTTGTTCGTTGTTGTCTGACATCGAACCACCACCCTGACACTCTGCCAACCTGCCAACCTGCAATCCTGTATGCCAAATTTTTAGACAATTTGACAATCAAAGTAATTATTTGAAATAATAACAGTTGATGTAGCTGACTAACTAAATAAAAAAAATACACATTTGAAGCTGTTTGTTCGCTCCAGCACTATTTTATGCCAGAGGAATTAGCTGGTGCCCTAAGCTTCCAGCGCTTAAAAGAATTAGACTTAAAGGCTCCGCTTGAATGCTGTTAACCAACTACTTTATTATATACAAAATTAAATTAAAATAACTTATAGACTAAGCAAAACAAAACCGGTTTAATGAGAAGAGAATAAGTAAATTGGTATATATTATAAACGCACAGTGGCGTGTTTTCATGTTACTTTCAATAGTATTTTTCGTTTCTAATAGTTTTAATGATTTTAAATATATGATAAATAAGTTTAAGTAAAAGTAAGCGCCAATATCTAAAGTTTCTTTTTACAGTAAGCTAATATTCAACATATTTACTTCCGCTTACTAACAACCGTTTGGCTATATTTTGAACGCACTTTACGTATGTTATTTTTCTCATTTATTTTCTAAATTTTCAGCAAAAAATGTAAATAGAAGGTGGAAACTGCAACAAAGATAAAAAAAAATATTTGAAAATACTATATCCAGCTGGCCTTTGATAACTTCTGAGACTTCTTTTATGAAAAAAAAGCAGCAACAATAAAAACTCTCACTGTTCTTTGCTGCTTTACTGTGTGTCGTCACAGGATTGCTTGCAAGTTTGCACAAGTTTCTCAAAAGCTAGAAGTGGAAATAGCAGTAACAGTAATAGAGCAAAAAGCATAGGTAGGAAAAAAAATGCAAAAACAGTGATCAAAAACTTTGCAAATCAGACGCTTAAAAGTTTTGCTAACTAAAACGATGGACAGCGAAAAAAAATATATGGAATGAATGAAGTTGAATAAAGAGTTGATGGCAGCGGCTGCCCGATGAGAGTTAGTGAAACGTGGAGGGGTGGGGGAAGGGCAACAAACGGTGTTTATTCCGAATAAAACATGCTGAAAATACGCGATGTTAGCATCTTTTTCTGACTGACTGCAATTTACAAAGTTTTGCTATTTTCAAAGGTTAATGAACTATATCTTTCGTTAAGCAGCAGTTAGAAAAGCAGTGACAGAAAATCAAGACTTATTAAAAAGTTGGCGGATATATTAGGGAGAAAAAAAAAGATAATAACTGAACTGAAACGATATCGAAGGAGTTGCAGAAAGTCTAAAAATGACAACTAGTCAGGGCAAAAATTACGTAAATGTTTATGTTGGAGTAGTGCATAAAAACTCTGGACAAAAACAGTTGAAACAGATATAAGCGTTAACAAAAACGTGATATAAATCGTCATCGTAGATACAAACCTAAGCTTCACGTAAACGTAAACAGAAAAAAATGAATTGGCCATATCGGTCATTGAAAGGATTTTAACCGAAGTAAAATCAATTGTAAATGTAAACATTAACATAATTAATGAAACTTAAACTTTAATTTGATTTCAATTTATCACAAACATAAACATACGTATAAACATCAATATCAAATAATTTAAATGCAACTAGATTATTACTAAGTACTAAATTATTATATATCTCTCTTGTAAGGCCAATTTTTGAATATGCATCAGTTATATGGAACAATACAACGTCTACATCGATGCCACAGAATCCGTTCAAAAACAGTTTTTACTTTTTGCTTTTTGTCATAGTCGATGGAATCCCAATATTATGCTTCCATCATATAAAATACGCCTTAAGATTATTTTACTACCTTCCCTTAGAAGCAGAAGAATGATGCTTAATGTCACGTCTCTGTATAAATTACTTCGTGGCGGGATTAATTCGGAGTATCTCATCTCAGCTCTAAATTTTAACATCACAAGGAGAGGAACTAGACATTTTCTGTTTTTCAAGTTAAGTCAGTGCAATTCTAATCAATTTAACCTCATCCTATTATACCTAACGCAATATTATAACAATGTAATATTGGTAATTGCGATTGCTCTGTTCTCCTTTTTGTCTCAATATTATGTTTTATAAAGTAAGCACGCACCATCAAATATGAATCGTTTTTCAAAACTTGATTTTGAACTATTCAATATTTTAATTTTAAACCGAATTATGATTTACGTGCTCACGGGGCTTCCTGATTTAAAATTAGACTGAACTCACACTATCACCTGGATTGATGTGCCAGAGTATATCTCTTTTCCACACAAGTTTATGCCTACGTTGCCCCAAATGCATATCCAACTAATCGGGATTTTGATTTGGCGGATATGAGATTTCTCTCGTTTCCACGAAGGTCCTTGGGTTGGACAATTGCCGCAAACCAGTTAAAATGAGTAAAGTGTTTTGGATTGTCTTTGAACTCAGGATTATTATTTCGAGTTTCTTAAATAAATAACCACTATCATTTCATTCGATGCTGCTTATTTATATAGAATCAAATATATTTAAATACGCGTTATATATATAATCAGTTTTTAAATTCCGCTGAAAAGCCAATTAATGTGCTTAGTGGAAAATCCTAATTGCAAATAGGGGATATGTTTTAGAACGTAGGTACATTCTGTCTGATCCGGCTGATCCGGGCAGGATCTATAATGTAAATCCTGCATGCGTATAGCTCGGGTATACGTATCTCTGGAAGATTTCATACCTCCTGGCGAATGTTATGTTAAAGGACGTCCACTAAATTTTAAAACAAGAGTTTTTTATAAATACTTGCTAGTAGGCGTGTTTTAAAAGATCAAAAAAAAAAGATCGTTTTCAAAATAACCTGCCAAACCTACCTTATAATAACTTTTTATAATTGTCAAAAAACTCAAGGTGTTAATTTACTTCTTTCTATAAAAAAAATCAAGAACATCATCATATTCTTGGACCTCTAGATGGGAACCTGCCCTTAAGCACTGATTAAGTCAGTACTAAACACGATGGAAAAAAAATTCAGATTTGTTATCTGCTTCCTTCATATATCTTTAACATATTTGTAAGCAAACATTTGTATTGCATTCAAAATCGGAATAAGTAAAATTGTGTTAAAATGAAGAAGTGCTTTAAAATATGTATACAATTTTATCCAATAGAATTAAAACTTAAGAATATATGGTAAAAATATTGTATGATATTTGTTAATATTCACTTTTGCCTGAAAGCAACTATTTGCTTCATTCGAAAGCTTTTTAAATATTTGTATGCATAGTGTTCTATTTTCATCCCTTTCATTCTTGTTTTCTTGAGTTTTCTAAGAGTTTCAGTGTTATTTTAATTCACATTAATTCCCAAAACAGCTTTACTTTCATTTGGCCTGCAAACATATCTGATCTAGCTTGAAATTTCTTTACGCTTCGCTACGCTTTGACACCACCAACGTACTGCTCTAATTTTACTTTTTCTAATCTTTTACTGGATCTTCTGTGGGTGTCGCTTGATGGGACATCCGTTTGTCCTACGGTTACCTCGGTACGTGTTAAAAATAATGTGAACTTTGTTACAACGTTAACAGAGCATAAAGTAGTGGGTGGTGGTGATGGTGGCACGATGTCACAACATTTCTTGACACACTTAAACACACACGCAGACACTCTCAAACACAAATTCACCAAGTCACCAAAAGGTGTTGACGTTATCTAAACATCCTTATTTCTTATTTTTTATATATATTTTAGTTATTTTGTGTTTTTTTTTCTGCAGTTGTGTGCTATTTATAGTAACAAAGCATGTTGTCCCACTCAAATACAACCACCCGCTCCTACACATGTAGCAGCAGCAAGATAATGTTCATCACCATCAGCAACAATATCATCTTTATAATCATCATCATCATCACCATCATCATCATGATGAGTAGAAATAATAACAACATTTTATGGAAAAATTCGTCGGCCTCTTCGCAGGTTCGTCCTTCCGTCCGTCCATCTATCTGGCTGTCTCTCCTGTCTGTCAAGTGATGGATAGAAATTTGCGCACATTGTGTTTACTTAGCTGCTTCTCGGTCGGTTGCTCTGGGAATTGATTGAGGGTGTAATAAGTGAAAGAAGTGTGGCAAGTTGGCAATGAGAGCGGGTCGCTTGTTCTGGAGCAGCGGATGAGCAGGTGTCATTGTAAAGTTCACTGGGTTTCTGAGCTAAGTGCAGAAAAAGTAATAGTTGGTCCCGAGTAGGGAATGAGTTAATGGTTGATTTCGTGCACTCTTTTATATTTTTTATATTCACCACTTTTTTAATTTTTTTTTCTTATGTTAAAGGACGTCCACTAAATTTTAAAACAAGATTTTTTTATAAATACTTGCTAGTAGGCGTGTTTTAAAGGAACCGTCTTTCGTTGTAATAAGCACACGCAGAGAAAAAACATAGTTGCAACAACCATATTTTAAGAGGATCATAGTATGCTTTGGATTATGATTGTTGCTAACATGTTCTTAAACATATAATATTTTTTTTGATCATGATAAAATGATTACAACAACCATATTTAGAAAAGGAACTTTTTTGTAGGAACCAAAATATTATTGAAACAAACATTATTCTCTTATTGGGTCAAAAATAGAATGATTGCAACAACTATATTATGAATTTATTTTTAGGATCCAGAATATTATTGAATATTATTTATTTTCATACACTCCAATTTCCACAGCTATTAATAAAGATATCTCCAAAGGTTTGCCATTGTCTTTTTGATAAAATTTTCTGTCCGAGCTGGGGTTTGAACCGCGGCTTTTTCGCTTACGAGCCACGCACACTACCAGTAAGCCACAGCCGCTACTACCGCTCGCCTGACTAATGCCATTCATAAACATGGTACATTCAGTGTATTGTCACAAAAATAGCAATATTTGTGATAAACAAAATATGGTCAGAATTGCGAAATATGTTTACGGTAAATAGAAACATGTTTGCTACAATTAAAGTCGAAAATGCCACTTTTCTGAGTGCTGTTTTTAGGATAAGGCGATTTAAAACAAAATACAATTATTGAACAGTTGACAAATGAAACAGCACATATCCAGAAATCGATAAAACTTATTGTGTATGAATGAAGTGAAAGATTTTCCTGCAAACTGTTCAGACACAATAAATTCTTTCGATTTTCGGTTATGTTCTGCTTCGTTTGCTAACAAGCAAAGAATAGTTCAGACAAACATTCAAAATTCTAATATGTTTGTCTCTTTAATAATTTTCACATTTATCATGATTGACAGAACTACAACATTTTTGTTGCAACTAATAGTTGAGGCAAGCATATATGTAAACGATTTCAATGATGTTATGTTTTCAAATATAATGCTATTTTTGGTACCACCATTAGTAAATAATGACTTTATTAAAGCAAAAATTTGTGTTTGCAGAAATAATACAATAATTTTTGAAAAAAAATTATTATTGCAGTAATCATGTTTCAACCATGTATTTTCTCTGCGTGCATGTATAATATTGTTCCAAGTAGGTCACACATTTAATACAGAAAAAAATAACTTAATTTTTGGAGTGCGTCATTCTAAGTTTAAAATAAATTTGCTTTTTATAGAAATTTCACAAAGATTACTATGAAAAATGGATCGAAAGTGTATTCGAATTCTGTCAAATCAAAACATATTCCTGAAGATGTAAGACTGTAACGGCAGATTTCTTCACCGAGTATCAAATCGAGCCAGTCCGAGTTCTGCTTAGAACCCAGTTTCGAACTAATTCTCGGTTCAAAAAAAAGTTAGTACTCAGTCATTTCTTCACTTATTTGGTACTCGGATCATATTCAAAAGAGAGTGTTGGGCACTAATACTCGGATCAATTTTATACCAATTTTATGCCATTTTATATGAAAGCTTTGTCAAAAAAAATGTGTTAAATCATTTGTTTTTATTATTAAAAGCAAAACAAAAAATTACTTGGAGGCATAAAAAAGCGTTGTTTAGATTGCCGGCAAGATGCTGATGCAGCTAAATGAGGACAAGAGTAAGCTATAATCTAGAATATTGGAGTTGTTGATATTATATATATATTTCCTTTTATTGTAAAAACTACATATGTGCAGTGCTTAGCTGCCGCCGTCAGCTAAACAAAACCGAAATTGAAGTCTGGCACCAGAGTGGCTTTAAATATGATGGAGTTTTTTGTTGTGCACTACTTTATGACTTACGATATTACTAGAATTTAGAAGCCATTGTGAGCTGCCACAACACAATCCAGAGCTCTCTCTACGAGTGGGCATTACAATTCCGAGGAATTATTGCTTTTTTTTTGACAAAAGGAATTATTGACGAAATTGGACCCAACGTTATTGCGCCCGAGATTTTTAATAGAAAATAACTAAGCCATGATTTAGTTAGTTATTTCTTTATATATTTTTTATATTTAATTTGTATATGAATTAAATACATCGGTCTAGCATAAAAATATAGTGGTGGTCATGAAAAGAGGTAAAAATAGCTCCTCATTAGTTATTGTAGATTTTTTTTAATATTGTTTATAATATGCATCTACTTGCCACATAGTACAAATTTAAAAAAAAACCAGTTGCTTTACATGGTCGGTCATATCTTCCAGTTTTGAAATTTTGATCATCAGACAAATTAGGGAATATTAGATAATAGTACCATTACAAGGAGAACCGCCCAACACGATAGTCCGTATGCATCTTTACGCATACGCTCTTTTTGCGCAGAATAACATTAGACTGATATATATAGCAATACGTTGTGACGACTCCTGCAGCTTTCGTCTTATCACCACGCATATGATACAACTCTTTCTCTTTCAAACCAAATACTCCAGAGTCGTAGGTATAAGAACAATTGGCCTATTCTTAGCTGAAGTTCCATAATTGTTTAGCTCCAGGAATATCGACTGCTAACAAGAAGCCATCGAAATTAACGAGTGCATCAGTTATCTTTTAGCCCAACACTTGAATTGAGGGCACGCAACTGTTGCATACCATTTTTTAGCAGCCTTCTACAGTTTCTTCAGTCTTCTAACGAATAATACGAATCAAAATATATAAGACTTCATAAAAGTTTGTGTTTTGTTTTTTACAATTATAAATAAAAATTTGACACTTCCACTCAAATTATCAAAACAAAGTTATATATTTTGATGTGAAGAAATAAAAAGAGCGTAAAACCGAGTTTTAAGATTGCTAGACTTCCGATGAATGCATTAAAACTCTTTGAAAAAATCGGCCGTAAGACTAGAAATGTTTGATTGAAAGTTTTTTTTTCTTTTATAACCATGCACCACTCCTGCAGATGTGAGCGTTGTGTACAAATGAAAATTTTAATGATTTTTGTTGATGTTGATGGCAATGTTGATGGCGATGAAGATGTCAATGTCAATATCGATGTCGATGTTGAGGTTTATGTTCAGTTTGATGTTAATGTATTATTTTTACCTTTAAATTATGTTTACTGTTAACTGAAATTAAGTTTTTAAGACTAGAATGTTAGAATTAAAGTTTTTACCTTTTTAACCACACTTGCGGGTGTGAGCGTTATGTTCAAAACTCTATTAAAATGAAAATGTTAATGTGAATATTGATGTCAATGGAAATGACTATGTGAATGTAAATGTCGATGTTGATGTTGTTGTTGATATTGATATATATGTTGGTGTGGATGTTAATGTTAATGTTAATGTTAATGGTAATGTTAATATTAATATTAATGTTAATATTAATGTTAATGTTAATGTTAATGTTAATGGTTATGTTAATGTTAATGTTAATGTTAATGTTAATGTTAATGTAAATGTAAATGTAAATGTTAATGTTAATGTTAATGTTAATGTAAATGTAAATGTAAATGTAAATGTTAATGTTAATGTTAATGTTTCTGTTTATGTTTATGTTTATGTTTATGTTTATGTTTATGTTTATGTTTATGTTTATGTTTATGTTTATGTTTATGTTTATGTTTATGTTTATGTTTATGTTTATGTTTATGTTTATGTTTATGTTTATGTTTATGTTTATGTTTATGTTTATGTTTATGTTTATGTTTATGTTTATGTTTATGTTTATGTTTATGTTTATGTTTATGTTTATGTTTATGTTTATGTTTATGTTTATGTTTATGTTTATGTTTATGTTTATGTTTATGTTTATGTTTATGTTTATGTTTATGTTTATGTTTATGTTTATGTTTATGTTTATGTTTATGTTTATGTTTATGTTTATGTTTATGTTTATGTTTATGTTTATGTTTATGTTTATGTTTATGTTTATGTTTATGTTTATGTTTATGTTTATGTTTATGTTTATGTTTATGTTTATGTTTATGTTTATGTTTATGTTTATGTTTATGTTTATGTTTATGTTTATGTTTATGTTTATGTTTATGTTTATGTTTATGTTTATGTTTATGTTTATGTTTATGTTTATGTTTATGTTTATGTTTATGTTTATGTTTATGTTTATGTTTATGTTTATGTTTATGTTTATGTTTATGTTTATGTTTATGTTTATGTTTATGTTTATGTTTATGTTTATGTTTATGTTTATGTTTATGTTTATGTTTATGTTTATGTTTATGTTTATGTTTATGTTTATGTTTATGTTTATGTTTATTTTTATGTTTATGTTTATGTTTATGTTTATGTTTATGTTTATGTTTATGTTTATGTTTATGTTTATGTTTATGTTTATGTTTATGTTTATGTTTATGTTTATGTTTATGTTTATGTTTATGTTTATGTTTATGTTTATGTTTATGTTTATGTTTATGTTTATGTTTATGTTTATGTTTATGTTTATGTTTATGTTTATGTTTATGTTTATGTTTATGTTTATGTTTATGTTTATGTTTATGTTTATGTTTATGTTTATGTTTATGTTTATGTTTATGTTTATGTTTATGTTTATGTTTATGTTTATGTTTATGTTTATGTTTATGTTTATGTTTATGTTTATGTTTATGTTTATGTTTATGTTTATGTTTATGTTTATGTTTATGTTTATGTTTATGTTTATGTTTATGTTTATGTTTATGTTTATGTTTATGTTTATGTTTATGTTTATGTTTATGTTTATGTTTATGTTTATGTTTATGTTTATGTTTATGTTTATGTTTATGTTTATGTTTATGTTTATGTTTATGTTTATGTTTATGTTAATGTTAATGTTACTGTTACTGTTACTGTTACTGTTAATGTTAATGTTAATATTAATGTCGATGTTGATGTTATTGTTGATAATGATATATATGTTGGTGTAGATGTTCATTTTATTGTTAATGTGAATGTAAATGTTAATGTTAATGTTAATGTTAATGTTAATGTTAATGTAAATGTAAATGTTAATGTTAATGTTAATGTAAATGTTAATGGTAATGTTAATATTAATATTAATGTTAATGTTAATGCTAATGGTTATGTTAATGTTAATGTTAATGTTAATGTTAATGTTAATGTTAATGTAAATGTTAATGTTAATGTTAATGTTAATGTTAATGTTAATGTTAGTGTAAATGTTAATGTTATTGTTAATGTTAATGTTTATGTTAATGTAAATGTAAATGTTAATGTAAATGTTAATGTTAATGTTAATGTTAGTGTAAATGTTAATGTTAATGTTAATGTTATTGTTAATGTTAATGTTAATGTTAATGTTTATGTTAATGTTTATGTTAATGTTAATGTTAATGTTAATGTTAATGTTAATGTTAATGTTAATGTTAATGTTAATGTTAATGTTAATGTTAATGTTAATGTTAATGTTAATGTTACTGTTACTGTTAATGTTAATGTTAATGTTAATGTTAATGTTAATGTTAATGTTACTGTTACTGTTACTGTTACTGTTACTGTTACTGTTACTGTTACTGTTACTGTTACTGTTACTGTTACTGTTACTGTTACTGTTACTGTTACTGTTAATGTTAATGTTAATGTTAGTGTTAATGTTAGTGTTAATATTAATGTTTATGTTAATGTTAATGTTAATGTTAATGTTAATGTTAATGTGAATGTTAATGTTAATGGTAATGGTAATGTTAATGTTAATGTTAATATTAATATTAATGTTAATGTTAATGTTAATGTTACTGTTAATGTTAATGTTAATGTTAATGTCAATGTCAGTGTTAGTGTCGATAATAGATATTGATGTCGATGACTTTACTGATGTCGTTATCGTTGTCTTTGTAGATGTCAGATTGGTTGTCGACTTTGGTTTTGATGTTCGTGTCGATGTCGTTGCATCGAAAGTTGATGTCGATATCAATTTTAATGTTGAGTTTAAGTCAACGTCGTTGTAGATGCCAATGTCGATGAACAAGTTGTTCCTGAAGTTGATGTCGATATCAATGTCGCTATGCAAGTCGTTCTTAAAGTTGATGTCGATATCAATGTTTAAGTTGAGTTGAAGTCGATGTTAAGGTCGATGTCGTTATTGATGTCAATTTCGGTATGCAAGTAGTTTTTAAAGTTGACTTCGATATCAATGTTGAAGTTGAGTGTAAGTCGATGTCAATGAAGTTGTCAATGTCGATGTTAATGATACGTTTCTGTTTTTGAAATGGTGTGTTTAATTACTTTGTGAGTAAAACGATGTTGACATCGATGTTGATTTCGATTTCGCTTTCTATATCAATGTTTAGCTTGTTGTCGATATTTTATTTATTGTACAGACTTCAAAAACTTCAAACGTTTTTATTCTTATTATTACTACTATTTATTGAATCTTCTTTTAGGAGACTAACAATAAGTATTTGTAATAAGTATTTAAATCTTAAAATTAGACTAAATAAAATTTATACGTACATAATTGAAATCATAAGTCATTATAATTCGTTAGTTGAAATGACTTGAGTTACTTTTCTTCTAGGTTTTAACAGGACTGATTGTTCCTGATTGTTCGTTTATTCGAAGACGCGATATGCGAATAGTGTTGGTTAGACTTCCCGCCAAAGGGTTGGGATGACTTATATGTTTTTGATAATAGATTTGCCTGATGCGAATGGCTTCATCTTTTATCATAGGTATGTTGAGGTCTCAATGAAACATTTAGTTTTTCAGATATCAAGGTGCATCAAAGATTGTTCAAAGTTTTTTCGACTGAGCCCTCTGTGAAAGTTTTATATTGCTTTTTCTTGCAATTCCTCACAATTGGATACCATACGTCTAAATTGGTTTTAAAACGCTGTTATACAGGAGCACTTTATATTCCAGGCTCAGTGCAGAATGATGATTGATGATTCAGTGTAAGCTGAAGGCTTTCAGCTTAAGATGTTTTCTCTTTGCTTCGATGTGTTACTTCCACATTAGTCGTTTATCTAGGTGGATTCCGACATCATTTGTTTGTGGGATTGTTTTATTATTTAGAGTAACTGTGAGACATGTACCCGCTCTTAGTGTTAATGTAACATGCTTAGACTTTTGTTCATTTTCTTTAATGCACCAGTTCTACAACCATGTTTCTATGCGTTGCAAGTGCTCTCCTAATTCTCTGGATGCTTTGTTAAAATATTTTTTGGAGCTAAGAACAGCAGTATCATTGGCAAACGTTGACTTTACCAAGTGTGGCCTTTTTTATCGCATTAGTTACATGGTTAAACTATTCAATAGTGCCATGTTGTTTACGGAATCAAAATTTGTTGAGATATGAGGAAAGTCTTAGAAGAAGAAGTTTCCCGAAGAGTTTGAAATACACGGAAGTAAGGTTATAAGTCTATAAGATAATGGCAGTTTTTTTCTTTTCCTGGCTTTGAAATCATTATTATTAATGATTTTTTTTTATGCCAGCGGAAAGTAGCCAATTCTTAATATCGCGTTGAATAAGTGTGTAAGAAACACAACAGCTATGCTTGGTAGTTCCATTATAATTTTAGGTGTAAGAAGATCATAATCTGGACTCTTTTTTGGGTTGAATTCCTTTTGTATGACACTTTTAGCCTCACAGTGACGTATGTCAGTTGGCATGATTTCTTCGTTTGAACTATAAAGAGTTGAAATTATAAACAATTCCTGTTGTTGGTGTATTTGGTTTAAATACTTGGGTGAAGTGATGTGCGAAAATAGTAGTTTTCTCCTCTTCACTACGGGCCCAGTTACCATTTTGTGTTCTAATCGGCGATTCACATTCTACTGGAAGATTTATTGTTTTATTGGTTTTCCGCAGTGAAAATTTTGTGCACGTAGAAGATAATTTTTCTACGAACTTCTTATGATCTCGTTCATCTTCAAGCTTAAGACCTCCCTTAGTTTTGTAGTAGCATCGGTAAGTCCTTGCATTGTAGGAAGGGATCTACGTTCTTGGCATTCTCTTCTTAGTCGGTGTTTTTCGATAACGCGTCTTTCCAAGTAGCTATTTTTAACAACTTTTATTTTCTTGAAAGTATTGTAAATTCTCGGAGTGGAATGTTCTGCCGATGAGGCGAGAGTTTCATTAAATATTTGGGCAAGTTCTTCTGTGTCACCCTCACATTCAATTGCTGGATTTGTGCGGATGTGGCTGCTTATTAATTTTTTGTATTTGAGCTCGTTCGTTTTTGGTGTCGTCAATCGAGAAGTATATTCGATTGTTTGTGGTTCGTGAGCAAGCAAAGTAACAGGAGAGTAGTCAGAAGCTAGATGGAAGCTAGTCTTAGCTGTTATTTGAGTTCTGCTTATATTCCTAATAACAGCGAATTCAATGAGATCTGGAATTTTTCTATTGTCTGTTGGCCAGTACGTAGGCTGGCCTGGAGATAGGAAATCTAGCATGGTTTGACGACTTAGGATCGTGCTGTGTAGCTGTCTGCTTTAAGGACTAATAAGGATTTTCAATGTTTGGCATTATAGTAACCAGCAGCTAGATATCTGCTTCCTATGGAATCGAAGACACTTTTAAACTGCCTCTCAGTTAATGAAAAGCGTGGTGGGAAGTAGATAGCCTAGAGTATTAATTTTACACAACGGCAATCCAATCTTATTGAGGTAACTTGAAGGTAGTCCTTTGAGTATGACTGTAGGGCGTGGTGTTTAGTTCTGTTTCTCCATCAGGTTAGTTTGTCTTGTAGCGTATAAAACCTATTATGAAGAAATTGTTGTTTTTTTTTTGTTAGATGTGTTGTTGCAAGGAACATAACATCCACATCATTACTGGCCAATCAATTTTTGACTTCCTGTTTATCTTGGTTAATGCCATTGGCATTCCATAAACATATTTTCGGCATACTCATTTTGAGCTAGATTATCTTGCAACATCTAATTTTTAGTTCAAATCAGGTCTTGTGTCAGGTTCAAAATTATAGGCTCTAGCCCTCCAGTTACTTGGGGTATTATTTGGGGGACCTGTCCTGTAGCTGATATTTGTGCACTAGCATAGTAAATACTTTGGGTTACATGGTTGGATACACTTAGATCAATTAAGTGTGGTACGGAACTTCGCAGTACGTTTTCAGAGTTGCTATGGATTATTTCCTTTCGTTTATTAAAAACTGCAAAAGTGACGATGTAATGAACAGGATATCAATTTTAAAATTTCAAAAGTACAACCCAGCCACAACACAATTCTAGAAAAGCAAATAAAAGACACATTTATTTCCATGAAGCTTTTTCTTTTATTTTGCTTTCTTTTGCTATTGCAAGAGCAGTTCAAGTTTTAGATTTGATGTTGTAAATTCATATTTTGCTCTAACATTTTTGGGTAAAAGCCTTCAAAAAAATGTTTAGCAATTTCAGCTTAATTTTATTTTGGTATTTTCTTCCTAATCTTAACGTAAAATAAAAATATCCTTATTTTTTAAAAGTTCTTAATACGCTCTATTAAAAATGCCATAACTTTTTCAATAACCTTCAAAGGGACAATCCAACAATTGTCAAGTTGACAATTTATGTGGGTTCTTCATAAGTTTTAAAAACAAAAGCCATTCATTGACCGCATCCGCTAGCTTTTTTCATCAAGATCAACCCTTAATCAGCTTTTATGTCATGAGAAAAGCAGGGTCTGCCAAAAGGCTAAGAAGCTTGAAAAATTAAGAACATTTTCGTGAGAAAAATTCTTTATAAATAAATCAGAGAAGATAACATAACATGCATTAAGATATCAACCGAGGCCATTGTTTTGCCTATCATCATGACAATGATTTTTTTCTTTTTCTCTTTCGGTAACATGCATTAAATAAAAATGACAAAAATGCCTTGTAAGCACAAGAAAAGACAACAAGTTGAGAAGAATAAAAAAAAGGAAAAACAAAAACAAAAACACACTAAAGAAAGGAGTGCAAAAGGAAATCACATAATGAGTTTGAGCGGTAGCAAAAATTAAGACAGCATAAAAAACTTCATACAACTTTTCAAGGAAAATTTAGCAGAGCGCAGACGCAAAAAATAAAAATGAAAAGTAAAGAAAGATATTAAATTTTTATATGCAAAAAAAGCTAAAAAATGATAATGATTTTCGAAATAAAGTGGCGGCATAGACGAGGGTGCGAAAATTCCAAGTCTTTTTTTAAACTAGATAACTCTTAAGATAGTTTTAAAAATTATTTTCCCTAATATTGTTGCTAAGAAAATGGTGTTAAAAACTTACATCGGGTGTGTATGTACATACAGTGATTTGCAAAGAAATAGGGACACTTGTATTTTTATATTTAAATCTGCATGAATTATATGCAAGGTGCCACAGATATAGCATTAATTCCCTTGGTTGGTGATTCCCCATGATAATTTGAGTACAACAATGCAAGGATAATGGTCGCCCCTCCCCCCTTTAGGAGCTAGAGGGGAAAAATTGGAAAACATGTGTCATTACATTTTACTCCATACTTAATGTATCTTTTATCCGATTTCTAAAGTTTATAGCTATGCAACAGTTTATAACTGTTGAGAAGTTAATTAAAGTAACACAGTTATTGTTTATAAAACATTTTGCAGAAAGTTACAGTTAAAAAGTAATGAGCATCTATATTCTAAGAAAATTTTAGTTCAACTTTGATAATAAATGTCTCGAATATTAAATAAATTTTTTGAATATTTTTATAATTATTTTTGTATGATAAAGTTTTCTATTGACTTGGTTTCTGATCTTGCCATAGTACTTGAGTTCTTGAGTTCTACTTGGTACAATTAGAAAACACTTTTTGTATCATTGGTTTGAAGGTAATATAGTTTCTTTTTCAAGATGCTATTGACTTTGGAGATCGGTTAAGAGATAAATAAAATATAGAGTAAGATGTAATGACACATATTTTAAAGTTTTCATTTTCTAGCTCCAAAGGGGGGAGGGGTGATCTTCTTCCATACAGTTTTATACTCGCCTAGTCAAGGAGAATCACCATCCGAGGGAATTAATGCTATACTTGGGGAACCTTGAATATAATTCATGCAGCTTTAAATATTAAAATACTGGTGTCCGTATTTATTTGCACATCACTGTATCTTAAACCATACCGATCTGGTAATATTGCCACACACCCACTTCTACATGAAATTGAAGCGAGCTAAACAAAATTCCAAACACAAGCATATCATGAGTATACAGCCAAGCATGTGTGTGTTTGTCTATTTATGTATGGCAGCATAATTTTTTGCCAACAAATAGTATTTTTTTTTTTTTGCTTTTGCTAAACCATAAAACGAGTTTCTTGTGGCTCAAGCTAAGCAGACGAGGGAGTGGCGGTTGGAATTAAGAGAGGAGGATTGAAAAAACAGGCGTTGGTTTTAAGAAGACTCTTGGTTTTTGTTGGCACAATGGTTCGACGCAATGCTTAACCCCAATTTATGTTTTTCCCTCAGCGGTAAGGATTTGGTGGAGCTTTAAAAAGGATATTCGCCAATAATTTAACAAACTCACAACAACAACAAAAAGATAAAGAGACAGTGCGGGAAAAAAACCCAAAACTCTATAAATTTGCGAACGGAAGTTGGTCTGATAGTGTACTTGTTTCTGTGTGCGTTGTGTCTGTGCGTGTATTCGTGCAACAAAAGAAGTTCTAATTTGTTGGTCTTCACTGTTGCTATTCTTCCTGCTGTTGTTCTTCGTTTTGGCGTTGTTGTTACTTTTTTGTTGTAGTTGTTTTGTATAGTTCTCTATATTATAGTGGTTGCTTTATTCTTAATTCTCTAACTTTGGCATTTATTTTCGGTGGTTTTTTTAATTTATTTTGGTGTATGAGCGTGTTTGTATATTTGTGAGTGTTGGTGAACATCATGTTTGCTTGTATTTATATAAGCTTGTTATATATGTTATTGGCTGATACACCCGGTGTTTCTCGGGAATTTATTTCTAACTTATATTGTTTTAAGAATTTTGTTTTAATTTTCTTTTGAATTATAATAGATTTGTACTAATGTGAAATAAATTGATAATGAGAGATAAATTTTTGAGAAAAATGTGGTTTTTAACCGACTTCAGAAAGGTAGAGTTTCTCAAGTTCGTTGGTTTCTTTTTTGTGTTCTTTACATCGATAATTTCTCAATAATTTCCCGATTGCCGTAATTTTTTGTCAACAGGTAGAGAAATGGAACACGAAGATGCCCATTTAAAAAAAGTGGGCGGTATTCGATAAAGAGGCGTAGCAATATTGAATGAAATGAATTATTCGAAGCAGAGCGTGTTATTAGAAAAACACTGTATCTCAGTTAACATAGACAAAAGGATACTGAAATTCAGGGGTAAGCACAATTAGCACAAATTACGGTCAAGAATGTGGGCGTTATTGGACAAAAGGGAGTGGCAATATTCGAAAAATACTGTATATGGAATAATATTGACACTAGGGTAATAAAATTGTAACAAGAATGGGTAGAATGATTACAAAACCAAGATTAAAAAAGTGGGCGGAGCTCAACAAAGGGTGTACCAATATTAAAAAAACTATATCTCAATTAATATTGACACTAGGGTACTGAAATTCACTTCAATAGTACACAGTAAAAAATTTGAGGGTAAATTTTATATTTTTTAAAACATTTTTGAGGTATAACATTTTTTTATTCCAAGTAAATTATAAATTTTATACCACTCATTATTATAAAAATTAATTAAACAAATATTATTTAAAAATTTTTGTATGGATATCATTTGTAAATCGAAATATATTCTGGTTCGAAAGCAAAAAATTCACCGAAATCAGGAAATTTAAAACTATAGTGGTTTCGATTGGTTTCGACGAGAAAAATGGTCAAGAAAAATTTATAAGATTTGATGGTAACTTTTAAAACATTTTTGGTTTGGATTTATATGTATACCACGTAGTATAAAATTTATCCTCATATTTTTTACTGTGTATGTAGATTATAACCACAATTTATCAAGAAAGTAAGCGGAATTCTACAAAGGGCGTGGCATTATAAGAAAAACACTGTAACTCGAATAATATTGACAAGGGTACTAAAATTCTTTACAAACAAGGAAGAAATAAGAACTTTTTAACAAAAAAAAAAAACAAACTACAAGGCAATAAATAATTTTAAACCATTTTTCTTATTAATTTCTTGGTAAAATTTTCTAATTATTTATAAACATTATTATATTGGAAATCTTATTATTTTAATTTTTTCTAATTTGTTTTATTATCATAAATATATTATTTTGTTTCTATATTAATTGCTTAATTAATGTAACGATAAATTCACATTTTCTGCTCCTTTGCCAGTGCTGGCACCTCCATCTTCATTGCCAGTCATGTCTTATGCCCAAACTGTTTCTCTTTCACCAACTTTGGACGATTCCCAGGTTGTTCCTCTTACTACTCAGGTTTCTGTTCCACCTAAGCCAATCATTGCAATTCCACCAACTAAATCAATCTTTGTTTCTCGCTTAGCTGCGGATACAACAGAGGTTGATATAGATTTTTTCATTAAATCAAAGTTGAAATGTTCCTTGCATCTTTCGGTTCATAAATTCAAATATTCAAATGTAAGATTGATTACTTCTTTTAGATTAACAGTAACTGCAAATTTATTTAATTCTATAGTTGATGTAAACTTTTGGCCGCCTAACACAATTGTACGCGAATTTGAATTTAAAAGCAATCCAAGACCGTTAAATGTTGCACATTTGCTGCGTCCCCGAAATAGTCCTGAATCTCATCCAAAAAACGATTAATAAACCGCAAGTCTAAATAAAAGCTTGTGTACCAAAATGTCATTGGTCTTAACTCCAAACTTTCCGATATTTTCATAAACAGTTTTGATTTTGAATATAACATTATAATTTTTACAGAGACTTGGCTTCGCTCTAATATCTTAAATTCTGAAATAATGTGCAATAAATATCAAATTTTTCGTAAAGATCGTCATGATAAGATCGGTGGTGGTGTTTTGATAGCTGTTCAAAACTCGCTTTTATCTGAAGAATTGACAATTCTTGACACCAGTGACATTGAGTTCATTTGTGTTGCAGTTAAATTAAATAATAGTATTATTTATGTTACCTGCTCTTACATTCCTCCTAAATGTGACTTAACAATGTATTTAAGACACTTACACGCCATCGAAAAAGTTCATAATTTGTTTAAAAATAAAGACGTTCTTATTGTGCTGGGTGATTTTAACCTACCTTTTGTGACTTGGAGATCGTCTGACGATTCTTCATTTATTACTCCTGTTTCCAATAGTGATTGGATAAATGACTTCTTAGATAAGCTGTCTGATCTGTGTCTTCAACAAGTCAATGATATTTTAAATATAAACCACAGAACCCTAGATCTTGTATTTGTAGATAGATGCACTACTATTAATCTCCATTGTTCGAATCCCGTATCTCTTCCAGAAGATGTACATCATCCAACTCTTGAAATAACAGTTTTACTCCCCCACGAAAAAGAAGATAAAGTAACTTCTGATGCGCGAAATAAAAAAGTTTATAATTTTAAGAAAACGGACTATGTAAAACTTAATTCCTTACTTTCGCAGACTGATTGGTCTCCAATTTTAACTAGCGGAACATCATATTCATATTATGACGTCGAATCTTCTGTACAGTTTTTCAATGATACTCTGCAACGGTGTTTCTTATTGTCCGTCCCAAAAAAAAGGTGTTTCTCCAATCCTTTAAATCCACCCTGGCTAACAAATGATCTAAAGATCATTTAAGATATTTTAAAGCAATGTGCTACAAACCTGTGTACTCCTCTAGCAAACATTTTTAATATTTCTTTGCATAGTGGTTATTTTCCTATTATATGGAAGGATTCTTATATTATACCCCTTCATAAATCTGGCTCCAAGATAGATGTTTCTAACTATCGAGGAATTGCAAAATTAAGTACAATCCCTAAGTTTTTTGAGAAAATCATAACTGATCAATTAACCCACTCCGTGTCTTCCACCATTTCTGTCTTTCAACATGCTTTTCTGAAGGGTAAGTCCACTACAACAAACCTCTTAGAGTTTACTACGCGTGTTATAAATGGTTTTACTTTGGGACTGCAGACTGATGTTATTTATACGGACTTTAGCAAAGCTTTCGACAGTGTTAATCATAATCTTCTTTTGAAAAAAACTCTACCTTATTGGGTTTCCTGTCACATTATTAAATTGGATAAATTCGTATTTATCTAGACGTACTCAAAAGGTTTTATATAAGAATTCTCTTTCAAAAAGTATTTCGGTCACTTCTGGCGTTCCTCAGGGCAGTCATAATGGACCGGTTTTATTTTTACTATTCATTAATGAGCTTCCTTCGGTAATAAAACACTGTAACGTCTTAATGTACGCTGACGACGTGAAACTTTTTCTTTGTTACAAATCACCCGAAGAACGACATCTTTTACAATCTGATCTAAATAGACTTGTGGACTGGTGTAGCTTAAATATATTAAATCTCAACTTAAAAAAATGTAAGCAAATGACATTCTCGCGAAGATCTGCTAGTAACATAAATTACACTATAAATAATACTAACTTAGAAATAGTTTCCAGTTTTCTCGATCTTGGTGTTATTATGGATTCAAAACTTCGCTTCAATCTCCACGTTAATATGGTGATAAATAAGGCAAGAGGAGTCCTTGGTTTCATTAAAAGATGCGCTAAAGAATTCAGTGATCCCTTTACTACTAAATTATTATATACCTCTCTCGTAAGGCCAATTCTTGAATATGCATCAGTTGTATGGAACCCACAATATAATGTCTACATCGACGCCATAGAATCCGTTCAAAAACAGTTTTTACTTTTTGCTTTACGTCATAGTCGTTGGAACCCCAATATTATGCTTCCATCGTATTTCATAGCCTTAAAATTATTTTACTACCTTCCCTAAGAAGCAGAAGAATGATGCTTAATGTCATGTTTCTGTATAAATTACTTCGTGGCGAGATTAATTCGGAATATCTCATCTCAGCTCTAAATTTTAACATACCAAGGAGAGGAACTAGACATTTTCTGTTTTTCAAGTTGAGTCAGTGCAGTTCTTATTACGCTCTTCATGAACCTTTTTAATTAATTATTTAATTAATTTTTCTGATTCGGTAGACGACGTCTTAAAACGGAAAATTATATTACATTTAAATAATTAAATCAATTTAACTTCATCCTATTATACCTAACGCAATTTTATAACAATGTAATATTGGCAATTGAGATTGTTCTGTTTCTCTTTTTTGTCTCGATATTATGTTTTATAAATTAAGCACCATCAAATATGAATCGTTTTTAAAACAAACTTTTTAATTATTCAATAATTTAATTTTTAATCGAATTGGGATTTACGTGCTCACGTGGTTTCCTGATTTGAAATTAGACTGAACTCACACTATCACCTGGATTGGTGTGCCAGAGTATATCTCTTTTTCATACAAGTTTATGCCTGCGTTGGCCCAAATGCATATCCAACTAATTGGGATTTTGATTTGGCGGATATGAGATTTATCTCATTTCCACGTAGGTCCTTGGGTTGGACAATGACCGCAAACCAGTTAAAATGAGTTTAGTGTTTTTGATTGTTTTTCGGGTACCTTAAATTGATAATTACTATTATTTAATTCGATGTTGCTTATTTATATAGAATCAAGTATACTTAAATACGCGTTTATATATATTCAATTTTTAAATTCCGCTGAAAAGCCAATTAATGTGCTTAGTGGAAAATCCTAATTGCCAATAGGGGGTATGTTTTAGTACGTAGGTGCATTCAGTCTGTCCCGGTTGATTCGGGCAGATTTTAGGATGTGAATCGTGCATGCGTATAGGTCGGGTATACGTATCTTGGGAAGATTTAATACCTCCGGGCGAATCCAAAAAAAAAAAAAGAAAAAAAAAGATTGTCCCTATTAATGCGGCAACCCATTTTATATCATGAACCCATTAAGTCCCCATCCTAATAGTTATATTTTAATTTTGCAAAAACTATTTTAAGATTAAAGTTCGTTTTATTACCGTTTAAGAAATTAAGTAATGTTTGAGAAAGCTCTGGCAAAAATCACGCCAAATTTTTTCCTCCAGATTCAGTTCAGGTATTTTCTTTTTCTAGGATATGCTATTGCATGGTGCAAGAATAGGAAATATACAATCCGTGCACCGCCGCAACAACAACATACAAGTAAAAACAACCGTACAATATTTTTTATGTTTGCTACACTGAAACCCATGCTATGAAGCATAGCTTAAAGTTTAAAAAAAAAACTGTAATTTCAACGAAAAAACTATAACCCTAAAAAATACTGTATTTTCAACAAAAAAAAACTGTTACCCTAAAAAGACAGCAAGTTTAATTTTGTTGGTATATATTAAAATGAAATTATTACAAAACAATTTATTTACAAAATTAAAAACAATAACATAAGCAGTGAAAAAAAAACTTTTAATATCATATGTACTTTGGAATAGATCACATTTTGTTTTTAAAATTAGATTTAGTTCTTTTTCATAAATTGACTTGTCAATTTTTTTGTATTTATTAAATTGAATACAGTTTGATGTATTCTTTTTTAAGAGGTCTTTTGTTCTTAGAATTTCACAAAGTGCGGGAGTCTCTAACTTATTTCTAAGTTTTGTTTTATTCATAATAATTAGTGAAAATATTCATTCAATATTTGCAGTGGCTTTGCAGAACGCATAGAACAGCAGAAACCATTTTTCCCAAAAGAAGAAACGTTTTACTATACTCGCTTTTTTTATTTTTAAAAAGATTCCCAAAAAACTTCAATATTACTGTCAGCATTTAAGTTTAAATACGTCATCATCAACTTCTTGAAATTCGTCAATGCTTATAACATTTGTCAAATGTCGCCTCAATTTCGATATAGATGGTTGATAAGTATTTAAAACTTTACTTGGAGACAGAAGTTCTACGTCCTTTCAAAATTCATTTTCAAATTCAAATTTCATTAACAGTTTATTACATAGCTCAACCTAAAATTTTACGCAATGTTCTCTAAAATCGATTTACTCCGATTGTAGTAATTTATGAGTTGACAGCGATGCTTTAGATATTTCACTACCTAAATAAATATATATCAGAGGCTTAAGATTGTCAATATAGTTAATATAAATTTTTTTAAATTCAGTTATGTTAACAAACTCATCTTCCATTTTTTTTAAAAACCACGTAAGAAAATCAATGACAATAAAATTGACATATCGAGGCAAATTCTATTTGAAGCCTTCCATATTATTAGAGGGTAAGTATAACTGCAATGATGGGATATAATTGCAGGGCTACAATATTGTCACACGGCATTTATTTAAAAAATTTTAAATTATCAAAAATAAAAATAAGAAAGCTAAAATATTTCAATTTATTATTTCACATCTGAAATTTAAAAAAAACTGTAATTTGCACTACGAGTGAATTAAAAAAAAGTAAGTCTGTTCAACAAACTATAATTTACAGTTAAAACTTTGAATATGGCAACGCTGCCTATGAAATGCAACCCTTTCTTTCTAATGAGAGAGCAGCCAAACAGATGGTGGATTGAACGTGAGATGCAGCTCATTAAAGAGTTCTTTGAGCTGTTGATTTTACTATGCTACGCTTGAACAATAGGGCTATAATCCATTGGATAGTTTAGTATAAGATTGTTACAATCCGTGCTCTCATGCAATTGTGCAAAATATAGAGAATACACCTATTGTGTGTGTAGCCAAAAATTTCTATAATTTTGAAGATAAGTGCATCATTTTGGTGTGACATTAAGAGAAATTTATAAAAATTAAATTGACAAAAAATAGAATGACACCAAAAGTTTTCAGTTAGTAGAATTGCGTTAATTGATTTGAGGTAAAAACTATACAAAAACCGTATCCAGGATTCAACTAATATACGTGCAAAATTGGAGTTAAGTCCGTGTAGTCGTAAAGATTGGTGTGCCGGTCAAACAAAACAACAAACGAACAGAAAACTAGTTTCATTAAAATACATTTCCTCCTATCATGCGATTCCAATCGTTGCTTGTTTCTTATTATTCTTGCTTCCTTTAACTTAATGTTATTTTTGTTTTTGGGCTTTCTTTCCTGTTTTAGACATTTTTATGTTATAATTAAATTAACGCATTTCTACTGGTCACGCTTGATGATGTGCGTGTTACTTAGATTGTGTGTTTGTGAGAAACTGTTATTGCAGTTGTAGTTGTTAAATTGAATATTTACTACTTTGGCCACACTTGATGCTGAGCTGATTATGAGGGTAACAGAAATTTCTTATCGAGTTTCTACTCAGGAAAAGAGTACTACAAGGTCTTTATTCTCATACACACAAATACACACACAGACACACATACACATACGAACAATGACAATGTGTTTGCCACAATAAATTGTTGAAAATCAAGCTTAACTGTGACTAATTCTGATAAATTTTCTTGCTTGTTTGTGGCTTATCTCAAAATGGGCAACACAACATTTATCAGGTTTTTCCTTTTATTTGCATTCAAAGTAAGATTGTGTAAAGGGTTTAGTATACAAGAAAGTTCTTGTTTATATTTTACCAATTTTGTGAAAACTTTAATAGAAACTTTGTGGTGGTTTTAAGCAGAAAGTGTAAAGAAGCAAGAATAAAGTTCTTTAAAGAGAAAAAAAACGCTAGAAGTCCTATTTCTTTAATGCTTCTTCTAAAATTAGCAAACTGCTGTTTTTTTTGTGTTAATCAAACTTCTGAACAGTCTTCTGGTGTCGAGGTTATATATTTTTTATTATTTTTGCAGAATAAAATTGAATATTGTCTAGCAGATAGAATGGTAATTGGTTAGGATAATGATACTGCCAAGCGCAGTAACCAATTATATCTACTGACTCGTTTTCATGCCAAAACCTCTAATTGCTGATTGTTTAATTGTGTGGCAATCCAGAAGGTTGATGTACAACTTCATAACCATCTCGTGCGGTTTAGGAATATGAGTATGTTGTGGATTGTTGAGGTTTCTGCTTTATGTATTGTTGAAGAAAGACTTTCTCAATCCAACCCTAGTTACTGCATAGCTAGATACCCCTTTTAAATTGAAGATTTTGTCTTGAATTATTAATATGAATATTTAATCTTGAAGATTAAATTTTATTAAAAAAATTAGAGATTGTTATACAAGTTGAACTACCTTCAATGTACCCTGCATAAACCATCCGCTTTTAGTCAGCAAAGCCGTAAACACGTACTTCACAAAACTATACATTTATAATAATTAAAAAAATTTCTTTGTCAATTATATTGTAAAAAAAATTCTTGAACATTACTTATGCTTGGTTTTCACTATATCATTTCTATGACGACACAATAGTTTGTCAGCTGAAATATCACCTTAATAAAAATATAGAAAATTTTCTGCATAGCTCCATTAAATGATTTAATTGTTTTTAATTTTCCAAGATTGCCAAAGTTAGAAAAAATATCAACATGTTGTTATTTTCAATTTGATTGACAACAACTGACCACTGAAAATGACATAGTGAAAACCAAGCATTACAATGAAAGAAAAGCTTAAGGATTTTGAAATAATAATTAAAAAACCTCTTATGCATACAACTGCTTAAAATGCTTGAGCCTTATGAATAAAAACCAAGCAATTCCTTATAAGATTCAGGTATTGCCTAAAAGCTTTGGCATAGCAAAAAATATAAAAATATAAAAAAATATAAAAATAAAAAATATATTCACTGACCTAACGTTACAGTTTAAACTATTTTTGTTTAGTACTTGTATTGAACTTTTGAACAAAAAACCAAATTGAATGAAATTTACTTATTGGAGTGCACTTTATTTATTCCGTTGAGCCGATTAGATTTGTATAAAGGCCAAACAAACAAATAAACAAACAAATAGAAAATTAGTTTTATTACTATAGTTAAGAAATGTCGGACGTCTCTGAAAATTCTTTACCGGTTGCTTTGTAATTTGGCAGAGAGGTAGGCTACCACTGCGGTCAGGTGTGTGTCCCAATGATTCTCTTGATCGCATTTACACAGTTCATCCGAAGAATGAAGAATGCTTCTACTTGCGGTTGTTGCTGCTGAAAGTTCGTGGGCCGATATCATTTGAATCACTTCGAACTATCAATGGTGTAGTGTGCCGAAACGATACTCATTGGGACATGACAATCGCTGAAGCAATTGCTTTTGCATCTCCAAGTCAGATACTTACATTATTTGCTTTTATTATTTCAACATGCTTCCCATTGAATCCACTTGAGCTGTAGAACAAGTACAGGAATGGCATGTGAGAAGAAATTGTACATCGAATTCATATCAGTTTAGGGAATACCGATCTCGAGGTGAATGAAGAGATACATAACCAGGCTTTGCTTTTGATTGAAGACATGTGTTACCTCATGCGCGGCAGTTTGTTAGTAAAGTTAGGAATGCCAACGCCAAATCGTGGTATGAACGATGCTTTCAATCGAGAATTGGAACGTGAACGTGAATACAATAGAGATACTTTGAACGAGACAGTTCTAACATATGTACCACTGTTAAGCCCTTAACAGAAGGAAATATACGATAAGTTAATGAAGGAAATTGATGACGGAAATGGTGGCTTATTTTTCCTCAATGCGACCAATGGAACTGGGAAAACATTCTTCATGTTATGATTTAGGCAATAATTCGCGCGAGATCCGAAATTGCTGTAGCAGTTGCTTCTTTTGGTATAGCGGCCACGTTGCTGGAAGGATGTCGAACGTCTCATTCAACGTGGAAATTGTCATTAAGCCTTCAAACGACTGAAGCGCTGTCATGTAATATTGCAAAACATTCAGCAAATGGATACAGTTTTGGCAAAAGAATAAAATCATCATATGGGTTGAATGCACATTAGTTTAATTTCTACGATTAATGACGAACTCAAGATGTTTTGGAGACGCAATGTTGTGGTGAAGATTTCTACAAGCAATTGTTGACTATCGGTAAAGGCCGTGTGTGTTCCTGTCGACGAATCGAACGGATGGATTTCGTCTTCGCAGAAATTTGCAATTTCGTATCAACAAAAGACGAGCTCATCAACAAAAAATGTTTCCAATCATTATTGTTAACCAGAAAAATATCAAATGATTGAGTGAACGAGTACTTCTCGCGGCAAAGAAGAAAGATGTAGATTGCTTTAACTCAACAATTCAAAATCAAATCATTGGCCCTCTTCATTCCTTGAAATCTATCGATACTGAAACGAAGACGAAGCAACCAACTATTCAACTCAGTTTTTAAACTTATTGGACTCGCCTTGCTTGCCACCTTGCTTGCACAATTTACAACTGAAGTCTGGCTCGATAGTCATCAGGCTTCAAAATCTTAACTAACCAGAACTATGTAATGGAACGTGTTTGGTGGTGAGCTCATCGAAAACGCGGCGACACTCAAAGGAAAGTTTAAAGGTGATAAAGTTTTGATTCCGAGAATTCCAATGATCCCAACAGATATGCCATTCGAGTTTAAACGAATGCAATTTTTGATTCGTCTTGCATTCGCCATGACGATAAACAAACCACAAGGCCAATCCTTGAGTGTTCATGTAGCATGTTCAGGTGTCACCAAACCATCTGCTTTCTTCGTTTCGCACCTGACAACAAAACGAAAAATGTCGTATCACAAGGTGCTTACATTAAGGTTATCGACCCGAGTTCAAGCCGTCCAGCAAATAGTAGTGCAACAGTAAAGATTATGCCTTGCTGCAAATTGAACTACAGTCATTTCAAAAAAAAAAAAAAAAAAAAATAAATTAATTTTAGTACATTTAAAAATTACCATTTTTAAAATTCACTCTTTTCAAAATTGTTCTTTATTAAATTATCTTTTACAAAATTCTTATTTACAATGAATCTCAAGAGTTTTGAGATTTTACAAAAGTTTTTTAAATTTTATATGAGGAAACTATGTGAAGGAACTCGGAGTTCAGCGACTTCATTGCCCAAGGTAGAAGGAAGGATCTACACTAGAGTGTATCGACTTGTATGGGAAAAATCTGACCCCTAATTCCAGTACCAAAATTAAATAGTATATAAAAAAATCCTTTCCATTGATATACTTTTTTTGATCTGAACCAATTTTGGCGTCCCCCGAAATACACTCTTGTGCATTTTTAGGAAACTTTTGTACTGGAGACCCACTTGTTGTTGATTTTTAAAGAAAATCAAGCTTATCAATCAATTCCTTACATATAAAAACATAGAACGGCAAATTTTCATCACATTTGACCAAAGCTGTAACAAGATTTGACGTTTTTTTTTGCAGATTGAATCTACTTGTTATTTTATTTTTATTATAATTTTGTTTTTTTATAAGAAAGTACTTGAAATAGGTTTAGTTTTGTTAAATGCAAAAGTAAAGTTTATTTTGGAACTGTTACTGTTAACAAAATGAGATTATTTCTTTTCTAAATCCTGTAAAGGACTAAAAATTCCTTTTTGTTTCGAATTTCGGTCTTTTGAACGGCCTTCCAACATAGAAAACATTATTCCTTTTCCTTGTTCTGCAGAAGCAGCAGCCACTGACGCTTCCGTGACGAGCTTAACATGCCTCTCAGTATCCTGAATGTGGCAAGGTACCTGTCGAATTTCGACATCGTCTATCATGTCAGCAGAAACGGCTAAGTTTTCAAATGTTTCTTTCGATAACGAACAAGTGTACGGTGGTTCCGTGAAATCGTCCCTGCTGTTGCTATGTCGATAGAATATTTTTGATCTGTACTTGTGGTAATATTATCGATATTTGGTGGCATGCTATTTTTAACAAACGGTATTGGTGCATATCTTACTGTCTATTTTGCAACAAAGGAAAATTACAATAAAAAACGTAAACTTTTTTAATTTAGAGTACCAACATTCGAGAACGCATTAAAGATTGTGCCTTCAAAACATCTGTCTCTGCTGGTAGTTTTTTATCATGAAAAATACACGGGTTTCCCAAAATAAATGCCATTTTCTCAGCTAAAATAAATTTTAAAGTGCTCAAAAACTTTCATATAAAAAACAAAAAAATTATTAAAATAAAATAGCAAATCTCAAATCTCGTTAGAGCATATGTCAAATGGAGAGAAAATCTGCAGTTTTTTTTTGTAGGTAAGGAATTGACTGATAAGAAAATTTTTTTTTTAAATCAAACATTAGTTGGTCTCCAGTACAAAAGTTTCTTGCACAAAAATGCATTTCGGGGACACCAAAATTGGCTCAGACCAAAAAAAATGGCAAAATACTATTTGCTTTTGGTACCGGAATTGGAGGTTAGATTTCCGAAACACTCAAATCTACACCCTACTAATATATTTTTTGGACAACACCATAAACAATGAAACATATCTACATTTTTTTAAGAAGTTAATTTTAAGTAATGAGTTCCAAAATAATCAAAAAATAAAAGGAATGTACCATGGTTTGTTTTATTAATTGTAACTAGTATCGCCTTTGGTCGAAGTTCGACCTTATCAAAATCGATTTGTCTTTTTTTTTTTATTTTTATTGAAAATTTTTATCGAAGCTAAAAAACATTACATTGATAAAAACTTTTGGCTAATATATATCCACAACTCATTTTGCGTACTCTGTACTCGCTGTTATCAGAATCAGAATGTAGAAGAAATTTTCATATATCGATTGCGCTGATTATTGTTTATGTTTGCTTCTCATATTGTTTCGATGTTCATTTTTCCGTTTCTTAAATTTTCTTAAGTGGAAACATTTTTACAAAGAAAATAATATATTTTAAAATCTTAATTCATTTGAGATCATTTGGTGCAAAAACAAATTATTTCAGTACAAACTTTTGGTTCTTGAAATTCCTTGAAGGATATGAAAATATCAAAAATTTGGCTTTGAATATATTTTCAGATCATATAAAGCATATTTACTTCAAAAATCATAAAAAATTATCAGGTCTGAAAGGGATAAAGGACTAAAAAACAAACAAACAAACAAACAAACAGTGTTGTCGTTTAACAGCCGTTGAAAGAAGTAATGCCAACTTTTTTTAAATAGCACTAACATACAAAATTTATTACATTTTATACATTTTTGGCTAATACGACTAAAACTGTATGAAATATGGCATTTCTATTAATTTGTTGATGTCGTGTCATGAGTAAGGGTTTCGTTAAAGTAAAGATTTTCCTCTGCACAAAATTACTTAACGCGCCTGAAGAAGTTTTCACTTCAAAAACTCAATTATTAACTCTACAGGTGTTGGAGGTCTCGCAGCTACATTGCAGGTATAAAAAAAATAATTGGTTACGTCATGTGTCTATTTACCACTGGGTTCATTGAATGAAATGACTTCATTCTGTTCAGGTTATCAGTTCAAGAGAGTAATTAAGAAACAGCAGCAACAAAAATGCCACACAGCTCTGTTGAAGTGTTCTGAGTCATTCTCTTTTCTCTCGTGCATAGATCAAAGCATGGTATAAGGATAGAGGTAGCTGCAGCGCTGACTGTGCTCTCTTTCCATACTGCCGCGTCTGTCAAATTCAGCTGTGTGGCGAATGGAAACAAAAGAAAATAAATAAAAAGTTTTGCTTCGTTTTGACATTTCCGGCAGTATGCTCTCATCTGGTGCAAATACCTGTATTCTTCTACCATGGATCAAAGAAAAGCACAGTGACAGTTCAAGCAAAGGCGGAAAAAGAGTGCATTTCTCTCAAGTGCCACAACCTTATAAATAAACCTTGAACGAGCTGTGTTGCTATTGGTTTGCACTGTCCCATTGGGAAAAAAGGTTTTTACATTTGCTTAGGTTTACCTATCTTAATGACAACCTATTCAAATAAAAATTATATTTTGAAAATGTACTCGAAAATACCTTTCTAACAATGTAAGATTTATGTGAATATGCTGACGTTAACACAGGTAAATAGTACCACAATATTTTTGATTGCGTAATAATAAATGGATTAATAGAAAATAAATTAAAACCTTTTGAACTTTTTTGTTGCTGCGAAAATTCTTTAAATTAGTTGAAAATTGTTAAAAACTCAAGCATTGTATTAAATATTGGTGTTTTTATAAATACAACTACACAATACGAACATTTTGCGTGCTGCGGGCTTTGTTACCGCTCGTGTATACTTATTTAAATTTTCATGGTTCGAATGTGTAGACAATATATAACATTTTTGTTTAATTATTAAAGTATAGTCAGCGTCTTTGTACGTTTTGAACTAAAAGACATAAAGAAATCACTGTTTCTGTATTTAACCTTGCATAAAACTTAATAAAAACAATTTTTTAGCCTTTACTCCATAATTTTTGAGATACAGATTTTTCAATAATTTTTTATTTGGCTAAGAATTTTCTTGGAAATGATTGTTTTGGATTCTTATTTCACCAGCTGTAAGCTAATTTTATTTGTTTTGTACTATAACTTTACACAATTGAACAATTTTCGCGAGCCTTAGAGGCAAAAGATATAAATAGTTGCACTTTCCCCCTCTAATTTCGTTTTAAAAAAACATGTTAAAACCAAACCATGTAAAAAAGGAGCATGTTAATCGGAGAGAGTTGTTTATGAAATTAGTTTTTTTAGTATCTACTTTTTTATATTGTCACCAAGCTATTTTCTGATGTTGGGAAGAATCAATTTAGACCAATTTATGAAACCAATTCAGTCACCATTTTGCTCTCAGCATTAACGAAAAAAAAACTCCTTTTATTACGTGTATTCTAATAGAAAATCTTACATAAATATTCCTGCAACAAGCATAGAGCTCGAATTAAAAAAAATAACAAGCTCAAACAGAATTCTCCTATCACTTTTAGGTCAATCAATAGCAACAGTACATATTAACTTATGTTTGTGCTTAATATTGGCGTTATGTTGTCGGTTTATTCAGCTTGTTCTTCTTGGTTCTAATCTTACTCTTGCTTACTGTGTGCCAGCCATTTGCCAAATCGAAAAATTAGCATATAAATAAACGTGACGCTCATCTACGTGACATTCACGGTTTCAACTTACTTTGAATGGTAATTGTAGACGGCGTTGCCCATGAGTGCGTGCCAGTGACGAGGTCCTTTGAACCAGGCAGGAAAGTCGCAACGCTCCGCAGGCGGTGGTTTACGCAGCGACATGATGCGAGAACCGACCTGTAAAAAAAAAGAAAATATATAAGAGAATGAAGAAAAAAAAAAATGTTATATTCAAAGAAGTTAGGTTAACAGAAGGAAGGAAAGAAAAGTGGTCTTAGAAGGAAAGAAAAATGTCTTGCGCTTGTAACTTAAAAAGTCGCAATGCTACACCTGCTTCACATTCAAAGAATTTCAACAAAGTTTAAATGCTTTTTTGATATCTTCAAGTGTAAAAGGCTAGGGTCAGGGGCAAGACAACTCCTTATGAACGTTGTTACTAGTACTATTCTGTCAATATAGCATTTTCCAATTTTCTCCAACAACAACAAAAAAGAAAAACATCAATAAAATCAAGGAAACCTGGCTCCAACAAGAACTCCAACAGCAACACTTGACACTGACATCGAATGACATCACACAGGACATTCCTCCACAGGCGACAAGCACCAGCACAAACATCTACAATAACAGCAAAGATGTTGCACACGCTGCTTGGCGAAATCATAATAAATGCAGAGTAAAAGAAAATCGATGCTTGAAAAGAATATAAAACAAAAGCTCTACAATGGCACAACATTGTGCGAGACGAAGGATGTTGACAGTCATGGAAAGACAAGGAAAAAACGGAAGTGTTGTAAAAAGTAGCAAAACGAAAATGTATTAAAAATGAATGTAGTAAAGCGTGTCGTTAAAAGTAGCAAATGTGAAAAAGTTGTTGGGCAAACGTGGAAAAGTTAGAAGTAGCAACAATAGAGATAGAAAGAGATAGCATAAGATAGCAACGATTTTAATAAAAAACTTAAAAAAATAAAGTAGAAAGCAAGGATTTAAATGTTACAAATAAAGAATTTCACACCGGCTAAAGTTGTTGCTGAGAACTTCTTCTCGCAGAGAAGGAAGAAGGAAAAACAATAAATAACAAAAGCAACACTTTTTGCAGATAAAACTGCTTGGTGTTTGTATTATTCAAATAGAAAAAACACAGAAAAGGCTAAGTTACAGGAAAATATAAGGAACAAGATGGAAGGCTTTACGAAAAATCAATTCTGTCAACTTTTACTTTAAAGTTTCGGTCCATGTTTATACTAATACTAGCAACCCTCTGCGGCTTTGCTCGCGATACTGAAAGCATTTTCTCTTTATTTTTGTTGTAACAGTGACTAAGGCAAATAATTTTAATTTCATTATTATTTTAATATTCTCATCAAAATAATAATGAAATGAAAGCTGCAAAAACCAAAACTGTAAAAACTATGGCACGAAGGAAATGTCAAAAGGATAGCCCACCCTAGATTTAACAATATATTTGTGTCGATTAGGAATAATCGCTAAGTCGATTTAAGACAGAACTGAGTTGTTAATGTAGCTGTGTTACAAACATAAGGAACTGTAAATAAACACAATCTGGAGCTTCTAGCATGACCTTAGCCAAAGTTATGACACAAAAACAAAACAACCTTTCATAGAACCCATATGGCATTAAAGAACTTTTTTAACCAAAAACTTAAAACCTTAGCGCGTTTGATTGCCTTGTAAAGGTTCGCATTGGATACTTTTTCGGTATTCGTTTCCAAACCCAAAATTAATAATATTGTGAGAATAATATTGTGTGAATTTGTGAAGAAGATTATAATAAACTTGAAGTGGTTAAGGCAGGATACCACTGGCCTATTATTAATAAATAACACAACGAATATCAAAAATTAAATGTAAATTCATCTCACACCTAAGTAGCTCGTGGCACATGAATCCTTGGGTTTACAATGATCGAAAAAAAGTTTAACGTTTAGAAAATGTTTGCGTTGACTCAGATTCATTAACTTTCTACATTTTTCCAGTACATACAAAACTAAAATCGTCTCTTTTTTTTGCACATGCCCTTCATCTTATCTGCATTTCAGTAGTTTTTTTAATATTTCAAAAATGAAGCTTAACCAATCTTTTCTTTTCTATGAATAAATGATTTTCAAATAATCGCGGAAGATACCTACTCTATATTAGCTTAGTCTTGCTAATAAGAAAAAATAAAAAAAGGTAAAACTAATAATATATGAGTTGCATTGTGGGATTTTGTAATGATTTTAATAAACTTGAATTGGCTAAGGCACCACATAACTCGGGCCTATAATTAATGTAGAACACAACGAATAGGTCAAACTCAAACCTAAGTAACTCGTAGCGTTTAATTCCTTCGGTTCACATCGATTGAAAAAAAAACTTCATGACAGTAAAATGATAGCGTTCACTCAAATTCAAAACCGTTTTAATTTTTCCAGTAAATGTGGAAAAACTATAGACATGTAATACTAAAATGCTTGGCATATTTTTTTTTCTTTTTTTGCCAAAATGTCTTTAATCATACCTGCATTTCAGTAGTGCTTTTTATTTTAAAAATAAAGCTTGGTAAGGGTTTTCTTTTCTTTGTATAAATTTTCTGAAAACGTAGATATAAGCCTTAGAGTAGGCTTAAAATTTGAGGGTGCCGTTTCTGAATAAATTTACACATATTTAATAATACACACACATTGGCGTCGGATGCGGGGGAAAGGGGGGCAGTTGCCCCCCACTTTTTTAGCTAGATAAACAATTTAAAAGGAAAAGTTCAAAAATTATTCAAAATATCAGTTTTTTTTACAACGATAATATTTTTGTATTATATATTTTCCTCTTCTTTCTCTCTTCTTCATAAGCATGCTTGCAGATAACCATTTTCTTTCTCTGTGTTTCCAAAAAGATAGAACAAAATGTAGAGTTTCTACTGCAAACCCACCACTTCAGTTTAAAAGCACCCTTAAGTATGTAGCTTAATGCTTGTTAATTTTGCAACTCTGGTAAAAAAAAATTTGACATGTTCTTAGATGCTTTCCATATAGGACGACATGTTGTACGATAAGTTAGATGGAAAACTAATGGGACTATTTGATTGAGCGTTCGAACGATCCAACTTGTAAAGCAACATCATTAATTGCAAGCTCTCAAGCAGAACACATCCGGCTAATAGCTAAGCAACTTTTAGATGCCCTAACAATTGAGCAGTAATTTTACATAGTTGTACAATATTGTACAATCGGCAGAAAAAAACCAAAAATTTCGACTATCGTTTTAGCTTGCGCATGGTACTACATGTTGTACAATCTGCCATGTTGGTCCAATGTTTTGGACCATGCGAAAGCCCCTACTGTGAATTAGCTGATGAAAATCCACCTCGACGCTTTGAAGAAACATCAAATCCAGTTCCTTCAGTACAGTTGCCATTATATGATCGGCTACGAAAAGATTATTTCGAAATTTTAGATCTTCTCTCAAATGAGATAACGGCTAGATTCGATCAAACAGGTTGATATTTTACTTTTTTTTTTAATTTTGCAAGTTTACACCAGTTTCACTCAACCGACTCACTTCGATTTAACATTCGGTGAGTCGGTTGAGTGAAGCTAGTGTAAACTGGCACTTTGTAAATCTTATATTGTATTTAAACAGATCTTGACACTCTGGAATCGTTGGAAAATATTGTAATCGAAGTCTTCAACGGAAAAGTGTCTTATGAACAAAATCTAAAAACAAAACTTGATCTTTATGCAGATGACTTTTTTGCAGATAAAATTGCTGAAGCGATTGCCTGGCCAAACACCTTGAAATTGTAGTGGCATTGTATCCCAATTTGCGAAAAATTCGGTAACTGTAAAAAAACTATTAAATGAAGTTGAAAAACTTATTGCTTTGCTTTTGACTGTGCCTGCATCAGCAGCTTCATCTGAGCTTTTTTTTTAGTGCACTAAGACGACTAAAACGTACCCAGTGGGCAAAAGCAGGTCTTTGAAGCGCTTCTAGCAGGCCATCATATGGATTTCTTAGCCCTTCCGTGCACGTTTCCGAGCCCATAAGCTTTTTTATATGAAACGAGAAAATTTTCTAGGCCTTCCGCTCTCGCGACTCTAAAGAAGCCTGCTAGAAGCCCTTCTTTAGAATGTACATTAGAAAGAAAAGCGATATAAATATCAACTTGAAATAAAAAACTTATGACAAATTCCAGATTTGAACCAGCGTCCTATCATCTGGCGGTCTGGCATCTTACCCACTCGTCCACCTCAGTAGTTAACAAACGTCAGCTTATTTTGCATCATTACAAATGAAAGTAAGTTTTCGGGAGCGCGGGTTCGCAACCCAGCTCGGCCCAAAAAAAAAATTTTTTTGTATTTTTTTTAAAATCTACATGTTTTACAAATTTTTCTGTCCATTTAAAAATTTTTTTGGAATTTTTTTGTAAATTTCTTCATACAAAAATAATAGAAAAGACTTAGAATTTTTCCATATAAAAGTTTTCATATAATGTGATATGCAATGTGTTAGATTTCGGAGACCTGGGTTCGCGTCCCAACTCGAACAAAAAAAAATTATTTTTTGTTTTTTCTTTAAGATTTGTTTTTTTTTTTAATAGATCTGATCATTTATAATTTCTTGAAAATTTTTAAAAAATTTTTTTATATAAAATAACAGGAAAAGACTCCAAACCTTCAAAAGGTAGGCCTTACAGAAACACTCATCAATGCAGCGATCATGGAAGGTATATTGACGCCAATAAGAGCACTACTAGCATGCATTCTTTTGCGTATCGCTAGCTAAAATGCCCACTGGGATCTTCGAGCAACTATGACACAGAAACGACTCACTCATGCGGCACTTATACACATTCACAAAGATAAAACCGAAGAATTGCAATTTTCATATTACCATATGAAAGATCCTTTAAAAAATGATATTGAAATTGGAAGAACTTTTAAAAATAATGAAATTTTACTATTTTTTATATATTTTTATATTTTTTTTATTTTAATAAAAAATTTGTTTATTCACATTCATGTTTCTTTGAAGAAATTTTGGTGAACTTTTTTTGCACCACCATTTGTACTGCCCCCCCATTTGTACTGCCCCCCCAGATGAAATTAGCTTCCGACGCGCTTGTACACACACTTAATAATACATACAAACACAACACAATTGATCATAATAAGCTCAGGTCCTACAAGATAAATTCTAATTATTATGCTTTAAAATTGATGACATGTACTATGATTTTTTTTTAAGTTATTAAATTCCCTTCTTTTAGTCATCCAGCTTTATGTAAATTCACCCACTTTTGGGTTATGTAAAAAAGAGAATATAATAGGTTCAATATTCAAATAAGTTAAAAATATTTAAAATTTGAATATTAAATTTGTATGGAAAATTCAAATTTTGTTTAGACAATACATATAGAGAATACGATAAGATTGCCAAAATAGGTTCCAATTTACAACTTTTTGGTTTTGGTATTGGTATATATACTGAGGTTACGCTTATTAAATATTTGTACAAACAATCATATAGCTAAAGCAACGCTCAATATATGCTTGAACAAACGTATTTTTGATCATATTTAAATACTAACAAATTTTATTTAAAAGAATTACATTCAAACAATATGAAATCGTTAACCCACACTTATGAATTGCAAAAATTCTATTTAAAATTTTTGAATTCTTAATAAGCCTTAAAATTATATTTGCCAAACAAAATATTACAATGAAAATGTGTCCCTTATTATTTTGCTCAATAATTGTTTTATTTCGTGGTTTTTTAAGTTAATGCAATAAAAACTACAAACGTTGTTCCCTTTTCATCCCAACGCACAGCTGTAGTTGTAGTTACAAAGCAACACGCAACAGTAACGAAACCAAAGCTGCAAGCAGTAACAGCATTAAAGTCAATCAACAGACAACCGCTTGCAAGAAAATTATTTAATTTTTTATTAAAATGTCAATTTTACGACAAAACCATTGATCGTAGATGCATGACATCTTATGCGCACCTTACACGGTCAATCATTAAACGTCAATCAGGTACAGGTGTTAGTAAATATTTGTTTGTATGCGTTACACAGACACGTTGATGGCTTGATCGATCAAAATCTAAATATTTAGATATTTTACAATGCTGGTCAAGCAGCTGGATGTATGTAATGCTATGTTCACACTGACAGCTAAATGTATTTAGAGCATTTACTATATATATTTGTCCCTGTTACTCCTACAACGAGTAAAGGGCCGTTCGTAAATGTGAATTTCGTAAATGCGTATTTAGCTTTCAGTGTGAACATAGCCTAAGGGCTTAATCTTCCGTCATTTCGTTTGCTTTCGTCGTGCAGTAAACATTACTGTAAGGAAAAAAGAAAGCTGTGAATAACAAATTTAAGAGGAAAAATACTTTTTGGCAGAGTTGATAATAATTACTTGATTAGCAAGTAATGGAGTACGCGCGATGGTAAAAAAGAATGCAGAATGAAAATTTGACGATATCATTGATGCGTGTAAAGAGCTGATTGTAATAGATGGAACGGAACGCTATAGAATGTTGAGAAATATCACGTTACAATCTATTACATGAGTTTCTTATGAATTTGATTATAATAAGACGGAACGGAGCGGCACGCGAATTTGAGATCTATTGATTTTGGATTTCTTCGTTGCGTTCCGTAACGTTTTGAGTAAAAATTTTTGTTGACAGATGCTAATATTAATTTTATTCTGCATTTGTGATAAATTTTAATTGAATTCATGTTTTAAAATAATCCGAAAAGAAGGATTGATGAAATTTTTTTTGTAATAAAATATATTTTAGAAAAAAAATTAGCTCCTCTTCCGATGCTATTATAATCACCACTCCGTTTGAAAACGTTTTGTCCCACCACGATGACACTTAACTACGTTCCGTTCCTTCTATTATAATCAGCGCTAGCATCAATCCACACGTACACATACTGGACGTCACATGCTGGACGTCGATTGACCGTGTAAGGCGCGCATAAGACTTTTTTATTGGAATCGAGAAGATTTTTCAAATGTTCATATATCATTTTCAGATATATTTTACTGTTTAGGCAGTAAATGGGAAAATGTGCCGAATTTTACCAAAAATTGAGATTTAAGCCAGTTTCTCAGTCAATAACTTGTTCGATATTATTTATATAAAAATTTTGCTTATACACGAACCACCTATGATCAATTTTGATTCCAATAGTAAAAATTTAACATAAATCTGTTCAGCGGTTCTTGAGTTTACCGGCAGCCACAAACATGCTAGATTGTTAAAAGCTTCATTTTTATATAAAAGTACAGATAAACTCTTCCATTAAGTTTTCCCATTATATTGGACACATCAGAAATTTTTTTTTTTATTTTTTTATTTTTTATTTTTATTTTGAAACTTTTTTAAACCAAATCGCTTGGTACTATAAAATGAAATCATAGCAACATGATTTACATAAATTTAGGGGCATGCTTTACGTTTAACTCAGTTGTATTTCCGATTTTGTGCCGAACAGAAACAACAAAATTTTTTGTTTTGGGTCGTAATAAGTTTTGCTCAAAAAATTGTTTTACAGTCCTATTCTGGCAAAGTAACAATTTTTACCCAGTATTTTTAATATTTCTTTGTATTTTTTGTAATTTTTTTATTTTAAAAAATATTTAAGCTCAAAAAACAAAATTTTTTAATGAAATTGCCACTATATGAAAAGCAGATGACAATTCCTATTAAAATTTATTATTTCTGAGCTTCAAATTTTGTTTTGATATTAAAAAATTACAGTAAACACAAAGAAAAATTAAAAATACTGGGCAACAATTGTTATTTTGCCAGAATTTTGCCAGAATTTTGCTGTTATTCTGTAAGGGTCTTTATTCCAAATGAACTAAGCTAAACTAGAGTAATCTTAAATTTTAACGTAAACTAAAAATTAACCTTTAACTTAAGCTTAAGCTACAACTTAAACTTAAACGTAAATGTAAATGTAAACGTAAACTTAAACGTAACCTAAACGTAAACGTAAACGTAAACGTAAACGTAAACGTAAACATAAACGTTAACTTAAACTTAAACTTGAACGTACAATTTAACTTTAATTTTAACTTTAACTTTAACTTTAACTAGAACTTTTACTTTTACTTTTACTTTTACTTTTACTTTTACTTTTACTTTTAGTTTTACTTTTACTTTTACTTTTACTTTTACTTTTACTTTTACTTTTACTTTTACTTTTACTTTTACTTTTACTTTTACTTTTACTTTTACTTTTACTTTTACTTTTACTTTTACTTTTACTTTTACTTTTACTTTTACTTTTACTTTTACTTTTACTTTTACTTTTACTTTTACTTTTACTTTTACTTTTACTTTTACTTTTACTTTTACTTTTACTTTTACTTTTACTTTTACTTTTACTTTTACTTTTACTTTTACTTTTACTTTTACTTTTACTTTTACTTTTACTTTTACTTTTACTTTTACTTTTACTTTTACTTTTACTTTTACTTTTACTTTTACTTTTACTTTTACTTTTACTTTTACTTTTACTTTTACTTTTACTTTTACTTTTACTTTTACTTTTACTTTTACTTTTACTTTTACTTTTACTTTTACTTTTACTTTTACTTTTACTTTTACTTTTACTTTTACTTTTACTTTTACTTTTACTTTTACTTTTACTTTTACTTTTACTTTTACTTTTACTTTTACTTTTACTTTTACTTTTACTTTTACTTTTACTTTTACTTTTACTTTTACTTTTACTTTTACTTTTACTTTTACTTTTACTTTTACTTTTACTTTTACTTTTACTTTTACTTTTACTTTTACTTTTACTTTTACTTTTACTTTTAATTTTACTTTTACTTTAACTTTAACTTTAACTTTAACTTTAACTTAAACTTAAACTTAGACATAAACTTTAACTTTAACTTTAACTTTAACTTTAACTTTAACTTTAACTTTAACTTTAACTTTAACCTTAACCTTAACCTTAACCTTAACCTTAACCTTAACCTTAACCTTAACCTTAACCTTAACTTTAACTTTAACTTGAACTTGAACTTGAACTTGAACTTGAACTTGAACTTGAACTTTAACTTTAACTTCAACTTCAACTTCAACTTTAACTTTAACTTTAACTTTAACTTTAACTTTAACTTTTCTTTTACTTTAACTTTAACTTTAACTTTAACTTTAACTTTAACTTTAACTTTAACTCTAACTTTAACTTTAACTTTAACTTTAACTTTAACTTAAACTTAAACTTTAATTTTAACTTTAACTTTAACTTTAACTTTAACTTTAAATTTAAATTTAAATTTAAATTTAAATTTAAATTTAAATTTAAATTTAAATTTAAATTTAAATTTAAATTTAAATTTAAATTTAACTTAAACTTAAACTTAAACTTAAACTTAAACTTAAACTAAAACTAAAACTTAAACTTAAACTTAAACTTCAACTTCAACTTTAACTTTAACTTTAACTTTAACTTTAACTTTAACTTTAACTTTAACTTTAACTTTAACTTAAACTTAAACTTAAACTTAAACTTAAACTTAAACTTAAACTTAAACTTAAACTCAAACTTAAACTTAAACTTTAACTTAAACTTAAACTTAAACTTAAACTATTACTTAAACTTAAACTTTAACTTAAACTTAAACTTAAACTTAAACTTAAACTTAAACTTAAACTTAAACTAAAACTAAAACTAAAACTTAAACTTAAACTTAAACTTAAACTTAAACTTAAACTTAAACTTAAACATAAACTTTAACATTAGCTTTAGCTTAAACTTGAAAATTCAGCTAATGTCAAATAATAACGCATACTTTTCATATAAGATATTGTTTTAGGTCTATAAAATTTCTATATCAGTTTAAAATGATTGAATTTGGTTCAAGCAAACTTTATAAAATAGGAAAAATAAACAAAGTCGAAATTTTGAAGCCAAGTTATTGTAAAAGATTTATTTTCTAGGTTACATTTTTTATTTAAACCTATAAACCTTATTAATTAAATATCTTTTAATTTAGATCTATAAAGCAGTATATGTGAAAATTTTACATACTTAAATTCGAAGGATATGGCACCTAATCAATTTTTGGGCTCTTCTTAGACTACCATTTCACTGCGTTGCATTTGAATACATTTAACTCAAAAAAATTGTATATACTGCAGGGCCGTAACCAGGACTTATCCATAGGGGGGTTTTTGATGAACATTTTGGTTGTTCAAAATGAAAAAGTTAATATATAAAAGTTTAACATTTCATTTTCAAGTTAAGTTTTTTATATATTATCTATGTAAGTGAATATATTAAGGTGCTTCGACTTCCATTCGAAAAAAAATTCCATTTGTACCCCTCCAGAAATTAACCTTTGAATGTTTTATAACGATTTCCAAAAAATTTTAGCTGTTACGATAGTGAGCTAAAACATTTTGTAAAAACCTAAAAAAATCAGGTTTTTCGTAAATATATTGGCGTTAGAAAGGTGTAAGAAAGTAAACTGTCTGATACAAAAGGCCGGAAAAGGCTTTTCCCATATGCATGAAAAAAATGTTAAAGTTTTGCAATAACATTAGAGATAAGGTTGTTTTTCGTGCCTTAATTTAAATTTTTTTTTTTCATTACTTTTCACTAAAATTGAAATAACTTCATTACTTCTAATCGTAGTAATCAAGATATCGTTAAAAAGGTTTTGAGTGCTTGCATTCATGGCCAGAATTCCTAAAATTAATACATATTAAAGCTTAAATGTTAATTTTAAAATAAACACATTCTGAAAAAATTTTGTAAGAAATTAAAAAACAAATAAAAATTCATTTCTTTGAATTTTGAAAATTTTTGTTTGAAAATAAAATAAAAAATATCAAAAGTTAAGTCTTCTTTTTTTGCAAACTCTACAAACACGACCTGCTCTGTTACTGTTCTATCACTGTGTATGCTTAAGGATGCATATCCGTGCAATCCGATCTTGCCCATTGAATTACGGAGTCATGTTTTAAGAAATTTTAGGGATGAGAACGATATCTCATTTATCTAAAATATGTATATAAGCTTCATAAATCTTAAAACCTAAAAATTCACAATATTGCTTAAACGATTGACTTAAAACTTTTCCTCGGGACAGAATCCTGAAAAATGTAGGTCAACTTCTTATAATTTATGAGTAACTTCAAATATTCCTCAAAAATTAAGCATGACTTAGACTCTTATCTTTAATTCGAAAGTTAATTACTTAAAAACTCTCGACTATAAAAGAGTTACAATGAAAGGGGCAAAAAAAATGTATATAATAAAAACTTGTTTTATGCCGTAAATTACGAAGAGGTTATGATGCAAGTCCTCCATAAGCAGAGATAAAGAAAACGCAGAACTTACAATAAGCTCCATTTGAATATTTTGAGTGAGCCAACTAAATCCAGCAACAAAACCATGGATGCTGAAATTTAAATTTTCGAGAACTGCTCGATTGAAATTTAAAACCAGTTGTTGGCTGAAGTATACTTTAAAATCTTTCTAGATGGTTGGAATTAGAATTTTTTTTTTCAGTGTACATGTGTATGTAATTCCTGTTGACTCCACTGTTATCATACTGTCATCATCTACAACTGCCGATGTCAAAAACAATTTTAAAATCGGTCAACCCATTTAGATGTTATGCTCTGTGCAAAATTTTTCAAACAAGCTGTTCCATGGGAGCTTCGCTCCAATTATTTAAATGCATTAATTTTATTAAAATTTCGACCCTCTGGGAGGGGTTTAACCCCGAAAACCACCTCCTTGGTTGCGGCCCTGATATACTGTAATGTAGAATTGCAACAATATGTATTCGGAATATGTTTGCTTTTAATACCTACAACTTTGCTTCATCGCAACACTGTTGTCAGCAGTTACGAAGCAACTATGTTGCGAACATCATTGCCACTTTACTTCAGAAAATATTGAGAAAGTGGAGAAAGAGTTTGGCAACAGTGGAGCATGAAAAGTATAGAAGAAAAGTCTAGCAAGGACCTTACACCACAATGTTTGTTGAACTAAAGTCAGTTGCAACGTGCAGTATTTTTGTGGATTTAAGTCTTTGTAGTTAATCGAATTCAAGAATTTGCAGCTATAGAAATGTTGTGACTTCTTTCGTGATCACAACTTCAAGTTAAAAGCTTGAATCACTTTAAATATACCTAACACCTTTACGTTAAACCTTATAAGATTTTTACAAAAACATTTTTTTTATCTTTGAAAATAAAACCAGCAAACAAAACAAACCCTATCTCTTCATCATACTATATATAATATATATATATTATATATATATACCTGCAAGCTTTTAGAGCTTTTCGGCATCCATTGAATACTCTGTTTTCATTGCATTACAGCTATAGTTCATGTTTTTTTCCAGAAAATCCAATTAAAAACATTTAACCTTTAATTATTTTTGCAGATTTTTGTGCTCCTTTTCGTTGCTGGTTTTCTGCTGCTGCTTCAAAATTGTACTTCAAGTGCAGCAGGTTTTCATTAGCAAACATTGTTGTTCGTGCTATGTTTTACTTTTGCTTTTTCTCTGTTCCAATGTTGCTTCCTTTCATCAGTAAAAATATTTGAACATGTTTTTGCTGCATACGAAAGTACTTTAAAAGGTTAGCTGAAATGTTTTTCCATCTTTTCTATTTTCACAAAATGCTAAACTTTTCTTTATGTTTTACTTAACTTTTGCGCTTGATTTCTTTAAAAAAAAGAAAGTAAGAATAAAAACAAAAATAAAGGAAAAAATCACTGTTCAAGCTGCGCTTGGCAAAGAAAAACATTTCATTAAAAATTTTCCACAGCTGCAGTTTATTTTTCATATCCTCTTTCTTTCTTCTATTCCTTTTATTCAGTGTATTTCTATGCAAACTGTACCGAAATTCCTGGCACCCCAAAGATAGAAAATGAAAAATTCAATATGGCTCTGAATTTAGTTTTTAGCTCAGTCTGCTTAGACTGCTGCAGCTTCACTTACATTATTTGTAAAAAAAAAACAAAAAAAAAACAACATTGAAATTGCACTGCAGCAATCCGAGTGCAGAAAAGTATGCAATGGCAAATGGTCAGTAAAACAGGCAATGAAAAAGCAACTTTAATTAGCCAAAACAAGCAAAAATGGCCAGCTGGATGGCTGGTTGGCAGGCAACGAGCAATGAACGTTTGGAAAAATAAAATAGAAAATTTAGAAGAATTACATCGTAACCAAACAATGTTGAATGCAAAGGCACAGGATAGCATGGAGTTTATAGTTTTAGGGGGCTATCAATAAAAGAAAAACCCAACTGAGGCTGTTTTTTGCGCATTTGCCGTTGACGACACGATGGTGGAAGGATTGAGAGTGATACCCTCTTCATGTGCAATTATTTTAATATATGCAAAAGTAAAGTAGTGCTGAGTTCGAATAAGAATGCATTTCTATGAATTCATTCCCACATGTTTTTGTTAAAAGTTTTATTTGACCCGAGTAAATGTGGGAGATACTGTCAAACAGAGCGCAAATTGGAAAGTTGTTACATAAATTAATATTAAAAAAAAAAATTAAAACATTAATTTTATACAGCGCGACAAAACAGTGTTATATGTCTTTGTAAAAAAATTTTTTTATACTGGTAAAATTTGAAAGTGAAGTAATGAATACTTATGAAGAATACTTATCGCAATTTACACGAACGAAGCGTACTGCAGCGTACTTTTCTAACTTGTTTAACACTAAATTTACCATACCAGTCAATATGACTGGTTTTACTTTTTTATTTCCAAATTCCTACTTGGAGTAGGTGTGCATGGAGTTTATATTTTTTTTAAATTTTTACTACATAAACGCTGAAATGCATTTCTAAAAAGCAGTTTCAGTATTATTAAAAATTAATTTAAATTCGGGAGAGAAAGGGTTAAACATAAATATTATGTTAATATTTAGAACTTAAATAAGTGCTGGCATCCTAAATGAATTTAATTTATTTTTAGAATTTTATACTTCAAATATTCCAGTCTTCAAATAATTTTCTTGGTTTCTTAAAATTTGGTCTGCAAATGATGAAAATGTAGTTATTAAAATAGTCTGTAAAATCCAAACCACCGTGTTGATTTTGTTTAAATTTGGTGTGCATTGTAGATTAGATTGTGACATAATAAGTTTTTACCACGCCCCTTCTGCCTCTTTTAAAGCAACGTTTTTTGCTATTGGAATATTTTTAAATTTCGGAGTTTTTTGCCCATTTATTTTTCTTTTCTGTTATTTTTACACCAAGCCATTCACATATATTTAAATTTGCAGAAATGTTTTGTGCAACGACTTTTTCATCAAACATCGTAACATGAGAATGAGGAAAAAGCGATATGAAAATCAAAGTTTTGACTTTTGAGGCCAATATCTCTACTGTTTTTGAATATATTTTGTTCAAGTTTTTTTTGTCAAAAGTTCAATAAAAGCGCTTTATAAAAATATTTTCCACTGTAGCATTGCAGTGCATATATTCTTTATTTTTTCTTCAAAAAAGGTAAAAAATAATGACTTTTTATTAAAAACTCAGTTATGTTTTTTTTTAAGTGACACGGAAGAATGGGTTGCTAGACACCTTAAAAAATCGCAGTTTTTTTTCTCAGTCCAATAGAAAAAATTCATACCTTATCATTAATTGATTGTAAAGAAAAGTTTAATCAAAGAATTTTATAGGAAATTTAATGCTTTAAAAAAAATATATCCCATATCTTTTCCGTTAACCTCACGAAATGATATTGAAAATTTAAGTGTGATTTTTTTAAGACACATTTCATTTTTGTTTATGAATCTTATAACTCGACAATAAATGACTATTATAAAATGCGCAATACAAATTTTTGTAGGAAATTAACTGCTCTATAAAAATGTATTCATATATTTTGGCGATTAAATTAAGCGTTCAAAAGATATTCACCTCAAACTTTCATGTGTACTGATTTTAAGGGTTTTTGATTAGATAATACAGTGCAATTCATATTTTCTTATACGATAGTATTTGACATCAATAACAAAATCTCAAGTCACTTTAGCTCTACCACGTTACAAATTTTGACTGCTACAGGATGGTCTGAAATGAACGCAGATATAACAAAATATCTTTAAGTTTCCGCAGAACTCCATTCAAAATAAAATTTTTCGAAAAAAGACCACGACACTTTCACTTTAAAAATTTTAATTAAATTACTCAATTTCCACTTAATTGAATTTCTGAGCTAAGCCACCTTAATACAACTCTCGTAATTTGTTACTATAACTTATAAAGTATTACGAATATAATTATAGCTTTATACCGTTACGCCGGACCGTTATAACATAACAATTTTATTACTAAATGTAGATATTATTATCGCACGATGCAGTAGTTGCTTAAAAATAAATGTATTATCTTTTCGGTCCGTTTTTTATGTGAAACCTTTAACTCGTAGAGGTTACTTGTTTTGGGTGACCCCTAGTGAAATTTTCTGGAAAATATTTTTTTGGAAGGTTTTAACCTTTGATCTCCCCCCAAAGTTGACTTATAGGGTCTTTTCCAAATAAAGGGTCAAATTGACCCATTCTGGAAGGAGATAGGGGGTTAAAGTGTTCCGAAAAAATATTTCTCGGAAAATTTTAATTAAGGCAAGACAAGAACCGAAGACAATAACCACCCTGAATTAAGTTTAAAATATTATTTTTCGTATTGTTCAATTCCATTTTTGAGCAAAAAAGTCAAATATAAAACCACTGTAAAAAATATTTGTGACGTGATGGAGCAAAACAGGATTTTGACTTTTCTTATTGATGTAAAATACTATCGTTTGAGATTAGTTTGGTTCACTCCCGAGACAATGACCCTCATTTTGTGTCATAGTGTAATCGCAAAATTTTAATTTAATTAAAGTTTTTTCTAAATGACCTTGTTATTTATTATGTTGATTTTATATTTTTACGTTGTTGTTGTTGTTGTTGTTTCTTTGTAAAGATTCGTTAGAACAATTAATTGTTCTAACTTTGACCTTAAGCTCAATAAACGATTTTAAATATCAAAAAAATAGAATATGTATTTAAAATCAAGTATGATTTAAACTATCAAACATTTAGAATTTCTATTTAAATTATATAAAATCAACATAGTTTCAATTTAATTTATAAGTTTTGATAAAATTTACATGAATTTTAGTTTTTATCAACTGAGGAACTTATTATAGAAAATGAGAAAAATATTTTTCAAGTCTTTTTTTGTGTAATTATCTTTGCCTACATTTAAAAAATAAATTGTACATTATTTATAGCTAAGTTAATTATTTATTAATAAAAAAGCAAAATTTTCGTTTATTATGATTTAATTATAATATTTAAAAAAAACTCAAATAATACTTTTATTAATGACAAAAAATTGAATTTGTATGAAATTCATAAATTAAATTGAAATTTTTCGATTGACTAATCAAAAACTCATAAAACTCAGTGCACATGAAAGTTTGATGATGACTATCTTTTGAACGCTTAATTTAATCGCCAAAACTTACGATACCATTTTTATAGAACAGTTAGTTTCCTACAAAAATTTGTATTGCGCATTTAATAAAAGTCATTTATTGTCGAGTTATAAGATTCATAAACAAAAATTAAATATGTTTTAAAATAATCAACCTTAAATCTTCAATATCATTCAAATGGTGAGGTTTACGGAAAAAATGTGGGATACCTTTTCTGTAGAGCACTAAATTTCCTGCGAAATTCTAGGAAACATTTTTCTGTGCAATCAATTAATGATGAGGTATGAATTTTTTCTATTGGACTGAGAAAAAAAATACTGCGATGTGGATCATCTTCCTATTAAAATTAAGAGCTCATTTTTGGTGAGAATTTTTTTTAAGGTGTAGCAGCATATTTTTCCGTGTCACTTTTAAAAATATATAATGAAATAATAAAGAGGTACAATCTGTTGGTAGCAAATAGAGGAGCACAACCGACTTTCGTTGATGCGAGGCGAGCGGAAGTGATTGATGTAACTCTCATCTGCAGGAAGATTCTGAACAGAATAAAAAATTGGAGGGTCGTGGATAGACTAACCATGTCGGACCACAGATCCATACAGTTTGAATTCAAGTACGGAATCCGACGCCAGCGGAATCGCAGGAAGGTCAGGATTCCCAAGAATACAGATCCTGCGAAATATAAGGCGAAGTTGAGGGAAACACTGACCCAAAAAGCGATAAAAGTACCAGGGAATACGGTGGAAGTAGAAAGTCATGTCAAACACCTTAGCTCGGCCATGGTCGAAGCCTACGAGGTGGCATGCCCAATACTTTCAGTAGACGATGGTGATCCAACGCCATGGTGGTGCACGGAAATCGAATCTCTGAAGAAGAAGGTTAGGAAGGCCTTCAACCTGCACATGAGAGGGGGAACCCCAGAAACATGGGCAAATTACAAGGCACGGAAAAGGGAACTGAAGTACCTCATACGACAACGGAAAAGGCAGTCGTGGAGAGACTTCTGTTCTGGGATGGAAACTATATCAGAAGCATGTAGGCTTCAGAAAATGGTTTCAAAAGACCCATTCTCCAAAGTGGGACTGATCCGAAAGAAGGATGGAACCATGGCAGAGAACCTAGAGGAGTCCATGGAAGTTCTGATGGAGGTGCACTTTCCTGGAAGTTTTAAGTCTGATGACCCGTGGACACCCTTGAAGAAAGGAATGCACAGGGTTGACAGGCTGGAAGCCGAAAGGATGATCACTATGGACGGGGTGAGGAGTGCTATACGCTCATTTGCTCCGTACAAAACATCAGGGATGGACGGTATATTCCCTGCTATGATGCAGTGGGGGGAAGATCTCATTGCACCTAGGCTGTGGGGTATATTCGTTACTTGCCTAGCGACTGGGTATGTTCCGAGAGTCTGGAGAGAGGCGAAAGTTGTCTTTCTTCCGAAGCCTGGAAAAAAAGATTATGCGGAGGCAAAGTCGTTCAGACCGATCAGCCTAACATCTTTTCTCCTGAAAACGATGGAAAGAGTGATGGTTGACTGTCTTGAGAGCACCTCGCTGACGCAAAATCCTCTGAGTAGATGCCAACATGCATATAGAGCAGGTAGGTCTACGGAGAGTGCTCTTCACGAATTGGTAAGAGTGACTGAAAAGGAGGTATTTTCAGGAGGCATTGCGATGGCCACATTTATGGACATCGAGGGTGCTTTCGACAAAATATGCTTTGGAAGGCTGCGGCAAGCCCTGACAGAACGCAATGTAAGCCCAATGATAGCAAATTGGGTGGACAATATGCTCAAACACAGGGCTGTCAACATGCAGAATGGTAGAGTAAAGACTAGAGGTAGAGTAAGTAGAGGATGTCCCCAGGGCGGGGTGTTATCGCCAACCCTGTGGAACATAACTGTGGACTCACTACTGGTTAGACTGGATGAATCGGGCATACACACGATAGGGTATGCAGATGACATTGCGTTGGTGGTCTGCTGCAAGTTCATTGACACCATCTCTGACATCATGAAGGGAGCACTCCGAATGGTGGAGGAGTGGTGTCGAGAACAAGGCCTTACCGTAAATGCAGGCAAGTCAGACAATATTCTCTTTACTAGAAAGAGGGTAGGCCTGAGTACAGAACCACTCAGACTTTTTGGAGCTGAAATCAACATGTCCACGAAAGTTAAATATCTAGGGGTAACCCTTGATAGCAAACTGAACTGGAACGAGCATGTAGAAGATAGGATTCAAAGAGCCAAGAGGGTTCTGTTCCAGTGCAGACGCGTTTGTGGTCTCAAATGGGGGCTAAACCCAGAGGCTATGAAATGGGTTTACACTATGATGGTTAGACCTGTCATCACGTACGCTTCGGTGATTTGGTGGACAAAAGTCAGCCAGAAAACCATTAAGAAGAGACTGGACAGAGTCCAACGGCTGGCGTGTGTTGGAATAACAGGTGCAATACGCACCACTCCAACAAGCGCAATGGAGGTTCTGTTAGGTATGCTGCAGTTGGATTTAGAAATAAAGAAAACAGCGGCGCTGTCAGCCCTCAGGATGTTGCGAAATGCTACGTGGCATGGGGCAACGGCCCTGCATGGTCATATTCGCATCCTTGATATTGTACAGAGAGATGTCAGGGAGGCGTTTATGCCTATGGATGGAAGGCAGAGAGTAAAAATAACAGAAAAATGTTATAAAACTCTTATAACGGATGGAGCCGTTTGTGAAGAAATCGCTGGTAGCGATATCAGTATATTCACAGACGGCTCTCTGATGAATGGCCGGGCCGGGGCAGGCGTGTACTCAAAAGAGTTAAGCCTATCCTGTGTACTGAGGCTGGGGAGGTTTGTGTCTGTATACCAGGCAGAAATGTTTGGCGTAGTGCATGCGCTGGACCACCTGATAGATGGCCGGATCAGTGGCAAAAAAATTGTCATCGCTCTCGACAATCAGTCTGTGATTAGGTGTATGCAACGGACAGACATCACTTCCAGGTTGGCCATAGAATGTCTTACAAAACTCAATAGGTGCGCCCAGACAAATGAGCTTACACTTATGTGGGTGAGAGGACACTCTGGCATAGAACAGAATGAAGAAGCTGATTCTTTAGCAAGAACAGGATCAGCAGAAGAATTCTGTGGACCAGAACCACGTATCGCCTTAGGCGACAATATGGTGGCAGGCCTTATTAAACAATGGACGGACTCGGAACACAGTAAAAGGTGGGAAGAAGCTGTTAATTGCAGGCAATCAAAGGCGGCCGTGAAGTGGTCTCGTAGTGAGGCAGCAAAAGTTATCCGATACAATCGAAGGACTTTAAGCTGGCTTACTGCACTGGTCACAGGACACGGTCCCTTCATGTACCATCTCGGGAAGATGACTCTGACCGAGGACGATGCGTGTAGGTTATGCCTAGAGGAGCCGGAAACAGCAGCACACATTCTGTGCCAGTGTCCGGCGCTGGCAAGCATAAGATTGACCACTCTGGGACGCCCATTTATTGGCGAAGCCGAGATTGGTCAACTAACCTATAAGGATATGCTTGAGGTGACAAAGGATGCTTACACGAGGAGCATGCTCACGTACGAGTACTCCGAGCAGTAGTACCCTTTGTCCAATAGGGGACGTAAAGGGACCCACTGTGGTCTGCTTCGGCAAATCCCCAACTTATTATATAAAAATAAATAATTGGTTTTTTTGACCCACCTTATTATATATACCATACTGTACTGGCTGTACTGTTTAATGGACAGTATTATGTTTTTGAGGGTAAAGTGAAACTTTCTACTAATATAGGGATAATTACGAAGAATATAAAAGAACACATTTCTTGAATTAATATAGATATCGCTAACATAAGAAACAAAAGCATGAATTGCACAAATAGTCATTTAAAATAGCATGAATTAATTTAACGGAGGAGCGCTTTTCGCATGAGTAAGCTCAGCAAGTAGTCTCAGTATCCTTGCACTGGAAGGAAAAACCTCAAGAGTAGTGTTTAAAGTTAATTGTATAGTGTCAAAAGTAGTGTTTAATGTTTTAATTCAATTTCTTAACTAAATAACATCAAATATTGTTGTAGACATCTATTAGACGTTATTAAAATGCGTAGCCACATGCGTTTCTAGCAGGGACCGAAATTAACAGTTATTTTTAAATTTCTATTGAAAAAGTCAAATAGAAAGAGTAAGTCTATTCGATAATTGAATATAGCAATGTGATGCTTGTTAGCTAAAAGCTGATTGAGACTATCTGAGAAAGCATACAACTTCTCGTAAGATCTGCTAAATAATGAAACTCCGATAGTTATTTTCGCTTCTCTAACAACTAAGCACACGCTCAGAAATCTTGGATTAAATTCTAATAAAAACTGTATTGTATATATGCCCACACCAGAATTGCATTAGAATCTAATATGTGTCAAATATTAAAATTGAATTCTAATCCCATTATACTAAATTCTAATACAGAATTGGAATAGAAACAAAGTTTAGAACAATACTATTCTGGTTTATATTTTAATAAAATTGTTATCAAGTGTAATACTTCAGATATTAAAAAGTAATACGAATAAAAAATTTTTTATTAAATATTAATACAAATTGTATTAAATAGTAATACAGATTGTATTAAACAGTAATACAAGATGTATAACATTTAATACATATTGTCCTGAATAGGTGAAAGGAAAAATCAACATTAATGGAATAAATTTATAAAACATTTATGGAATAAAGCTATAAATCTTTTATATGTTTACTTACTTTTAAAATTCCAAGTGAAATAAAAACTATTTCTTTAGGTTCTATTTTGACAATGCCAGATTTCTTGATTTTGACAATGCCAGATGCTTGATAGATATTTGTATTATTTTTTAAGACAATTTGTATTATAACTTGTACATAATACATTTTTTATTATACTTTAATACAGATAACATTAAATCAATTTTTTAATATACTTGGAAGTATAAGTTTTAATCAAAAATATATTTTTTTAAAAAAATGCATGATTCCAACGCTTGGCTTAAAATTAATTCTAAGATTTCTGAGCGTGCATACAATTTTTTTGGTATTAGAATTGTTTCTATTTCTATCAAAGAAGTCAGATAAAAACTTAATTTTTTAATTTCGAAGACTGCTCCAAAAAGCTCTTAAGTTTTTTTTAAACGCTTAATCATAATTGTTTAAACCATTATTAGGCCTAAAATTAGTCCCTTTTCTCTTACCAGTATCCATTTTAAGTTCTGTGAGTCAATTTTGTTTCTGATAGAAAGTCTGATAGTGCAAACACATTTATCAGAAAATGCTACGACCAGTCAGATGATTTGAGAACTCTCACGAAAAAAGTCAGTATATAATCGTTATTTTTTGACCAATTTTATTTCGATCAAAAGTAAAACTTAAAATTTTACTTTTATATTTTTGATAACATATAAAAGTTTAAATTTGGCTTATATTTTTTTGATCAAATTATTCCTATATCGCTTATACAGTCGTTTGAGAAATAAATGAAAACAGAATGTGCAATGATAAGCAACTAAGCGATGCAATGCTGCGATATGGAGATCGATAGCAATGTTCTTATCTCAATGCAAAAATGTTAAATGTGTAAGGCCCAAAATACACTGTAGTGCTCAGTCTGCGTGAAACCGGCTTTCTTTGGCAAGGGAGGTGAGGCAGGCGACGTGAAGTGCGCGAAGTTTCATATTTTTTTTAGGGGATGCCTACATCAATACAATCAAACACAGTTCATGTACACAAAACAAAACTGGTCTCACGCAGATTGATCAGTAGAGTGTGTTTTTGAATAACTGACTGCTCACACAGACTGAGCACTACAGTGTATTTTGGGTCTAAAAGAATAAAAAACTTACTTTATTAATTATTTTGAAAATTTAAACTATTATAATAGTTATTAAGAAATAGAACTGTCAAATTTTTAATCTCTATTTATGATCGGAAAAATAAAAGTCAAATTTTTACTTTTGTAAAATAAGAAATTGTTTATTTTTTTGCACAAATTAATACATAATAGGACTCCATCTTACCTCTATACTAAACTACGCTTCAGTATTTCAAACCGAACTGGGAACCTCATTATATCGAGATTTAATAATTTAAATTCAAAACGGCTATTTTTCGTCAACGCCATTATACTTTGGAATTCATTACCGGTTAGCATAAAAGCTACTGTTAGTGCGAATAACTTTAGGCTTTCTCTAATGTCATACTATTCAAACATCTAACTATTACTATTATTTATTAATTATCTCACAACACTTATCACTTTATTGTTTTATTTCATGTTAACACTACTGTTTTTCTTTATTCTTTATGTAATTGCTTAAATTCAAATTTAATCCAACCAAAATTTAATTCATTCATAAGACTTATACATTGCTAGTATTTGCTAGCTTTTTTTATATAGTTTTTGTTTTATATTTTTATCTTATATACAGTGTTGCGCAAAATAATAGCAACAAAATCGATACGCTACTACAAAATCGTGTATCTTTTTAAATATTTGGGACACACAAAAATGATTATAGGAACCAAATTATATATTCATACATCATATTAAAAACAAATCATATTCCAATTTGGTTTCGTTTTCTTTATTAAATTTAAAATTAATGTGATTGCATTCAGTTTGTCTGAGAGCAAAACAAAAGCATCATAATTAATATTTGGTGTAAGATCCATTATTCTTGATAACCCCTGCACATCTGAGCGACATCGACTCTATTAAATTAGATATTTTGGTATTAGGTATATGTTCCCAATTAACTTTCAGGGCTTCATACAGTGCAGTCTTATTGGAAAACCTTTGACCAGAAACTTTTACCTTCAAAATCCCAAAAATATTTTCAATGGGATTCAAGTCATTGTGACTGTGCCGGCTAATCAAGGACTTGAATCCCTTTGCCTCTTATGTAATCTCTGATGAGATTTGAAGTGTACTTCGGGTCGTGATCGGGCTGAAACGTTCACTGAAGTGACATATTCCACTCTGAATGTGGTCGCATCTTGCTTTCTAAAATGTCATTATATACAAATCGATCCATAATTCCATCGATTTTTTGAAATGGTTCAACTTCATTATAGGAAAAATATGTCCATACCATAATGCCATCGCATCCGTGTTCAAAATTTATTTTGCAGTTTCGGGCTTCAAGTCGTGTACCTGGGTGGCGCCGTACCGTGCACATCCCTTCTGAATTAATCAAGTTGAACTTTGATTCATCGCTAAAAACACGATTTTCGATTTTTAACGGTCAAATTTAGGTGCTCTTTTGGAAGACTGAGTCTAAAAAAAAATAATTGCAACTATTTGTCACAATTTCAGACAGAATTGTTTAAATTGTAACACCTCACCTTGTTTTTTATGCTTACCTGTAAGCAAAGGTTTCTCTGCCGGTCTGTAACTTCTTAAAGCGTTCTCAACGGCTCGTCTTCAAACAGTGCTGTGGTGGATATATAAATCAAGTATCCGAACAACCTCTTTGGATGTGGCAAATGCATTTCGTTTAAACACACCACAAATGTTCCTGTCATCACGCAGCGATGTTTTCCGCGGTCGCCCTCTTTAATGTACCGTTGTTACGTCTTTTGTGAAGGTATATTTCTTTATTAATCTGCAAACTATTGACCGATTAATATCAAACTGTTTCACGTTAGATATTTGCGAATTTTTGTTTTTATATTCGGAAATAATTTGTAATTTAAGAGCTTCACAGTATTTAAAACGTTCCATTATAAATGAAACAGTCAATGTCACAACTAGCACAAAAAAACTAAACTTAAATGTTTATGACTTACAAACAATACGTGCTTTACAATAACGGAACTTTTACCAATAATTCTTCGAACTTGTGTTCTCTTTTTAAATTTTTTAAGTTTTGTTGCTATTGTTTTGCTCACAGACAAATTGAATGTAGTCACATTAATTTTAAATTTAATAAAAAAAACAAAACCAAATTTGAATTTGATTTGTTTTATATATGATGTATGAATATATGCTTTGATTCCTAAAATCATTTTTGTGTGTCCCCAATATTAAAAAAGATACGCGATTTTGTTGCAGCGCACTTATTTTGTTGCTATTATTTTGCGCAACACTGTATATATGTGATTTGTTGATTATGTATAATATTCGTTGTACTATAAAAGATGTTACTTTATCTTATTGTACTTACAAGTGTCAAATAAATAAATACGAAATACGAATTTTGATCAAAAAATAAAAATCAAATTTAAACTTATTTTTGATCGAATAAATAAAAGTCAAATTTTAATTGTTATTTTTTATCAAAAATTCAAAGTCAACTTTTATATTTTACTAGCTGAACCCGGTGTGCTTCGCTACTCCCCCCGTTATAAAATAAAATTAAAAGTATTTATATATTTTTCACGCCATCGAATTTTCGAAATAAGTCCACCCCAACGCCACCTACCGTGTCCATTTATACACAAATTATTTTCTTATGATCAAACAAACATACATTCTGAATTTCAGTTAAATTGGTCCATAAATTCAAATTTTCGTTATAAGTCCACCCCAGCGCCACCTATCGGTTCCAAATGCCTATGTTACCCACCGTACCAAGATGAACATTACCTGAAAATTTCATCAAAATCGGCCCAGCCGTTTTGGAGTCCATACGTTACATACATACACACATCCTATTTTATATATATAGATTTTTGATCAAAAATTTAATTCAAATTTTAACTTGTATTTTTGATAGAAAAAATAAAAGCCATATTTTAACTTTTATTTTTGATAAAAAATTAGCAGAAACAGTTACCTAAATGATTGTCAAAAACCGTCATTCTAACCGGCTTTCCTTAAGGCAAATCTGGTAAATCTTCTTTGTATTGCCTCAATTCAGTTAATAGTAACCGCATTTGAGGGAATGCATAAATAAGATGCATACTCTAGTATTGATAGCACTAGCGATACATACATATAAGAAATTAAGCGTATAAAGGTTTTGGAAGACCTAAAGTTACGCTTTTTATCTTGCAAATTTTATGCTTTTACATTTGGATATATTTAGGTGTAAACCTTATTAAGGTAGCATTTGTAAAAAAATACTAATTGCAATAACATGATAAGACACATGATTTCAGAAATAGACTTCTTGTGTTCGTCTAATGAGATTTTGGATATTTCCTAAAAAAACTTATTTGTAAAAGTTTCCTTTTTTTATACAAACATACATTTTTTATAATCTTAGCTACCGATTATTTCGATTTGCTTTAACCAATTGAATCACTCACTTAATAGCCGCTGAACATCATGACATGAAATTTGAGACACTAGAAATATTGAAAACATGTTTCTGATGAGATTCTCTAGTTTAGTAATTCATAAATGAAAAGGGATATTTACGATATTTTGTATTGGGTCTTGTTTTATGTACTGTTGATAAATTTGGCATTTATATTAAATGTTTGTTGTTCACAAAAAAAAAAAATTAATTTTAATGCAAAACCTTATTAAATTTAAGGGAATGTAGCACCAACAAATTTTCTAAAGATCAATTTTTTTTTTATAGAATATTTTAAAGTGAACCTTAAAAGACAACATTTTAATAATATAAAATTGTTGTAAACATATAAGCGAAGCTCATCAAAGTCATATCTTCAAGGTATTTAAACTTTAAACGTGATTTTCTCAAAACAACGTTTTTAAAGTTGGCGTGCATGATGTAAAGAGAAGCATTTATACAATCGCTCTGAAGTTATAATACGTTATTCTACACATGCTAATGATCAGAATGATCTACGGATGAAGAAATTGGCATTAAATTTTTTTAATTACGACAGATTCTTGGAGAAAAAAATGTAAATTTTTGAAAAACGTCACTATTTTGAAATGAATGTATTTGGCTTTTTTATTAACTTTAACTTTAACTTTATTACATTTTTTCCCGGCGTTTTGGTAGTTATTTTATACCTTCGGCACTATTTTGTTATCGTGCAACCAAATATTTATTTAAGGTCATTTCTTTGCCGCTTTGATGCTGATTAGAACCCCGTTTTTTCAAACGTGTCTAAGGACAGTAATCCTGCAAGCCGTATTTTTTGGTTTTTAAAAAAAAAAAATTGTAGCAGACGACGTGGGGTTAAAAATATTAAAAAAAAATATTTTGTATACTATGAGACCAATAAAACATATTTTTAAAGTTTTATTAAGAGATATCTTATTTTATTTTTCTTATTACTTCTTTTATGATTAATTTAAATGTCCTGCGTTCCCTTTAATTGAAAAAAAATTCATTTAGTTGCATTTGAAATTGTGTTAACATTTTAAATTAATTTTGCGCATTAGCTTCGATCTCAAATACGCACAAATTAATTTTAATTCCCGCGTACCTCCAACACAAAGTGATGACATCAAATCGATAAAATCCTTTAAAATTCTACAAAAATTCGTTCAATTACTTTAACTTTACGCATAAGCATCTCAGGTACGCACTTTGAGTACGAAATTCAGGAAAATTTTATGCAAACCTCTTCTTCCTTCCATATAAAGGTGACGACATTAATATTTTAAAAATTTTACATATATCACAAAAATTAATGTGATGTTTGGATATTTTAAAAAGTAATGTGATGTATTTTAAACATATTTTGAATATGAAATCATCACAAATTTAAGTAAAACCTCACTTTTCCCCTAAAAGTAGTGACGTCATTTTAATATTTAACCATTCGTAACTTTGAATATACTAAGACATTGCTGTGCGAGTATTCGACCCGATCGAAAATTGAATATAGTTTTGAAATATAATAGCCAGAAAGACCACAAAAAATTATGTCTTGCATGATTTAAGAAAAACTTTGTGCTTCAATAGAAATAATTTCAAAATTGCGTTAGTTGTTAACAACATTTAAAAAACTTTAATTCAACTTTTGCAGCAACTTCCTGTTTAAACTAATGCTAACATGGAAATAGTTGAAATCAGCAAAAAAAAAAAGATAATTTTAAATTCCTTTGCCAATGCTGCTAGTTTTCACTAACAAAATTTAATTTAATTGGAAACATATCAAAATGATTTTTAATGAAAACAAAGTAAAAATCAATTTCCTAAGATATAATAGGAAAGTAGATTTCTGCGTTCAAATGACACTAGCAAAAATGACGATAAAAGGTTTAAGTGATGGTAATATAAAAACTTAATGGAGGTTAAGTGAGATTGAGAACAAACATTGAGAGACATCAATAAAATGTGGCAAGCACGAGTAAAACAACTGTTGAAATAAGCTAAGCAAGCAGAAAATAAACTTAATTGATTGCACTGTAGAGTCCAACAATCCAAGAGCTAATCTTTCGAAATGAGGAATACATATAATGAAATTGCTATATAAACGCTGTGAAATTTATAAAAGGCCGTATATAGAACAGTCTTGTGGTGTTAATCTAATTCTTCTTATTTGTTTTAATCAAGAAGTTAAAATTACTTACCTCAGCACTGTCTAGCCCATTGCATGTAGCATCGCCAGATTGCGCCAATTTGTACTCAGCATCTTTAGAGCTAGTTATGCCTGGACCACCTGTGAGAAGAGAAGAATAAACAAAAGGAAAGGAAAAATAGTGTTGAATATTTGTAGGGATAATTTTTACAAAAACATTAAACACTAGTTACTAGTTTTTTTCCGTCAAAAATGACGGCCCGGTTAAAATTAAAAAAAACAATTAGTCATTGATTTAATTTTGTTTGAAAACTAAAATATTGTCGGCCCATTACTTGATTTTGAATCATTTGAGAATTAGTTTTAGTTACAAATATTTATTTGTTTTTTTATTTATTTAATTTACTGACAGATGATTTATACAATAGGTGTATTTATTTATTCATTCCGGATAAAGAACAGAACGAATAGAACAGATTGTTTTTTATTCAGAACAGAAGGAGTAAAGAAACAAAATTGGAAAAGAAAGAACATATTTGTTTTATTATAAGCACAAATATATTTTCGTGCATAATTAAATAAAAAAATACACCAAATCACAATTAAAATTACTACATAAATTTTACAATTTTCATTTAGCGCGATTTTACTTCAAACAATCGAATATAACCTCACACACAAAAAAATATTCTTTTTATTCTACAGCAGCTGATGGTATGAAAAGAACGGGTTCGGAATATTCCATAAAAATAAAGAAATACAAAAAGAATATTCCGGATAACCAACACTAAATAAAGAAACAAAAACAGTCATTCCGAACGTCTGGAATGATTAAAGAAATACAGCCAATATCTTTAAGCAAAAACAAAATTAAAGTTGAAACGAATTCAGGGCTTTATGTTTGTAAAATCTAAATGTTTTTTTCGAAAAAGGAATAAAAGATTGTCAAAAAAGCATTCTGCACTCACATTTTATTGAATTGCGTAAGCTGCTTTACTTTGGGGGTCTGGCAACGCTCATGTCATTCCAGTCAAAATGACGTTTTCATTGGAAAGTTTGACCTTTTTAAGCTTAAACGTACTCACAACATTTTGCTGTACGCGCTTATTGTAAAGTTTACAGTGCTTTTAAAATAGTATTTAAAAAAAAAAAATGGAATTAATACGTAAACATTTTGGTACGATTACTTTTTACAACTTTTGGCGTTCGTTATTTAAACAAGAGTGCATTGGTAAGCTCAAATCGACTTTTTAAAATGAAGCCCCATTTAAAGCCTCTGTATATCGGTGGTACACAGAATTCACGCGGGGACGTATTTCGCTCACTGACGAATTTCGTAAAAAGCGTCCAAAATGTGTTGTTGTGCCACAAAACATAGATGCTGTGTGCTAACTGATAAAAATTGATCATCATGTGAAAAGCCATAAGATTGAAAAATCCATGGACATTACTTCCACCAGCATACAAAACATTTTACAAGAACACATTGTCGTGAAAAAGATTTGTTCACGTTGGATTTCACATAATTTGCCAATCGCGTAAAAAAAGATACGTGTCGATTCGTGCAAAGAAACGCTCAAGGAATACAAATATACATTTATGCGCAAGAGCCTGAAAACAAACAGCAGCCAACTGTATGAGTTTTTTTAAAATGCAGCAAATACAATAAAAGTAGCCCAGCTCGAAGCACTTCGAAGCAAATGGTCGTCTGTTTTTTCCAAAAAACTAGTCATGTGACCGCAGTACCACTTGAGACATGTAGAATAGACAATTTGAAATGATTAATTATCATTTGTGTACCTGAAGTGTTCCGAGAAATATGAAAAACAAACAAGCAAACACCGAAGAATCATTCTTCATCAAAAGAATACGAGCTACCATACATCATCTCAAACAAAGGCGTTTTTGAGCACTCGAATTAATGGGCCATTCACCGTACAGTCTTGATTTAGCACACAATAATTTTTTTTGTTCCGCACATCTACGACAAAATACGTGGCTAACGATTTCCGAAACTTGAAGAAGCCGTTGATGCATTCAAAAATTATGTTTTGGGGGTATCTAAAGCGGAGTGGGATAAATGTTATGACAAATGATTTGAACGCATTCAAAAATGTTTTACACATACAGAAATAATATTCTTATAGTGAGCAAATATTTTGCTTTAATTAAGAAAATTACAAATTAATTTTGAGGGAGCAAAGCAGGCATTAAAAATTAAAACCAGGAAAAAAATGATATAATGTAATACATTTATTTTCAAAATTATTGGTTAAAACAAGAATAAAATACTTGATCTAGCACCTTTAACAAGCTTGAATCAAAAAATTTTTTCTTAATTTATGCATCAGTGTTTGCTGGTTATTAAAAATATTGTTGAATTAAGTAATTATTTTGCTTGATTTACGAAAATATAAAATGATTTCAAAATTGTTTATTTCAAGCTTGTAAAATTATAAAGGGTGTTTTTTATAGAGTGATATAACTTTGAGTTAGCATCACTGCTTTATTTGACCACCCATTTAAAAGCTGATAGTTGCTTTTTGTTAAGTTTGCTTTGGCATTTGACTATAGATCGACTTACACTAGAGCAACGTGTGCAAATTGTGGAAATTTTTAATCAAAATAATGGTTCTGTTCGTCAAACTTATCGTGCACTTCGTTCATTTTATGGCGTACATAATCGTCCTTCAGAGCTGCTAATTTGAAGAACAATAGATCGTTTTCGGACCACATTTACTGTTACTGATAATGTGCATTCCGTGAGACGCCGAATAGTGCGCACTGAGGAATCTGTAGCCGCTGTACAAGAAAGCATTGAAGATGATCCCAATCAATCAATTCGTCGCCGTTCTCAGCAACTGGGGTTGTGTCCTTCCACTTTATGGAAGATTCTACGAAAAGATCTTGGCTTAAAACATTTCAAGATTCAACTTGTGCAGGAATTAAAGCCAAACGACCATCGTATGCGCCGCCAGTTCGGCGAATGGGCTGAAGCACAAATTGATTTTGATTTTGAATTTCCATGGAAAATTTTATTTTCCGATGAAGCCTATTTTTGGTTGAATGGGTACGTAAATAAACAGAATTGTCGTATTTGAAGTGAGGAGAATCCACGAGCTTTTGTCGAAACACCATTACATTCACAGAAAATTACTGTTTGGTGCGCTTTATGGGCTGGCGGAGTCATTGGCCCATATGCCTTCAAAAACGATGATGGTCAGAATGTTACTGTCAATGGTGAACGGTATAGGAACATGATTCGAAGTTTTTTCGTACCTCAATTAGCTGGCATTAATCTTGCTGATATGCGGTTCCAACAGGACGGAGTCTCATGCCACACAGCGGGCGCTACAATTGATTTACTCAAGGAAACTTTTAACGAAAAAATAATTTCACGAAATGGCCCAATTAATTGGCCCCCAAGATCGTGTGATTTAACCCCTTGGATTATTTTCTTTGGGGTTAAGTAAAGTCACTTGTCTACGTCGATAAGCCATAAACAATTGAACACCTGGAAATCAACATTCGAAGAGATATCGGCGAGATACGGCCGCAAATGCTGCGAAAAGTTTTTAAAAATTGGTGTTTCAGATTGAGCCTTGTACGTGCCAGTCGTGATAGCCGCATGACCGAAATCATATTTAAGCATTAATGTCGAAAAATTTTCTATCCAATAAATTCCGATTTTTTGACATTTAAAATATATTACAATGTTTTATTATAATTTAAACTTGTATCACTCTATAAAAACACCCTTTACAAGTACTTTCAGTCTTAAATCTTTCAACCTTTAACCTTAAAGTTATGAGTAATAAAACCACTTTCTCACTTCTAATTTGAAGATATATAATAAATTTCGTAAATTAGAGTAGTTTAAATGTGAAACTTAAAACGTACCCCAATTTTTTTTATTTGATTTTCAATACCCAGCCCTCGAACAATGTTAAATTTTTAACAAGCTGGACTCTCTCTCTGAATCGATTACGCATATTTTGGGGTTGTTTCCTGACAGTGAGATCATTGTAGCAGCCGATTTCAATGTCCACAACCCGGCTTGGTTACGTCACTCGGGCCCATTGACATATGTTGGACAATATGTAGAGCTGTTTGCTGAATCGAACCAATTGATTCAACTAGTGAAGGATCCCACTTTTTTCTTTAAAGTGATATGCATAGCCATAACATCCTTGACCTTTTTCTGACTTCGCATCATGAAAAATATGATGTGAGTGTCAACGCACCTCTTGGTAACTCGGACCATTGTACCATCTCCGCTGTTTTTCCATATTCTAACCCCTGCATCTCTACTCCTAAGGCCCCGAAGTGGAGTGCATGGTTTTATGGAAGGGCAAATTGGACTGCGTTAAGCAATTTTTATAGCAGCTTCAACTGGAAATTATGTTTCGCTGATAGAAATGTGAATGCCGCGACTGTCATGGTACAAGAAATTATTTTTTTGGCTATGCGGTCTTTCATTCCCAATAAGATGAGAAGCATTAAGCCAAAAAAATACTCATGGTTTAATGAGACTTGCAGGATTGCAGTTAGGTCCAAGGAGGAAGCCTTTCAGAATTGGCGTTATAACAAGAATACTGATACTAAAAGACTTCGCATCGAGGCCATGAATCACTGTAATGCAATTTTAAGACGCGAAAAGTTTCTGCATGAAGCTCGTGTTTGAGAACAGGTTCTTTTCTTCTCCAAAGGAAGCAAAAATTTTTGGTCATTTGTTAAAAGAGTAAAGAATCAGATATCGTCATCGATTCCAACTCTTTTAAAAGATGACCAAATCTTCACTGCTTTACTGTTTCTTCGCTGGCTAGGGCTTTGCACAACCTTTTCAACATCTCCTACAGAACATGGGTATTTCCATCTTGTTGGAAGGTGGAAAATGTCCAGCCGGTACCTAAATAGGGCGATGCCACGAACCATGCAAACAACCGACCCATTACTATATGATCTACGCTTTCCAAAGTTATGGAGAGCGTAATAAACTTCAAAGTTGTAAACTATCTGGAGCACAACCAACTGCTCAGTGACCGTCAATATGGTTCCCGTAGGGCTCGCTCTACTGGTGATCTTATTGCGTACTTAACCGAAGAATGAAATAAATGCGCTCGTTTTTTCGGTAAGAGTAGGGGTGTTGGTTTTGATATTTCAAAAGCGTTTGACCGAGTTTGGCATAAAGCGCTCGTGTCTAAACTTGTTGTATATGGTTTTGATGCTACTCTTAATATGAATGGAGTGGATCTTGTGGAATCAGCCGCTCTTGACGTTCTGGGCATAGCGATCCAATCTGATCTTTGTTGGAATGATCATATTTTCGATGTGTCAAAAGAAGCAGGCAAGTGTCTAGGTTTTTTTAAACTCTGCAAAAAATATTTCACTTCAGCTGATCTTCGCATGTTATGCACCTCATATATTAGCCCGAAAATGGAGTACAATTCGCACATTTGGGCAGGGGCTTCAAGATCATATTTAGAGTTTCTGGATCGAATTCAACGTCGTGCGATATATTTGATAGGGGATGAAAGTATTTTATCCTATCTGAACTCTCTTGGGCATCGACGTAATGGTTGTTGCCTAAGCCTTATGTATAGGTATTACCATGGGAAGTGTTCAAGGGAGATACATGACCTGACGCTACCAGCTCGTGTGTTTCCCGGTCCATTCGGGTAGCTGTCCAAGCCCGCCCCTTTACCAATGCCTCGATGTCCATCAGAACCTCACATTACCGAGATAATTAGTTTTTATTCGCACAGAAAGGTTATGGAATAGACTCCCTGTGAGCGTGTTGCCCGGCAAATCTAACCTCCAACTAACTATCACCCATCTTCCGAATCTACACTATGCTTACACATTTATAAGGAGCATCCCCTGAGCGTTGGTTCAGTATAAAAAAAATTGAATTCTATAGCCATTTTAATAGCTCTTCAATATTACAAAAAAAAATCAATTTTTGATGTTAAACCTTTTAAATGTTTTAATTTATCATAAGATATCAGAAAAAAGTTACAAATAAGAAATTTATAGTATTTTTTTAATGAAATTATTGAAATACATAATTAAATAAAACAATTTCAAAATATTACAAGTTTTTGTTTAATGTAGCTAATTATTTACTATTTTCAGGTAAAAGATTCAAAATAATCTTGTATATATCAAGCAGGACTTTCTAATTTTCAGAGCAAGCAACGTGGATCAAGCAGATTTTTCTCTTTATAAGAAAATGAAAAATTAAAGCATTCTTATATTAAGAAAATTATTTATTTGGATGAAACAAAATCTTATCAATTCTAGGGAAAACAAACTTCTCAAATCGAGCAAATTATTCTCGTTTTCAGCAAATTGTTTACTTGGATCAGGCATATACTATTCTTAATAAGAAATTTAAGTTTCTAATATTAAGAAAAACATTCAAGTATTAAGAAAATTGTTCCTTGATTCCTGCAAATTCTTCTCAACTCGAGGAAAATAAGTTTTTACAATTAAGCAAATTATGCTTAATTTCAGCGAAATGTTTAATTGAATCAAGCAAATTTTTCTCACGAAAGCAAATATAAGACTTGAATCTAGAAAAAATATTCTAGAGTTTTAAGCCAATGTTTCTTGAATAAAACATTTTTTCTTAATATTATGTATTTTAAATTTGCTAAGTTCTAGTAAATTTATGATTGAATTGAGAAATTTACACTTAACTGTAAGCTCAAAGCCTATTTGCTTGATTCAATTATAGAATGATTTCTCTCCGTGTTATCATAAGGGAGAATATTTCGAAAAACAATGAAGCTATTTTCAATTAAAATAATATTGGTCTTTACATGTATTCACGAAATATACGTAGCAACCTCGTATATGTATTTGATGGTAAGAAAAAGTAACTCACCCATCAATGATGAGATTTTTTCGTACACAAAACACCGATAGCGTTCCTCATTCGAAATGGCATGATGATGTGACACCAAACCGACCAAATAACGCGAGTTGCCATCCTTCCACGTAGCGAGGCAGGTTAGCTCTTCCACTAGAAATATAAAATAAGAAAACCAAAAAATTGGGAACTTCAACTTAAAATTAAGAGGATTGATTTGAAATTACCTGTGCTCTCAGTGCCCTGTACATCTGGACAGGCTTGAAAGCTCAAAAGCAAGCGACTGTCTTCCGTGCAGCTGTCGATGTTCGAAACAGGACTCTTGCATTCACCATGGCCACGATTGTAGGTAAAAACAAAGGGACCTTAAAGTGAAAGAAAATGTAACCCAAAATGTTATCAACAGTGCACGCTTATGGCCTACCTTTCAGCGGGCACTTGACTGGCTCCGCGCTCTCCCGAAATAACGAATACAGCAGCGCATCGCCAGGAATCTGATCACATAGATTTTGTAGCGTTTCACGTCCTTTGCAGAAATCTGAGGGACATAAATTTGCGAAAGAAAAACGACGAATAATTTTGAAGTAGATGAAAAAAGGAGAGAAGAAAAATAACAAATTAATGTACAGTATTTTCTAGGGTTTTCGTTTTTTTGCAAATCTTGAGCTTAAATTTTTTTCTCCACTTGTTATCGAATACAAGTTGCAATATTAAAACACGAATTTCTCGCAATGGGCGACAAAACAAATACAAAAACAACAATTTCTGTTTATGTTTCAATACAAAATATTATTATATAAAAAGATATTGTTTAAATTCATCATTGTAATGCATTAAGTTTTACATGTTAAAAGTTTCAAAATTCAGTAGTAGAGAAAAAAAAAATGCATAAAAATACTTACTGCCCATCCTGTATATTAAAATTAAAAAAAAAACCAAACAATACTCACATCAAAGAGCTACGAGTTAAAAATAGTTTTTATAATTATGCATATCTAAAACAAACACAGCAATAGTTTGAAGTATACTTTTGTGCAGTTCATAACGGTTTTATTTTGCAATGAAAGTTGTCAGCTCCTATTTTATTTATTGTTTATTTTGCATGTTAGCAAAAGCGCCAGCAAAATTTTAAGTAAATTAAAACGATTTGTAGTATACGCAGAGCGAAAATAACTTTTAAACTGGAACGTAGTCAAGAGGACGTTTGTGCTGTTTTTATTTAATCCTATTTTCAGTGAAAAGTATCTTTAATTAAATTAATAAGCCAATAAGAACAATTTTTAATGAAATCAAGCTGTTTTTGGTCACCAAAATAACAAATTACCATTCCGTTATGGTTTTTTGACTTAATTTATTTTTTATAAAATTTAAATTTACAAAATAAATTTTCTAAAATTTTCTTAATTTCCAAAATAGTCAAGCCTCTAAATAATTTATGTGAAAAATTTCCTCAATAGCTTTTTTAAATCAAACTTTATGTCCACAATGACGACATTTTAAAAAAATTGTTTGTAAAATTTACATTGATTAAACAATTAAAACTTATTATTTTATGCTATTATCTAAAAGAAACATTTTAATTTTATTAATTTATGCATACATTTATTTCCATGATGATCAAATTGTCTGCACTGTTTCACAAATGTAGTTTTCCTTTTTTGTTAATGTTTATTAAATGTTTCGGAAACTTTTTTGTTTTATTAAAAAAGGAAGGCATTGGCTAAAGAGAATTAAAAAAGGATTGAGGCAAGGAAAGAACACTACGTTAAAATTGTTTTTTAATTACTTAATTACATAATTACTTCACTACCTAATTACTTAGTAGCCCAATAGAACTACAGTGGAAATTTAAGTTACGTAACGCCAGTAATATCACGACAGATCAAAAAGCCTATTGAATAAAACAGGAAATAAACGTATGTGAAACTTCTAAAAAAAGTTGTACACAAAAAGTGTTGCTCAATTATTGTTTATATCTTTAAGTCCTTGGGGTCGATTGTTGTCATTGCTTTTACTTAATATAGTGCCACTTAACTACTACGCAAATATAAAAAACATTTTAAAAATTTGGCTTTTTCATTTTTGCTTTTGATATTTATTCGTACAAATCGTACGTAACGCTAGTTTGGAAATGCTCATATTAAATATATGTTTTTGGCGTTTGATCAAAAGTTGCCAGTTTTTACAAAAAAGCGTTTCAGTACTTTTCGCAACTTTTATTGCTCAGAGACAATTTATTTGCTTACTCTCTAAAATTTTGTAACTTGCAAGTTTTTGCCACAAAAGTACGTAAACAAATCTTATTCAAGTGATTTATGAGCAGTAAGGACGAAATTCGTTGATAAGAAAATATGCAAGTATACAGTAAAAAATATGAGCATAAATTTTATACTATTTTGTATACATATAAATCCAAACCAAAAATGTTTTAAAAGTTATACCATCAAATCTTATAAATTTTTCCAGACCATTTTTCTCGTCAGACCAATCGAAACCACTATATTTTTTAATTTCCCGATTTCGGTGAATTTTTTCTTTCGAACCAGAATATATTTTGATTTTCACATGATATCCATGTATTTTTAAATTATATTTGTTTTATTATTTTTATAATATTGAGTGGTATAAAATTTATAAATTGTTTGGAATAAAAAAAGTTTATACCCCACAAAAGTTATAAAAAAGATAAAATTTACCCACAAATTTTTTACTGTGTACGTCAGAGAACTGCAATGAGTATCCGACAGAATTCGGATACTCAAATCATACCCGAGTGTCGTGCTGTTCTGAACTCTATCCATACTTATTAATATGTGTAAAATACTTATAGGCATTCGGCTCATTAGCATTTTTTCGGTTATAAGTACATTCTCATATCCGAGAGCGGCGTGATCCGATCCACTTCGAGCCGTTTTCAATGAGTGCGTTGAGTCAGTTTGTTACAAAAGCGCTCGATCCGAATGTATTTTGAGTGTACTCTGAGTACTGCTCCTTCTCTGCCAACGTCTCTTAGGCGCCTGTTACACGTTCAATATTTATTGTGATACTTGGATCGCGATCCAAATTCATGGATTGATGGATCGCGGTTGAATGCTACACGTTCAATATTTATCGCGTCAGTATTCATACAATTTTTGCTAAGTGTGCTCACGAAAACCTAACTGCACAAGTACTTAAATGCACAGGTAAATGAATACCGTGAATACCGGTAATTTTTATTTCACCGCCTACTACCGTATCACGTATTGACGAAACAAAATATGCTACACGTTCAATATTTATTGACAGTTTTGCGATCCGCGATCCGCGATCTAGATTTCAAAATATTTAAATATTTTGCGATCTGGATCACGATCCGTCAATATTGCATGCTACACGCTCAATAAATACCACGATACTGTATATTGATCAATATATATTGAACGTGTAACAGGCGCCTTAGCGTTAATTAGTTTTTTTTTTGTGTATGCACTTTTCATAAGTATTTGTCTGCAGGCCATGTGAGCTCTCATTTTTTGTTTGTTTTTTCTCGAAAACGAGTTTTTGCTATTTTATTGTTGCACTCTATGGAGAAAGAAACAATAACAACGCTTGTGATTTTGGTTTGTTAGACATAAACAAAAATAAAACAAAACCAAAATGCCGGCGCACAGTGGTTAAAAGTTGGAAATAAATACCAAAACTGATGATCTCTTTTTGTGATTTTTTTTTCTTTGCGTTGCTTAAGAATATTCAAACTCACATGATTCCAAAATATTTATCAGAAATATATGTATATAGGTTTTCTGTGTAGACGCCTTAATATACGATTGATGTAAAAATGTTGAAAAAATTTCGTAAAATATTGATATTTTTCAAGAGTTATTACAGACAATTCAGAAAACGTATTGCAATCTGGTTTTTTTAAGTACACAAAACATTATTGAAAAAGTTTTTTGCATTCTTGAAATATTTTTTTTTTTAATTTTGCAATAAATTTCTTATGCAAAGTTGATATGACAAAAAAACGTAAATTTATTTTTTTGCAGAATAAAACATAATGATCTATGGATGTCGACGATATTTTAAATAAAGAAATGCTTTTATTGGACTGTAAGTTGAGCGATTAAAAAAAACTGACAGAAATTTTTGAGTCCTTGAACAACATTTGGTAAATGCGTTTAGAAGAAAATATAGATATGTTTAGTCTCAAGGTTTATTGCTATAGTCATTTTCTTTAGTATTATTTGAGGCATTTTTTGTTTAACGATCACTTCTTACGAGTTAAAATCGTTAAATTTTTAATGTAAATAGTGAAAGCATTTACTTACTAAATACGATAAATGCTTTAAAAATGTTATTATGCTTCTTTTGCAATACTTTATATTTGCAGAGTACTTAAATATTCTATAGTGTGTTTCTCAGTCTATTAATTTACTATGTTAATATATATTAAATATTTTTTTAAATAATTACAACTAAATTGAATTAGTAAAACAATAATGTGATATGTATAAAGTTAAATTAATTCACATTATCTTATAGCTTACTATGAAACATTTTAATGAATTTCGCAATAAAATGCTTTCAAAACTATTCAAACATTCAAATTCCCTTGTCAAGAAATGTTCTTCAAACATCTTCAATTAGCTGAAAGTGAAATATATATTCTTTGATTCTAAACAACAGAATTAGAATACGTACACGGAGAAAATTAATTTGCTTGAATCAAGCAAATGTTTTGCTTAAAAGCAAATCAGCAAAACTTTGCTCAATCACAATGTGATTTAAGAAAAAGATTGCTAAATTGCAATCACTCCTCGATTATTTAGGAAAAAGCAAAATTTTGATTACATTCAAATTTTTACTTAATTTCAGCAAAAATTTGCTAAGTTATTATAAATGGGAGGAGCAAATGCTTACTTAATTCAAGCAAATATTTGCTTAGTTGTTATATATTAGAAAAGCATATTTTGATTAGTTTTTGCTAAAATTTTGCATAATGTTGAAGTGGCTTAGAATCAAGCGCAAGTTTTGCTTAACCACAATACTAATTTTGCAAACAGTTTTCTCCGTGTATGCAAGCCATGTTTTTATGCTACACGACCTGTGCTCACTTTATCACAATGCTAAAAAGTATGCTATTATCTTTTTTAACTGTTGATAGTATCACATTTACAACCAGTGCCAATTTGTGGCAAAAAGCATGAGGTTCACTCCTTTTTTTGGAATTCAAACGAAACGATAAGCTTTTTTTGATGATTTTGTTTTTGTTTTTATAAAAAGCAACAAATAATATTTTTGAATACTATAAACCTTTAATTTAGACAGTTTAGATGCAGCGCTTCATTGAACTTGGAATACGGAAAAACACGTGAATTGGAAAATTTCGTATGGGAGGTGGGCGTGGTAGAAAATACTTTTTTTATAATAGACATATATTGAAGATTTCTGACAGAATGGTTCTTGTATTGGTTTAAGACAAAAAAAATATGGCGTTTTAAATATTTGTGTTGTATGGGAGGCAGGCGTGATTGAGGGCGGATTTAAAAATATTTTTGTGTGTATTCTAATAAGACAAATTCCAAATAATACACAAAATTTAATTGGTTTACGATGAGTCCTTCTATTTATTGACAACTTTTGTATGGGGCTCAACCACTGTGCGGCGCACGTGTCTGTTTGCTTCTTGTGCGTAAACACGTGCAATAGAAGTGTAATTTATATTATGCGCATGTGATTTGGTAACTGAAGGCTACAGAAAAATAAAAAAATAATTTACAAATTTAATAATAATTGCTGATTGCAGAAAATGAATGACTTACGATACTATCGAAACTGCGTATTATTTTTAAGCCTTAACAACGTTACCTCATGCGCAGCTTTCACTGTGCACGATAAAAACAAAAAGCAACACAAGAATAACACATCTGTTATTCAGCATTTAGATATGCGTAGGAAAAAATAGCACAACACAAATACAAAAGACTCGCTCACTATTTACTGCTGCGCTCTACTGCGCTCTACTGCGCTCTCTTTCATATCCGTGGCAGATGAGCCGAGTGATTCGGCTACTTGTGTCGATTATGAGTATTTGGGCAAGTAGGATAAGTATCAGCAAGACGACAACAACCATAAGTAGTTATGAACCGAAAAAACCCGATCTTTCCTGATCCGACTCATGACTTAGGATACTCATATTTATTTGAGCCGCCGCATTCTAGTTTCGTAGAAGAGAATATGAGTCGAGTTGTGTGCGCTTAGGGTGAGTAGGTTTTTGTACTTATTTTTTTCGGATATACTCAGAGTCGCAAAAAAGCTATCCGTTGCAGATCTCTGGTGTACGTACGATGATCGTTTTTACTATTGTACATTGGATTTATTATTATGAGCAATTGAAATATTTTGTGGCACATTTAATAATGCCTTTTGGCGTGTACAAAATTCAAGCACACGTTCTTGAGCACTTTTTGCGACTTGTTTTATATTATTTTCGTTTTTTTCCGATACTTACGACAAATTAATTTAATTTTCAAAACTTTGAACATGTTTAGTAATAACTTAAAAATGATAAAATTTTACTGCTACTTTCCCCTGCTATATATTTATTAACTTGAAAATACGATAGAAAGAAACAATAGGAATACTATATATCCTTATTCTATCTTTCATGAAAATCATAAAATTTTATTGCTACTTTCCCCTGCTATATATTTATTAACTTGAAAATACGATAGAAAGAAACAATAGGAACACTATATATCCTTAATCTATCTATCATGAATGCACAAAGCAGAGTAGAAATCTGATCGTGGTGTACTTGGCGCCATCTAGTGCGAGAGTGAGAACTTAAAATAATTTAACTATTTGTTTGTACTCAAAGCTTTTACCTTCAAACAAAGGTCTCTCGCTGTCGATGTTTACAAGTTTCGCATTTACAAATTTGCATAAAAGTAGACTCTAAATTGATCCAACAGTTCTACATCTACTGCAACGTTTAAAATGTCTTCGAAATTAGTTTGTGTATATGTTAAGCGATTGTTTCTTTACTATCTCATTCTCTCGCATGCTCAATAGTATAGATCAGTGTCGGGCAGCTTTGCACACCTATACTTTCTCATCTTGAGTATGTATTAATGAGCGCTTTAAAGCTCACACTGAAAACAAAGTAGTGCTAAAGCGCTTTTTGTAAAAATTTTACTAGGCATTATGGAATATTTTTTTGCTCGGATTTTTATTGCGAAATTAAATTATAAAGTATGCGAAATGTCAAAAGGAAACAGACCGACAGACGGATAATGTGAGATACAGATAAGCAGACGGAAATGTAAAAAGGCCAGCTAATAGTAAAAAACAAATATGTTTTTTTTGTGTTCTTATGTTGCTTATTGTGATTTGGCAAGGCTAAATTGACAGCGTAAGATGCTTTCATTATACGTATTTGGAACTGATCGCTATATGATATGATATGTGGACAATCCGCTTTTTAATAATTAATTAGTTTCTCCATCGCATGCCCCAAAATTACCTTATATTGGCCATGCAAATTATCGTAATGCCTTGTTATGCATAATTTTTTTAATTTTACCTCTTTGTTGCCGCGCCATGCCGTTATTTTCTAAAAATAAAAAATTTTTGTCATACATACTTCCAAAAATTTTGCATACATACAATTTTATACAGTGTAATCTTACGTTATATCTGTGTCGATGCTTAATAACAGCTTAAGTCTTATTTCAAAGGTTCCAGAAGTCTTGCTTCAAAGTTTTCAATCGCCATATAAGTTATATGAAAGGTTCTTTTGTTTTTGCGTTATATCTTTGGCTAAAGTCATGGTAGAAGTTCTAGATTTTGTGTGTTCATAATGATATATACGTTGACCACAACTATATCAATAACTCAGTTCTGTCTTAAATCGACTTAATCTGTTATTGCTTATCGACACATATATAATATAATATATTCAAGGAACATGCAAGCGCGGATCTTATCTGCTTGACATTCGCTTGAACACTGAAGCTTTGATCGTTCTGTAGGTGAGATAAATACATATTTAACTCCACAAACACAATCTCAGGTGTGCAAAGCTGACCGACACTGGTATAGATGTTTAATTAGTTTTTTTCTTATGTCATTTTTCGTTTCATCAAGTTTCAAATCACAACGATACTAAAGAAACTGAATTAAAAAAATATTATAATTTTTTAGAATTATACTTGAGCTAAAGCTAAATAAGTTCATTAATCGACAGTTTGCAATAACAACAAGTTAATTTTCAAGTTTGTTCTGCAAAAACAAACCGCCAAGCAGACTAGACAGACTGATTCGATGATCGCTACATCAACTCTTCAGTTGTCTTCTGTGGCTTCTGCATATAACCTTTTACGCATAACTTCTGTTTAATCAAAACAGAGTTATTAGTGCTTTTTTGCTTTTCAAAGCAATGTTTTTCTACTATTTTGATTCTACAAAGATTTATTGTTGTGCTCTTTATTTACTTCTTCACGCCTTCTACGGTTTTATACCAGATAGATTGCTAGATCCTGAATTGAGTCGTTATAAAGAAGTTCTCGTAAAAACATGTAACTCAAAAACAAATCTTGGCATATGATTAATCCATTAACCGCGGCTCTTAAACGCTTTGTACGATTTCTTTTAAATTGCGTGTGTTTTCTAATATTGATCACAGGAACTAACACACCAAATTTCATTTTTGTATCTTCCACCGTAATATAGATATAAGTTGGATATAAAAATACCCAAACGTCGTTAATGGGTTCTAAGTGGGCACAAATTCCTTCTGCAACGACAGTACAGTTGTATATAAGGAATTTTCTACCAATAGCAGGTAATGTCGGTTAGTTTGCTAAGATAGATGTTACATTTATTTTTTTTATACAATAAATTTTTAACAAATCCCAAATTTTCAAATTTTTAAACTTAATCACTTTTAACTTTGAAAATGTAATAATTAAAGCAAAAATTTCTTGACACACTCCAAAAACAATTTATAGCTCTATGTTTTCTAAAAGAAACAAAAAAAAAATTAAACACTTTGCTGTTGCCAATCATGAAATATGATCAATTCTGCAGAAGCATACTCATGGTTAAAAAAATACCCATCCGCTGTTAATGGGTTAAAGACAACATAAATGCTGTTTAGTGCTATTGCTTACAATATATTTTAATTTTGTGCAATACAATAATATTCTGAGTTGTATTGAGTTGGATCAATTAAATTTCAGACCCTTTTTTTCAATACTATCCACTCAATTTAGTCCTGATAGCAAAGAAAACTGAATAAGGTTTACTTGAACGTTCGACGATATTTTGGTCGAATTTACTGCGATTAAACCATACTCGTCTTGAAAACAAAATTGTTACGACAATTTATCAATAATTATCACGATTTAAATTTTATTATGAATTTTCTTTTACCCATTTACTGCCCGCCTTTTCTAAAAGACTAGAATCCAGGTCTGAACATCCAGCTAGTTTAATTTCTAATTCTAAAAAAAAAAAATAATTAGGTTGTATACATGGTTAAAAATCTTGTATTTAATACAAGTATATACTGAAAATATTACTGAATTTTTTTAAACTTTGCGGTTTTAAATTTAAACTTTTTAAATACTAACTCATTTTTAAGATTTAACCTTACTAAAATTTAAACAAAATAAATATTACAGCTTTCCTTTTAGCTTTTTGATTTAAATTTAAGTACAAAATAAATATTACAGCGTTTTTTTAGCTTTTAGATTAAATTTGAGAACAATTCTGTATTACTTTTTTAATTTTTATACAACTTATACTAAATTGTAGTACATTTGGATGCTACATGAAAATTTGGACCCGTAAAAATTTAGCCTGGCAATGCTGAGACTCAATTTAGGTGATTTGGCTTATATGCTTGTTTAAATTTTAAACCAAAGCTGTATTAAAACCACATTTTAGTATTTTGCATTAGGCTTGGCCATTTTAGTTTACTGAAAAGATCGCTCTTTTTAGTTCAGTTGAGTTAAATGAACTAGTTCGTTCATATTGTTCTTTTAGTTCATTTAGTTCGCTCGTTTCGTGCACTCGTTCATGTTGTTAGTTCATTAGGTCTTATAGTTCGTTTGGTGTTTTAGATCGTTATGCATGTTAGCTCGTTATATCTTTTTGTTCAATACAGCGTTACCACTTTTTAATACCCTAATTCCTCAAAAATTCTTCAAATTTTAATGAAATTCCTCAAAACCTTTTATTCAAATGATATTTTTTTTTATCAAGTAAACATAAACAAATATATTTTTTCCTACATATTTTCTATCTCATTGGATATATTTATTAACCCTTTGAGGACGACATGCAACCACTGTAAATTTTAAATTTTCTTTTGTGGACTGTCATCACCGATGGCTATACAAAAGTGAATTTGAAATTTAAAATTTTTACTTTAAAGCATAGGACTATGTTTGTTTGCGTGAGTTTTCGCTGACAACATTCATTTATTTGTTGCGTAAAAATTCTGACTTATATTTTGTTGCGAGTAGTTTCGTTTGTAACGTTTCTCAGAGTGACTCAAAGAGTGAGTTAGGAAATTTCATATGATCTCTCTCTTTTCACTTTAAAATAAATAGGCAGTACAATTGAATTGTCATGAAAAAATTTCGCTTAGAACATGTAGCGATAATTTCACGCAGCAGAACCGAAGTACTGCTTTGACGAAAATTTTGTGCAAATTTCCAAGCTTGTTTCGCAGCTGTCGTATTTTGTATAGGATATTTGAGTGGAATTTCACATGAAACTGAACAGAGTACTTAGCTTAAGTATTGAAAAAATCCGGAAAAACCAATCCGGAAATTTTCTTTTTTACTTTGTTGGAGTGGTTCCATAAAAGTTTTGACATAATTTGAACAAGGAAATATATCCGCTCGTCTTTGAAAATCGTTTGTGGTATCTTTATCTGTAGTCTCTGAGAAATCGGGATCAATATATACCTATGGAAAAAATATATTTTGAATTCCTTGATTTTTTTTCTTTTAAAATTAAAACAAATTAAAAAATGGCACACGTTAAAAGCAACTTTGATTTCTCATCTTTTAAGCCACTTTATGAAAATATCTCGAAAATTGTGCTCACACGACTTAAAAATGTAAATAGGTTATTTTTCACCCACTCGATGTCGAAGGATTAAAATGCTTTATTCGTTCCTTAAAAAAATTTTTAGACTTTTTAGTTTATGTACGTATGTTTTTGTTAAAAAATTTTAGCTCTAAGTATAAATTATAAGTATAGAACTTTATTTTTCCAATTCAATTCAAACATGATTTTATTTGATTCAAATATGTCATCACTATTTTTCTTAATTCCTCCTTTAGAAAAAATAAATGATGAAACTGTCTTTGTATCGAGTCGGTTTCTCAAACAAGTGTTATTATTTACTAAATACTTGCTAAACTGATGCATTAGAAAAAAAGAATAGTAATGGTATTACTTTTTCTTAATTTGTAAACATAAATATATCCACTGAATTTTTAATATTAAAAACCCGTTTTTAATACGACTCTGGATCTAAAAAATAATCGAGTAAAAAATAATCACCACTCATTATCGAGATAATAAACAGAAAAATTTGTTTGAATTTATATGCTCGCTTTTGCTGGTTTTTACGTGAAGGAGTGCTCTAAAATATCTTTAACCCAATAAGGACAATGATGCAATATGGCATCACTAAGACGGTATCACATAAAAATTAGTCAAAATAAAAATATGGCCAAAATTAGCCAATGAGTAAATAAATTTTCTGGTTGATTTAAAGAGTTAATTGATAATTGCTACAATGGAAATAATAGTCAGTGCATACCTTTGCTTCCGATGCAGACTGCAACCATGTATGTATTCTTTTTCTTGTATTTATTTTATGTTTAAACTGATTTTAGCTAAAACCGTACGCCAATTACTAAGTTCGTTTGCACTTGTTTAAATTTATTTAATAGTCACGGGGAAACGCAATCGGAAAGTTCAGTTAAATTTAAAGGTATGTTTCTACTAACCGGAAAAAGGTGCTGCCAAAGTTTTTTTTGTGTATATATTAAAAAATATTTAAAATATTTTTAAATTCCTCAATAATTCCTCAAAATAAAATTCCTCAAAAATTACTCACAGCCACTTTAAATTCCTCACGTTTTGAGGAGAGAAAGAACGAGAATCAACGAACTAGTTCACATAGTTCATTAGTGCGAATAGTTCAATTGAACTAGTTCGCTCGTGAACTACCCAAGCATATACTAGATTTGAAACCAAAGCTGGTGTGGACTTATATATAGTAGAGAAAAGTTTCAATTTTAGTCGAAGACTTCTAACCGTGTTCTAATATCAGGGTTCAGAATATTCACACACCTTCACTCACAAACATTTGCTTGAAGCACACAACACACAATTTTATTTTCATTTCATTTTTGTGTGTAACGCAGTTATCATGTTGTTGATCATCCAACATGAATTCTTCGTTTTAATATTTGTTTATGCGTCACACACTCAAACAATGATCGATCTCAATAATACTCTGTGTTTCAGTTTTACACTTATGTTTGCGTCAAAATGTTCATGTTGGAGAATTCAGGCCTTTGTCAAAACCAAAACAAAGACAATTTTTCCAACATGAACAAGTGGTGTTTGCAAAATTGTCTTTGTTTGCGTCGGTCATTAAGATCGATCACTACCGTCGTGTGGTGTAAAAAACAAATGCTGTTCTGGTTGCTGTACAGCGTATTGAACTGGTTTTTTTTTATGATCAAAGAACCAAGGCATTCGCCTTATACAAACAAGGTTTGGTCTTTGACCTGAAAGGAAAGGATAGATTATTTAGAGGAATTTCTTGGAACCATACGTGAATTATTGATTAGGCGAAACAACCGTGAAAGACAATTTTAATTGCTTTTAACCGAGGCTAGTGTTATGCCTTAACCTCGGCAAGCATTTCCAGCTCTTTCTTAGTTGTTCCTGTCCATTAATTTCACATTTTCCACAATTTAGCTGTGGATTTGTTGTTTTCCATAATTCTTAAATGTGCAGGAAAGAATAAAGAAAGTGAAAAGAACCTTGCCCGAGCCCGGATTCGAACCAGGGACCTTTGGGTTGAGAGTCTAGCGCACTCTCCACTAGACTACAATGGCCGACAAGTGTAGTTTGTTGGCCAAGTGTAGCAAATTTCGGCGTCAATTAGAAAATATTTTAAAATATTAAAATAATAGCCTAATAATATGTCTTTTCAAGAGTTTTAAACGTCATTTATCAGTGTTAAGGGGTCGCTGATTTCGAATCTAAAATCATAATTTTAATATTCAAGATGGTGGACAGGGTTGCCACCTTAATTTTTTGTAGTTTTATGAATTCGGGGCTGGCAAAAAAAATGGTACACCAAAAATGGGTCGCTGAATCCGATCCGTTGTCAGAATTTCCAAATTATAAAAATTTCTAAATTCGAAATCAGCGACCCCTTAACACTGATAAATGACGTTTAAAGCTCTTGAAAAAACATAATATTAGGTGGCAACCCTATTATTACAAAATTTTATAATTTGAAAATTCTGACAACGGATTCGGATTCAGCGACCCATTTTTGGTGTACCATTTTTTGTGCCAGCCCCGAATTCATAAAACTACAAAAAATTAAGGTGGCAACCGAAAAGACATAATATTAGGTGGCAACCCTATTATTTAAAAATTTTATAATTTGAAAATTCTGACAACGGATTCGGATTCAGCGACCCATTTTTGGTGTACCATTTTTTTTGCCAGCCCCGAATTCATAAAACTACAAAAAATTAAGGTGGCAACCCTATCCACCATCTTGAATTTTAAAATTCTGATTTCAGATTCGAAATCAAACATAAGTGTTAAACTGAAACACAGAGAATTGTTGAGATCGATCATTGTTTGAGTTTGTGACGCATAAGCAAATATTAAAACAAAGAATTCATGTTGGATGATCAACAACACGATAACTACGTTACACACAAAAATGAAATGAAAATAAAATTGTGTGTTGTGTGCTTCAAATAGTGTTTATTGACATTTATGTTGGAGATTTCTGTTACATGAGTGAAAATTTCTGAACCCTGGTTATTATACATAATTTTTTTTCTTGTTTTTGAGTTGAAGTGGTTTTTAACAGCGAAACAATCCGCTTATGATATATGAATAAACTTTTTTCTTTACCATCATCTGCAAGAAAAAATTTAATATTAATCATACGACAAGTGGAAAGAAACCTGAAATCCATGGTCAGATCTTTGTGTTATATGTTTTACTTTTTGTTTAAAGTAACACTATTAGTAAATTTTTAATATTTACTTTTTGTTCTTATGTAAGCTTTTGTTGATACTAGCAATAAAACATAAACAAATTCTGATATAGAGGCAATGACAGAAAATGAATGACAGGTACGAACTTTCGTTCGGTAACTGCATTTATAACTGAAGATGTATTTTTTACCACACGCATAATAAACTGAGGCAAGCACACAAACTCATACTGGTGAGGAAATCAAGCCAGTAACTACCAACATCAGCAACAACAACAACAACTGAATGGGGCCTGTGTTCAATATTAAAAATTTTTGGTTTAAGTTTGGTAAAAAAATATTATTAATTTAAGAATAACATTCATACACAAACACATATTCAGACATTTGCATACTTATTACATATATATATTGTTGCACTTCCATTCGAGGATGATGAGTTTTTTTTTTCGTATTGGCAGTTGTTAGTGCTGCAACATTCAACAACAACAAAAAATGGCCTCAGTTATGTTATGCGGGCTATAAAGAGAAGTATGGGTGTGTGTTTGAAGTGCAGGTTTGTATAGACTATATTTATTTATATGTTTCATTGCACGTTTTCAATAATACGATTGGCACGTTTGTATATGTGAGTGTGTGCGTGTGTATATTTGTGTTGAGTGCGTGTAGGTCGCTGTTTTTCGTGGTTTAATTAAAATGATTTATGGCTCTACATGTAATTTATATTTTATGCCTTTTTGTGTTGGTTGTGAGTGTGAGTCTTACACGGCTAAAAATCTTGGACTAAATTTTAAACCTTTTTGGATTACATATAGGACAACACCGAAAAAATATTACTTTTTAGTCCAAGCAAAAGTTTAAAATTTTCTAATCCAAAAAGATTTCTTTTTAATCCGCAAAAAGTTTAAAAAAAAAACAATATAAATATCAACTTAAAATAAAAAAATTTTCTGACCAGTTCATGATTCGAACACATGTCCTCTGATGTGCTGGTCAAACACCGTATCCACTCGTCCATCTCAGTTATTAAGTAAGAGATCATTACGAATGCAAGTAAGCGTGTAGTAAGAAAGCATGCAATCAAACAGAAACGTAGGTTCGAGACCCAGCTTAGTTAAACTAAAATAAAAAAATTCATGGCCAGTTCGTGATATGAACACACGTCCTCTGATGTACTGGTCCCACATCTTATCCACTCGTCCAACTCAGTTGTTAACAAATTTTCGCTTCTCCAAATTTTTAACCGTGTGGTGTTTGAGTATTTTTGTTGGATGTTTCGAGCACCATGCAAATAATTTTATTCATTTGTATTTTTACGGTTTTTAATTGCGTATATGTATGTATATAAATGTATACATACAGTAGTGGCAGAAACAGCAACAACAAAATCAACAACCATGACAGCAACAAATTTTCGATTGTGCATTTGTTGTGATTTTTTTTTGCTTGTACGAAGCTTTTTTCGATATAATCGTTTTGTATTTTTGTACTGCAACTTCTGCCACATAAAGCTGCATGCAAGTATTCAGTAAGCGTTGCGTTATCCTTTTGGCAAATCCTTGTTGCGTAATGTATTAAAATAAAATTACGCCTGGAATTAATAAATTAAATCAATATTCTTTAGCAGTTGATTGCGTATTTGTGCAGCACGTTGTAGGTTTCGCTGTTGTCGTTGTTGCTGTTGTTGTGGTGGTTTTTATTTTTGCCGCTATTATATAACTTCGTGTACAATTGTATAGTTTTCCCTGTTCATTAAAGTAATTTTGTGTTTGCTGTCGCTCTCGCTGTTGTTGTTGTTGCTAATTTTATTACGCTCCATATGCAGCTTTCACTAATTGTATGCAGAAAATTTCACTTCCACTCAATTTGAAATTTTATTAAATTTTTCAGAAAAAAACAACCATACAATAAACCAGAGACAAAAAAAATAAAAAAAATTGCATGCAATTTTAATTAAATTTGCATGCAATAAATATTTAGAGCGGTTGATGATTCAGATTTGCAATTCTGGTGTGTGCTCGTGCCATGTTTGCTTAAAAAAATATGAATTATTGCTGTTGTTGGTGTTGGTTCTGTTGTTTTTGTTGTTGTTGCCTGTATTTAATTATTATAATTATTTTAAAATTTAATTTATTGCAAATAAGTTCATTTATTATTATAATTTAGCTGTCAATGATTAATATATTTCTTTTAGGCTAATTTGTTGTGGACTTTAGTCATACATATTTAATATAGTTTTGTTGTTGATGTTGTTGTTGTTGAGTTATTTAAGGACTTTAAATTTCTATTCTTTTAAAGCTATAACTTATTGTACAAGTTAAAACTCAGCAGTAGATTTGTCGGAAGTAACTGCAGAACTACCTCAAAAGCTCATTAACAAGTAAGTAAGCATTAACTTTTTAAAAAAATATATAAACCTATTATTAAAAGTGGAATATAATTTGCATAAAAGTAATGCAGTCATATTTGTTTGGGATTTTATTTGTCAAAATAAGACCAAAATCACTGCGAACGCAAATTCATAGCACAAACTCGAACAACGGTAACACCGTAATTTGTTTAGAATAAACCAGCTGAACAAAATTATTTTAGGACGCTTTTGGACTTATGGAATCAAAACCAGAAAAAATTTTCTAGAAGAGGTGTTGGATAAAGGGTTAAATGGACGTTTTTCCATTTTTTTAGAAAACAACATTAAAATCGGTTGCATTCAGAAACATAATCTTGCACATGATTAGGTAAAAATAATTTTTAGTTCAAAGATCATCCGATACAAAAATGCCGCCTTGGAACATACAAAAATCTGAAATTTTATTGTGTCCTTCTTAAAATCAAATTACTTTGAACTTTTTTATCATCCAAAATATCGGGTTATTGAGAAAAACAAGTTTTTATTTAAGAACAAATGCTTAAATGAACTTGTTCATTAGAGTGGAACGTTTTTGGACAATAATGAACATTATGGTGCTTTCCGATCTTATCCCACAGGCGACTTAAAATAAATGATCGAAATGAGTTTTGCGGGTGGTGGGATGACATAACGTCCACGGACATAAGGTCCACGGACCTTATGGCGTTTTCAGATTGGAAAACGGAGCGATTTTTAATACAAATTGTTCAAATTTTAAACATTGATTTAAAAAATTTATGATCTTAGTTTAATTTATTCCAAAGAGCATTTCAGCTGTTCTTCATAAACGTAAGGAAGTCATTCATCTCATTTGTAGCAGATTTTAATATGTTCGCGAAACTACAAGCCCTAACCACTAATAATTCATACCCCCAGCAATATTCTGCTTTTTATTTTAAAAACAATTGTTACTATCTTTCTATAGGTGTTTGCGTTTTTATTTTACCTTCGTTTAAAAGGTTTTGAAGTCTACTTTAAGGAAAAAAGTATTAAAAAAAAATCATTGAATCAGTTTTTCAAAAATAAATATTTATTTATGACAACCTAAAAATATAACAACTTAAATTGACCACTAATTATTCATACAGCTCTTAAATATTCAAATTAATACTTCGTTACGTCTCCTTTTGTTGCAATGACTTCTTGACACCGTTTGGGCATTGAAAAAATAAGCTCCCGACACTCTCTTGGAGTGATTGAGTTCCAAATATTTTTAATTTTTTCTTTTAATTGCTCAACAGTCCTAGCAGGATCATTCCTTAACCGTCTTTTCATTAATGCCCACATGGACTCTATCGGGCTAAGATCAGGGCTTGACGATGGCCAATCTAAGACAGGAATATTATTGCTGTGCAACCAATTTATTGTTTTTTTTGCTGTGTGGGGTGTAGCACCGTCTTGCTGGAAAATGTATTCGCTCATGCCAAGCAATTCCACAGACTGAGCTAAATTATTTTCGAGCAAATGGATGTAGTCTTGGGCCTTTACTGTGCCGTTAATAAACTGCAGTGTACCAACACCCTTTGAGGAAATACAGCCCCACACCATGACACTTGCAGGAAATTTAACAGTGCGACGTAGACAATCTCTATGGAAGGCTTCCTTTTTCGTGCGTATGACTCTTGCCCTTTTATCACCTACACAAACATCAAATTTAGATTCATCACTAAAAATTATGGAGTCCCACTGCCTTTGCACCCAGTTCTGTTTCTCCTTTGCCCATGCTAAACGCTTACGCTTCTGCAAAGCTGTTAGCAAAGGCTTTTGTTTCGCCTAAGGATTAAAAGTTTTTATGTTATCTTATTTAACATCATATCAAACATACCTTATAAAACTTGTACGATAACTTGTGTAAATTTTTCCGTGTCCACTCACGGCTCACTTGCTTCCCAATTACGTTTGACCATTCAACTGACAAATTTCTAACGGAACTTCGTCTATTTTTTTTAATTATAGACGATAAAGCACGCAAGTCTCGTGCAAATATTTTTGTAGTTCGACCTCTTTTGTGGAGTTTTGTTGCAATAGATCCAGTTTTTTTGTATTGTTTTATTAATGATTGAACAGTGGGTTTTTTTAAATCCAGTTCTAACGAAATTTGATTATAACTTTTACCAGACTTATGCTTTAATATGACTAATTTGCGAATTTCTTTGCTGACTGGTCTTCCGCGAGCCATAATGAACCAAAACGCAATAATAAATTGAAACAAAGAATACAATAAAGCAAAGACAGAACTAATGCATCGTCAAGGGCATTGATAACGGTAAAACACTTTAAGCTTAATAAAGGGAGACGTAACGAAGTATTTATTTCAATATTTAAGAGCCGTATGAATTAATAGTGGTTATTTTAAGTTTTTAATACTTTGAGGTTGTCATAAATAAATATTTTTTTGAAAAACTGATTCAATGAATATTTTTTTAGTACTTTTTTTCTTAAAGTAGACTTCAAAACCTTTTAAATGAAGGTAAAATAAAAACGCAAACACCTATAGAAAGATGTGAACAATTGTTTTTAAAATAAAAAGCAGAATATTGGGTGGGGTATGAATTAATAGTGGTTAGGGCTTGTATATATTTCCGCCAGTTCCATTTGATTGAATGAAAGCATGTTACAAACGAAATAAACAGAACAACAAGATCGACGAAATGCCATCTTACTATTTCATATATGAGTTCTTTCAATCGCTCACAAACATCATCTTTGCACTTCTAGTCGATCATAAAACTCGTGTAAGCCGTAAGTGTGTGAAAGAGATGTTGGTCCATTCTGCTTAGTTAAAAAAAATTATTGGAACTGTTTGGACATGCTAAAAATAAATCGAAGGAACTATTGGAAATATGTCCGACTGTGAACCAAATTTTAACGAACTATACAGCTTCAGAACGACCCATCTCTACTTGGCAAAATGAGCCAACATCGCGAATATATAATGGTGTACAACTAGTTTTTATTTTGATGTAGACTCAACCAACACTCAGGGGATGCCCCCTATAAATGTGCAAGCATTGTGGTGATTCGGAAGATGGGTAATAGTTAGCTGGAGGGTGGATAGATGGAGTAGTGTCGGTGAAAAATTGTTTTAAAAATGCATAGCTCAAAATTGCCGGGAAACACGCTCGCAACGAGACTATTCCACAACTTTACCGCTAACTATTTCGGTAATGCTTGGTAAAGGGATGAGCTTGGATAGCTGCCCGAGTGGACCTGGGACACGAGCTGGTGGCGTCAGGCCATGTATCTGCCTTAAAAACTTCCCATGGTAGTACCCATACAGAAGGCTCAGGCAACCAACATTACGTCGATGCGCAAGAGAGTTGACAGAAGATGAAATACTTTTATCCCCTATTAAACATATTGCACAACATTGCGACTTACTTTTGGGTCATTCTTTTACAAATCGCACAAATTTTGCAAAAAATAAAATTTGACATTGACATTTGACATTTTTTTAAATTTGTTTTACGTAAAATAAGCTAACACGTGTGTCGGGATTTTTATCGGAACATTTTTTTACTGAATACCGCTAGGTAAAAATTGTGAAAAATGGCAACATTTTGCCAATGTCTATGTTACTTAAATTGCAATATCTCGGGTTGTGCTATTTTAGTTTTGGGCCCGTTAGATAGATAATTTTTTTTTTAATGCTATGGTATAATATTTTTTTTTTTTACGATATAAGATAAATGTATAAAAATTTAATGAACTTTTCAATTTGCTTTTTCATGCCCTTAATCCTGGTAAACTACATTTTTGACCAATCAACGCACCGTATATTCTTACAAAGAACAAAATTCTTAAAAGAATGGTGCGATTTTTTATAGATTTTATATAAAATTTTGTTTATATTTTTGTGGATATAGCAGTGATGGGCAAACGCACACAATTTAAACAGCTTGCAGGTATGTGTAACATTTCAAGCTTACGGTGCATGCACTAGCTCGCAAATAAAGCCTTCAATTTCATTGCACTTATTTTTACTACACCTGAAAATTTGGAATATAATCCTTTATAATAACTAGTGAAATGGAAATACACTCACTTAGAGACAAACACGAAACAGAAGAAAATGGTGTTCATCATTTACTCTTACTAATTCCTTGATTAAACAGGAAAATTTTAAAATTTGCACTGGCAGTTTTTGAATTATCTGAAAAGTATTTAATACAGATTGTTGCACTTAAAGCCACTTTTATGGGGAACTCTAATTTTTATGGTTATAAAAAAAACCTTAAATGTGAAATTCTACTCAAACTAGTTCTGCATCGTTAATTTTTAAAAGCACACATAAAGGTTTGCCACACGCACATAAGCACCTAAGCACACACACACATACAGACACACATACAGCCGCAGAAAACCAATACAGCAGCTCAAATTCTTCCACAGCTTCGGCGGGTTGCATTGTGCATGTGTATGTTTGACTGAGTATAAGAGTAGTTCTAACATTAAAATGGGTTTGGAAGTGGGAGGAATGGACGTATAAAACTCATTTGACTCATTTATCGTATGCATATCCTTGTTGTTTAGCTGATATCCAAGAATTCATCATTTTGATGGAACTCCAGCTTAAACCAGAATGAAGCAAAGCACAGTATAAAGTTTTATATTGCAGACGTATAAAATAACAGACAAACAAACAGAAGACGATTGCACGGATAGACAGAGCGAAAGGCAGACAGGCTAACATAAGTCGTTGTGAATCTGTTAAAACATTCACAAACCAGCTAGATTACGAGAATGTGCAAGAACATCGAAATGACAGAGATAGAAGCAAAAGTATACAAAAGTAGCACACTAGAGAGAGAGTGAGAGTGAGAGAGAGAGAACGAGAGAGAGATAGTTAAAGCTGTAAACAAACAAACGGACGGTAAGCCATGATGGGAAACATAGAACAACAACCGCAGAGCTGAAGATTTTGAGATCGTTAATGTGGTTGTTTATGTAGCGGTGAGCTGGGAAAGCTAATGTTTAGGTAAACAGAAAGAATGGAAAAAATATTTAAAAAAGGGATACAACCAGCAAAGTAAAAATATAGACAAGAAAATAGAAGTATGAAATTAAACTCTGAAAATATTGTTTTAAATACATATAATAGTTAATTATAATATTTCCATATTATAGGAAAATTTTGAACAGCAACTTTAATAACACAAACTTTGTGATAAAGTTGGAATAATTTAGAAACGCAGAAATCCTTTCATTAATCACGAATATTCCTATGATACCAATAGTTTCTTTAAAAAATCAACAGTTGTAAAGGATCTTGGCATTTACTTTGATCCAAATCTGTCATTCAAAATTCATAAAGATTATGTGATTTCCAAGGCTAACTCAAAGCTAGGTTTTGCCAAAAGAAATTCCATGGAGTACTCTGATACTAACACACTAAAATATTATACTTTTTTGAGCATGGTCAGATCCATTTTAGAATATTCCTGTACTATTTGGAGTCCTTCTTATACAACAGATATTTACAAAGTAGATAGAGTTAAAAAATTTTTCTCGATTTGCTTTGCGTAATACCTGCTGTTCAAAATTAAACTGGACTATGCAAAAAAAACAAAAACGGTTAATTATTTTTCAATATTTATTTTATCACTTTCAAAATAATCACCAGCGGAGGCGATACACATATGCCAACGTTTTTTCCATTCTTGAAAGCATTTTTCGTAGGCCGATTGCGAATTCTCTTTGATGATTTCAATCGTCTCAAAATGTTTTCCACGAAGCGATAATTTGAGTTTGGGAAATAGGAAAACTTCTCACTAGGCCATATCGATATTGACATTGTTTTTGGTCAAATAATCGCGTACAATGCTGGAATAAAGCTGGTGCATTATCGTGGTGCAAGAACCATGAATTGTCCTTCCATAATTCTGTACTCTTTCGCTGAATATTCTCTTGTAAGGACTTTAAAACGCTCAAATATTATTGAGCGTTGTCTGATTGATCTTGCGGAAGGAATTTTGAGTGCACGACACCTTGAGAATTGAAGAAAACAGTCAAAATTATTATCTTATTTCACCAGAAGGGTGAGGCAAGTTGTAAACTGATGTACGACCTTTTTAAACAATTTTTACCACTCAAATGCCTACGTACGTGATTGAACAGATTTCCATTAGGTTTTTTGCAACATTTTTAATGCATTCGGACAAGAAATTCCGTTGGTCTCTAAAACACATTTTCAAACACACTCTTTGCTCAACTGTTTTGTTTCATTATGAAATTCGCAGGTCAGACTCGAGGTGAGCTTGTTTACAAAGCAATAAGAAAGAAACTACGTGCCAGATTGCACTTAAAATTAACGCCCAAGCTTATAGCAGTGTTACCAACATTCAAAAATTCAAATCATTAGCTTTATGCCAACAGTTGTTGTTTTAGGTTTGCTCGTCGTATGATAAAATGGCCGATGAGATAATAAATTCTTGCGATCGCAACAAAGGCGCTCCTTCGAACAAGTGTCAAATCATGAAATCATAAATGTTGTTGAGTTGTTGTTGTTATTGTTGTTTCCTTATTCAAAACTTACATGATCTAAATATCTCACAATTAATATCATGTTATTTTTTCATTTGCACAGAAGTTATGCATATATTTCAGAAAATGCCGATATGTGATATCTGCTGTAAGCTACTTGATTTCTGATCGAAGAAGCAAATAAGAAAACATTTTTCTGTATTATTTATTAAAGAAATTTAAGTTGTTTATTTCCAAAGTACTGAACTGTTAGAACTTATATCTTTGTATGCACTATGTGAGATCGTGACAGTGATTTCCTGAGCAGGCGATTTCAATGTCTAAAACCTGGCTTAGTTACGTCACTCGGGCCCATTGACATCTGTTGGGCAATATGTAGAGCTGTTTACTAAATCAAATCAATTGCTTCAACTAGTGAAGGAACACACTTTTTTCCTTCAAAGTGATGCATAGCCATAATATCCTTGATCTTTTTGTGATTTCGCATCATGAAAAATATAATGTGAGTGTCAACGCACCTCTTGGTAACTCGGACCATTGCACAATCTCCGCAGTTCCATATTCTTACCCCTGTATCTCTGCATCTAAAGCCCCAATGAGGATTTAATGGTTTTATGGAAATGCAAATCGGACTACGTCAAATAATTTTTAAAGATAAGCGTAAAAGATGAGAATCATTACCCCAGAAAATAACTCATGGCTTAATAAGATTTGCAGGATCGCAGTAAGGTCTTTCTGCATGAAGCTCGCATTCGCTAACAGGTTCTTCTCTGACCAAAAGAAAGCAAACATTTTTGGTCGTTTGTTAAAAGAGTGAAGAATCAGACGTCGTCATAGATTTAAGCTCCTTTAAAAGATGACCAAATATTCACTAGCTCGGCTGATAAAGCGAACCTATTGGTTAGATTTTTTGCACAAAATTTCACTCCCTCGTATAGCAATCAGCCACAGCTCCTTGTTGCGGGTGGATAATTTGCAATGCGGGAGATATACTTTAGAACGAGAGCAGTTAAAAGGGTCCTTAAAAATCGCAACGCAAACAAAGCCCTGCAAACTACCCACCCATTGCGATATGCTGTACGCTTTCCAGAGTTATGGATAGCGTAATAAACTTTTACATCATGAACTGTTTGGAGCATAAAAAACTGCTCAGTGACTGTTAAGATAGTTTCCGTAGGGCTCACTCTACTGGTGATATTATAGTATTCTTAACTGAAAAATGAAATCAATGCGTTCACTTTTTCGGCGAGAGAAAGGTTGCTGCTCCAAGTATATTTTTAAAAGCATTTGACTGAGTGTGGCATAAAACGCTCGTGTAGAAACTTATTGCATATGGTTTTGGTGGTAACTTTGCTTGATGGATCAAAAGTTTCCTCAAATGCAGAACTATTAATGTCGTAGTTTACTGTATTTCGTCCAAGAAGCACGCCATCAACGCAGGAGTACAGCAGTATTCAGTTCTATTACCAACCTTATATCTGGTATATATCAACGACCTTCTTTTGTTGACGCATATCCCAATACAGTCGTTTGCAGACGACAGCATTTGTGATTCATACTAATTTAAACTGTTGACGCATATCCCAAGTTCTATGGAGATTGAGAAAAAAGAAACAAAATATGAATGACACACTACTTAATAATCTACAAAAAATCTCCGAGTGAGGTCTTTCTAATAAAAAAGAATTCAATGCAAGCAAGACACAGTGCTTTCTATTAACCCTCAAACGGATGGATTGCCCCTTAGCTCCCCAAGCCGCTTTTTACGTTTTGGGCATATCGATCTTATCCGATCTTCATTGTAATGATCATATTTTCGATGCGTCGAAAGAAGCGGGCAAGTGCCTAGGTTTTTTAAAACAGTGCAAAAAATATTTCACTTCAGCGGATTTTCGCATGATTTACACCTCATATATCAGGACAAAAATTAAGTATAATTCGTACATTTGGGCAGTGGCTTTAAGGTGTTATTTGGAGCTTCTGGATCGAATTCAACGACGTGCGATATATTTAATAGGGGATAAAAGTATTTCATTCTCTCACAACTCTCTTAGGCATCGACATAATGTTGACTGTCTCAGCCTTCTGTATAGGTACTACAATGGGAAGAGTTCAAGGTAGATACATGGCTTGACACCACCAGCCCGATGTCCAAAAGATACTTGCAATTGCGAGATAAGTCCAAATCAACGCAATGCTTGCACATTACGTTAGATTAAGTCAGATTAAGAAAAATATCTATGTAAATAAATAAATAAATCAATTTTGAATCTTAATTAATATAAAACTTATCGTTTTTTAGACTTTCGGGGTGCAATTGAACAGTCTACAAAATAAATCTAAGTTCGGTTGTTGTTGTCAAAAATTTGCGTGAAATGATTCATATGGCTCGATTTTTTAATTAAATTGATAATACCATATTCATTAGGCCAGAACGTTTTATATAAATAAAAAATTGGTCAACCGTCCGGGGTCTCTTAGGTAAGAGGAAGAAAAGTGATTGTTTTTTGCTTGTAACTTTTTATTTTACACAGAACGCTTACCCAAATCTGCTCAAAAGATGAATTTCACACTCATACCAGCATTTTGATATAGAAAAAATGATAAAATTATGTACGGTTATAACATTTATTGACCTAAAGAAATCGCATTTTTTGATATTTTTAAAAAAAAGATGTTTGTTAAACCGCTGTTGTGACGCACTACAAAATTATTATCAATACAACATGAAAATATTGTGTGAAACATAAAAAATTACAGCAAAAACCTTGTTTTTACCAAAAGGTCAGAAGAATCAAAAAGGCTCCGATGAGTTTTCTCCGATATAAAGTAAAAAATAAGCAGAAATCCTTTTTTTAAGTTTGTCGAACTTTTGAGACTTCAAACGGTGGAGTCTATATATACTTCGACTCGGTCTAATAGGGGAGAGGTACGTAAGTTGACCACCCATGCCTTTATGACATTTCCGACGAAGGCAACACTGGTATTTCGCTTGCCATCTTCTTTTGTTTCGTAGACTTAAATTTTCATGTGGTCAAAAAGTTAAGAGACACATTATACACAGCTGCGAACAACATTGTGTTAAAAATTTATGAAAAAAAATTAAAATAGTGATTTTTCTTCGTGGTGATAAATTTAATAATTTCCAGCGAATATTTCCAGTAGAATATTTCTTTCGAACTGTAAGTAGAATAATGAATTTAAATGATCTAGAGACATGTCGTGGAAAAAAAATGTTCTTAATTGATTTCAATATGGCGTTGAAATCGTAAGTTGAAGACATTTTAGGTCCGTAAGTTTAACACTTTTTTTCTTTTGTTTGCCTTCCGAAACAATATGTTATGATTTTTTGACGTTTGAAATTGACATTGGATCAATTTTAAAGTGCTTTCACTGTATTTAGGTTGATTTTTTATGTTAATTTTTTATATTTTAGCACGGCAAGTCGTAAACAAAGAACAACCGAACGTGAAAATCCGAAATTAATGGAAAACCCGTGAAATCTGCCGCAACAGCATATAATATGACAGACAGTACGGTTACAAGTTTGACGCGATACATCACAAAATTTGATGAAGCAGTTTCAGCCATTTTAACCGTTCGTAAAGCTGAATTGTTAATAATTGTTCATGGTATATCACCACCATATGCAAACACAGCCAAAGCACATTTAGTTCGTTTCAATTTTAACTTTCGTTCATCCCCTGGATGAAAAATCGGAGTCTCCTAAAGTCTCGCAAAGTAACCAAGTCTCCGAAATAGTATCAAAATGTATTCAAAGTATTCCAAATAATGACTTTAGTTTCCGAAAGTATTCCTAGCTTTTTTGAAAAGTCTCGCAAGGTCTCCGATTGTTTCTTTTTAATAGTTCGAGAGAGTTTTCTTCCAGGCAGTCTCGTTTTGGAATACTTAAGTCTCACATAATACTTGCGCGACTTTACGAGACTCCGATTTTTCATGCCGGGTCTTCAATTCATCTTCAATTTTTATTATGTTATTTAATGAAGTTTTTTTATAGGTTTTTTTATACGAGCAAGCAGAGGCGCTTGTAGCATATGTGATTCAGTATTGCCAACATTATAACGGTCTAAGTAAAACCGACATTAAGCAACTGGCTTAGCAATTTGCTCGAAAAATTCAAATCGTATACCCGTCGAGCTAGGATGAATTGGAAATGGCCGAAAAATCGTGGTACTATGGATTCATGCTCCGGCACAAAAATTTAACACTGCGTACGCCAGAACAGACTAGCAAGACCGTTTCAACCGTTGGATTGGAGCCATCAATATCTGGCATCTCTCGTTCCAGCAGTTATGCCTCAATGATTTCATCGACTGGCTCTCTGCAACAGGTGACAAAAAAAAAAATCTAATCGTGGCCCGAAGCCAAAGAAAACCACCACCTTGAATTCGCTGGAAAATCTAGCCGCTTTTAAAGAGCAGCAACAAAAGCGAAAAAGAAAGCAGCAGAAAGACTCCACACCGAAGAAAACAACGCCAGCGAAATGAAAGAAGAAGTGGCCAAAAGAACATTGAAGCGAAACAATGATGTCATAATGAAAAAAAGGGAATTCATTATTCTTTCATTATTAAAACAATGAAATATAATGTTAAAATAAATTTAAAAAAATAAAATTTGTCAATCAGACCTGTGTACTTGGAGTTTTATGTTTTTTTTTTGTGATTTTGATGGGGGTGTTTAACTAGTTCCCAATTTCAGGCTTTCCAGAAGAATGATCATATTTTTTTGTTTTGAAAGTAATCCAATCAGTTTTTGTGGCAAAGTTGTAGCTAATGACATGCTCTTTTGAACGGTATAGTCACACGCGATAAATATGAATGCGGAGACAAGTTATGGCCAAAAAAGCTAGAGGTGTTCAACTTATGGACCTCTCGCCTACAAATTCACATTTTATGTACCATAAATTTTACTTACGCAAAAAGCTCTTAGAGTCATTCAAGAGAGTTTTTTTAGTTTTTTAAGTTTTTCAAGAAATATTCTAACGCAGATATGATTTTATCTCGAAAATAGTTTATTAAAATATTTTAGTAAAGAAAGGCTTTTTGAATCATTCATAGAATACCTCTTTATTTTTTCATATATTTGGAAATGTTTTTTAAGTTTTTTAAATTTGGCCATTTTTAAAAAACCCAAATATATAGTTTTATTCTTTTGAAGATTCCGATATGATTTTCATTCTATCAAACAACTAGAATTTGTATTTCAAGTAGGATTTAAACTATCAAACACTTAGATTTGCATTTAAATCATATAAAATCAACATAATAAGATTTAGAAAATTACACCGCTTTCGAGAAAAAAAATTAAATTTACCTTTTTATGAATTTAAGAACAAAGAAAATTTATTTCAAGAACAAATCATAAAACGAAAAAAAAATGAGCCAAAAATAACTGATCTGCAAAATAAAACTTAAAAGTTAGTGAGTTTTTACAATTTTTCAGAATTTTTTCTGATGACGATCGAAACAACACACAAAAAAAAAACCCCGGACATAGATTTTGAGTAATTTGTTTTTTCGTTGATATTGATTGACCTATCGTGATATACAGGTATATGAACTCTGCAATGGAGACTTTATAGGGTTTATAATTTAAAGCCTTTACCATGCATACAAATTTTTTATCAATATATATAAAAATCAATTACCACATGTATGACGTTTCATAACTTGAGAACGGTTGGACCGATTTAGATGATTTTCTTTTTGTTGTGTTCCTTATTGTAAAGACAAAAATAATAAAATAAATAAACTGGCCATTTCAGCCCTTGGAAGGACTTTGACCTAGCTTCTATTACTCAATTGTGTTGTGCGTGTTAATAAATGTTTGATCACAAATGATCGAGATTGTAAGGACAAGGTTTGTATTAAAAGAAAAATTGGAAAAGTTGTGTGCAAAATTTGGAAAATTGAAAAAACCCGAAGAAGCTTTTTGTATGAAAATGTTGTATTTTTTATGGGAAATATCACACACCACCGGACATTCTTTACCAATTGCTTCGATATTTGGCTGAGAGGAAAAGGGGGCGTAGCTCCTCCCATATAGCTAAAATTTGCGATATCGAATAGCTTTGGACTGTGCGGCCTCAGCCAAGGAATTCAGTATTCGACCACGATTTCTACATGCCGTTTCACTGATAAAATTTTGTGGGCATTAAACTAGGGGCCGTGGAAACTCCCACAGAGCCAAAATTTTCGATAGCGATAGAGTTGTTTTATTTTTCAAATAAAAATGCCAAGTGGAACCACTTTATCTGAAGAAAATCATTGAAATATAAAAGGCTTAAATAAAGCCGGTTTAAAACTAGGTGCTATAGCTCCTAGGACAAATCGTCATCGAAACACCATAACAAATTTTTTAAAATACCCTGGAAACTATGCTATAATCAAGAGTAGTGAAAGAAAATCCATGATTGACCAATGGCACAAAAGACGAATCCGACGTCTTGCTGTGCAGAAAAGGATGAGTTGTGGTGAAATGGCTACGCATTTGGATCTAAGGGTTACTAGAAGCAGAATCCAACAAATATGGGATGAAATTGCCAACGTCAGTTATGAATCGCCCTTCTCTCAACCCAGGCTTCTACCATGACACATTGCGGCCAGTCTAGCATGTGCCGAAAAATACAAATTTTGTGAGAAAGAATTTAGGAATGTCATATAAAATGATGAGAAAAGGTTCAACCTTGACGGGCCCAACGGTTGCCAGAAATACCGGCACAATTTGCGATAGCCACGACAAATTAGGTATACGCGTAACCATGGGCGGGGATCATTGATGATTTCAGCCGGTTTCAGATACTTTAAAAGTCTCCTCTGTTATTAATTTCGTGCAAATCGAATGCATAAATGTAAATTGAGTTATAAGATGATGTGTTTATTGAGTTCAAATGCTATAAATATCAGGATAACTGGACTTTTCAGCATGAGAACACACCAACAAATCCTTCCCGAGCCACAAATGTCTTTCAATAAATCTGAAATATACCCGTACTGTAGTGACCTGCTGTTAGTCATGACTTGAATCGTATCGAAAACTTGTGGGGCATTCTTTCGGCCCAAGTTTATAAAAACGGGCGCCAGTTCGAGTCGATGAAGCATCTGAAAACAGTTATTCAAGATGAATGGCAGAAAATTGATGGCTCTATCTTCAGATCGTTGATGTACTTTATGTCTTTCACTCTTAACCAAGTCATATATAAGAAAGGAAGACATATTCTTATATAAAATCTATATACATTTATATTTTATTCCATAAAACCAATAAAAATAGGTTTTGCACACATAAATAGTTTCTATGAACTTTTTTAATACATTTTCACTATTTAAGTTATTTCTGCATTTCTTTACTATAATCCATGAACTTAAATGTACGTCAACTTGAACTCTTCTATCAGTATTAGTTAAAAAAAAAAATGAGGAAATATATAATTAATTTTTTGATATATTATATATTTATTTGTTTTGAACTGGGATGTAGGATTGAAGAGAACTTTGACTTTTTCTGGCAAGGAAGGCTCAGTTTCTGCTCGCTAGAAAGGATAACTTTCTGTTCATTGCGAAGAATTAGTTTCTGCTCGCTAGGAAGCATCATATTCTGCTCTACCTGAAGATTTTGCCTTAATAGACTTTTTTCTCCCACAAGAGAGCAGAAAGCAATAGGAACGCGAACTCCCTGGCAAAAAAATTATTGTTGTGAAAGAATCACTTTCTGCTCTTCCGCAATACAAAAGGCTGGCTGAGTTGCATCGAATACACATGCTGTGATCAGAAAACCAATAAGAAGAAAGTGTAAAACATAAAACTAAATCGACGAATTACTGAAAAAAGACCCATAGAATATTTATTTTGTAAACCAACTGATTGGACCTTATCAGTGTGGCTTCAGACCTATTCAGACCTATTTTCAAAGGGCCATCGACCAGATTTACAGTCTAGGACAAATCTTGGAGAAGACCCAAGAAAAACAAGTCGACGCCCACCATCTTTTTGTCGACTACAAACCCGTCTTCGATAGCCCAATAAGTAAGCACCTGTTCTCCACCATGTCTGAATTTGGTATTCCCGCAAAACTAATTTGACTTTGCAGGATGACACTGAGCAACAAGGAAGGACCTCTCCCCACCATTTGCTACCAAACGAGGTTTCAGACAAGGTGATTCCGACTCGTGCGACTTTTTTAACCTAATGGGCCCCATACACGCTGCAACCAAAGCAAAGCTGGAAGTGTAACTTGGAAGTTTTTGACAGTTATCACGATGAAGTCGCAGCGTGTGTGTCGAAGTTACGCAACTCATTGACGGTTGCAACTCAGGTTGCAGCAAAATTAAAATCGTTTAATATTTTGGTCGCAGTTGCTGGTTTTAGCTGCGTTGTTGCTGCGTTGCAGCGTGTATAGCAAAATGGATTGCTGCATACATTGCAGCGTGTGTGTCAAATGTATTAAAAGAGACGTAATCTGGTTACAGTTCCACTAATATTTTGGTTGCAGTGTGTATGGGCCTCATAATGATGGAGAAGATCATCCGAGCTGCTGATCTGAGACGTAGTGGCACAATATTCTACAAGAGTGTTATGCTGCTTGCTTATGCTGATGACATCGACATCATTGGCCATAATACGAGCGAAGTCAGTGCAGCATTCTCCAGAATAGAAAGAGAGTCAAGTCGAATGGGTCTGGCAGCGAATGCAGATAAGACGAAATTCTTGGTGTCAACAAACAAACAGTCGCAGCGTGTTGGAACCCACGTAACAGTTGACAATACCTCATTCGAGGTTGTGAAGGACTTCGTCTTTCTGGAATCCAGCATAAACTCAACCAACGACATCAGCATTGAGATCAAACGAAGAATAATTCTTGCCTACAGGTGTTACTTTGGGCTCAGTAGGCAATTGAGAAGCAGAGCCCTCTCTCGACGAACGAAAATCACGCTCTATACATCGCTCATCATGCCCATCTAACTTTATGCATCACAAACCTGGATGCTGAGCAGTTCAGATAAAAAGACTTTAGGAGGATAAAAAGGATTAGGAGAATAATCTTACGAAAGATTATTCGTAAGATCTACGGACCAAACTGCGTCAATGGCGAGTACCGAATATGATGGAATGATAAACTGTACGAGCTGTACGCTGATATTGACATAGTCAAGCGCATTAAAATCGAGCGCTTTTGCTGGCTTGGTCATGTTCAGCGCATGAAAGACGATGCTCCAATGAAGAAAATATTCGATTTGGTACCCAGCGGCGGTCAACGCAGAAAGGGACGATCGCATTTTCGTTGGAAGGACCAAGTAGAGGACAACCTGACGAAGCTTGGAATTTCCAACTGCCGCCAGCAAGCGAGAGACAGAAATGGCTGGCGCAAATTCTTAGATGAGGCCAAGACCGACATACGGGTGGTTGTAGCGCCAACTAAGTAAGTAGAATATTAATTTCTTTATATTTTTCTTAATAAACAAAATTTTAAATTTAAGTTCCGTCACGATCTAATTTTAGAAGCGACTAGCTGAACCCGGTGTGCTTCGCTACTCCCCTCGTTATAAAATAAAATTAAAAGTATTTATATATTTTTCACGCCATCGAATTTTCGAAATAAGTCCACCCCAGCGCCACCTATCGGGTCCATTTATACACAAATTATTTTCTTATGATCAAACAAACATACATTCTGAATTTCAGTTAAATTGGTCCATAAATTAAAATTTTCGATATAAGTCCACCCCAGCGCCACCTATCGGGTCCAAATATAGCCTGTGTTACCCACCGTACCAAGATGAACATTACCTGAAAATTTCATCAAAATCGGCCCAGCCGTTTTGGAGTCCATACGTTACATACATACACACATCCTATTTTATATATATAGATAGAGAGTTCAATCAAAAAAAAAAAACTACAAATAAGTTTACCGATGAAAACTTCACTCAATCGCTCTAGTTACATATTATTTTTTATAATATCTATTTTGTGTTTTGGCAAGTATATATTGTATATTCAGAAGTGCACTTAGCATGTTGACATACTTTTAAAAAGCACTTTTAATATTAAAACAGATAAAAAGGAAAACATTTTATTTGCAAAGCATTTCAGTTATTAATCAAAATAAATGTATGCATCGACGGCAATCGAGGACACATATACATAAACATATAAATGTGTACATATATATAAATGTAGAACAAATGGCATAGTTATTATAGAAATTGATGCCAGTTGTTCGATTACTGACTAGAGCTAAAAATAAATTAATAAACAAATAAATAATTTTGTGAGTGTGCTTGAAAGCAGCAAAAGAGACAGCAACAATAAGAGCAGTGTAGTAAAAACAACAACAAGCAATTCTATTGCTAATACATAATATATGTATAATATATGAGAGTGAGTGATTTGTATGTGTTGGTGTTTGCATGTCATTCAAATACATATGCAATGCAAATTGATATGCAATTATTTGTGTGAGTCTGTTTGTAACCAGAAGAAAACAAATTGCGAGCTGCTTTGCCATTTTGTGTGCTATTAAAAATAACAAGATACTAACAAAGCTCAAACACTTTCACGTAAGTATTCAAATAAGCCATGAAAAGAAAAAACTTTGCAATGTGCTCTAGAATTTCACATGATTCAATTACAAAAAAAAAAGATTAAAAATTGATGTAAATGCGTTTGCTTGTTTGCATGTATGGATGAGAAGAAAAAGACTTGTCGTATAGCTGATTTCTTGTTGTTTTGCATTGCAGACTCAGCACGCACTCAGGCAGATCGGCATGCATGCATACACACAAACACCTCACTTACAAACACAGATATGCCATAGATTTGTTTGTTATATGAGTGATATATAAAACCAAACAAATATCAACACATTCCATTTTAAATTATTTGTCTGTGTGCGAGTGCGTTTCTGTGTTTGTGTAGTGTGAGTGGCTCTGTAACAATGATTAAGATTACTTAATTCTAAATTCTGATTTCTTTAATTTATGAATGCATGCATGTATAACGCATTTTTTTCGTCCTTTTCCCTGCAATATATATTTTAATTATTGACGCGACGAAATTTTTAAAGCATATTTTAAGGCTTAGATAATTTTTTTATTTTTTTTAGAAATTAATAAAAATTGTTTATAAAATTTTACTTTATAAAGTTTATTGGAAAAATACTTGCATATTTGTAAGCACTGCCAAATAAATTTTACAAAGTAGATATATTCGATTTTTTTTTGGTTGATTTTATTTAATGTTTTGTGCAGCTTACATAAATAGGCAAGCTTTTGTTTTTACAGATTGGGCACAAATTAAAATAAAATATTTACACAAGCACAGCAGCACGCACGCAGCTTTGCTATTTTAATAATGAATTTTACTGAAAATGTACGCAATTTCATTGTTTTGTCACCTAAAAGTCTGCAGCATAAAATAAAAACCAAAATACCTCCAACAACGAGCTACAACAACAACAAAAAAAATAATAATATCGGTAAATCTTTGCATACAGAAAAGAACAGCCCGGAAAATATAATTTAACTGCGCCTAAAAGTATGCTTTGAATTTTAAGGCATTCGTTTGCTTATAGTGGCTGATGCCACTAGTTGTGGCCACAAACAATGCCAGTAAATAATTTAATACTGCAGGATGTGCGCAAAATGACAACGGTAGGGTACGCTAGATCAGCGATTCTTAACCAGGGGTCCGCGAGTATATATATGTATATGGGGGTCCGCCGTCTAATAATTGGACATTTGAATTAATAATTTTTTTTTAATTAATGATCATAACAGAAATTTGCATACAATAAACCCACGACACTTCAGGTCAAAAATAAATTACACATCAACGAAGACTGCGCTGTATTCATCTCACAGTATGCGAGCAGCATTTTTTTTTAATAATTCTGTTGGCATCGCCAATAAACATGCTAATCATTTCAATAACTTTGAATGGCTTACAATGGTGGCATATTTGGCTGATATCTTTAGTGCCCTGAAAGAGCTGAACTTAAGTCTACAAGGAAGAGATAACAACATCTTCTAAGTTGAAGATAAATTAGAAACTATGATAAAAAAAAATTGACCTTTGGACTAATCGTACAATTAAAAAAAAAACTATAATCATTTTCCTACACTGATAGCGTTTTTGGAATCCTCTGGTAGAGAAATGTTGCCAACGCAAGTAGAAGAGGAAATGATTAAACACCTCCGCGTTTTGACGTCTTCTTTTCGGGATTATTTTCCAGAACCCGACAGAAATGAAAACTGGATAGTAGACCGTTTCAACGGAGATGTTTTAGATATAATCGGCTTGACAACGGTACAGGAAAATCAATTCATAGAAATATCATGTGGTTTAGCTTTAAAACGTTATTTGAAAGAATCGTCTTTATCAAGTTTTTGGGTAAATTTAAAAAATGTTTGTAAAGAAATATCAGAAGAAGCACTAAAATATTTACTGCTTTTCTCGTCCAAATGCCTCTGTGAAAAGGCATTCTCTGCTCTTGTATACACCAGAAACAAATACAGAAACAGATTACAATTGGAATCAGATTTGAGGTTACAACTAAGTAAAAACATCAACCCAAATATTACTAATTTAGTTTCAAAAAAGCAGCACCAACCTTCACATTAATACAGAATTTTTAATTTTTATAAAAATGTAATTTTTTTCAGTACTAAAATAATTTGTCCATAATTTATTAAAGTGTTTTTATTAAGGGGGTCCTTGAACTTGTGCGTGATTTTCTAGGGGTCCGCGGAGTGAAAAAGGTTAAGAAACGCTGCGCTAGATGATTATAGGACTAATATTCGAGTGTGTGCGTGTGTGTGGTGTCCCACATAAATGTCTGTTGCACTCAAGTTGGTTGATACTTGCTGGTGACTAGTTGGTATCGGTTGCTGTTTGTTTGTGGTCACATAAATGCATTGAGTATTTAAACACACTTTTTTATTTTATCTTAAAAAAAATTAAACAAAATTTAGTTTTTTTTTTGTCCTAAGACATTGTAAAACATAAAAATTAATATGTTCATAAATTCTCCTTTAAAGTTCAAACTACTCTGAGCTCATAGAAAATATTACCTCTTATTTCAATATTATAAGCCAAATTATTGCAAATCAACATTGAATCGTTTTAAGATAAAAATTAAGGATTGCAGACTAAAATTGCCACACATAAAATGATAAAATCTAATTATTTCGTACATACTACAAAGCTTTTTTTTATATGGACTTGGCAGAAGCTCCGGGCGCTTGGTTTGGAGGTTCTTATGCTATGATTACGATCTGTTCCTGTCTATGGCGAATGGTTTTACCAGCAAAATTAAGAGAAAATTAAGAGAAGCATGTGAAAATTTACTGTCTCGGTTTTTTGCAAATAGAGACGATAGTTTCCATGAGAGAAGCATAATAAAATTACTTTCAAAATGAAAACAAGTTATCGAACAAAACGAAGTATATATTAACTAAATCGTTTCATGTTAAATAAAGTCTTCAATATTATGCAAAAATAATGCATTTTTTTTAATTACACCTGCTATTTGAATATTTTATTACACGAATTTATGATTACACGACATACCAAAAATGTCAAAATCAAAAGTAAACTTTTCTATATAAATTCTTAAAAGTTTAACCGCATAATTTTGTATATCAAAAGCGCAAACCAACGACAAGAAAGACACGAGAAGCAATAGAATTTTGTATTCTGTATTGAGTACTGCTTCTCGTGTCTTACTTGTCGTTGGTTTGCGTTGTCGATAACAAAATAAAGCAGTAAATGTCATGAAGAGGACTTGTTTTCATTTAGGGCATTAATCTGTATCACGAAGCAGCACACCAACGACAAGCAAGACACGAGAAGCAATAGAATTTCGTATAGAAAAAAGTATTGCTTCTCGTGTCTTGCTTGTCGTTGGTGTGCTGCTTCGTGATACAGATTAATGCCCTTAATCTTTTCTATGTTTAGTAAAACAACATCCACTTGCTCATATTAGATCTATGTCTAAAAGTATGCACTCGATTTTAATTGCAACATTCAGAATGTATGCATATGTATATGTGTGGTGTGTGAGCAGACCAATGCAGATAAACAAAATAATTGATATTTGAAACCGAGAGGAGTGTGAATGTATATTTCTATATATAAATATATATATAGATGGGTGGTGCAAATATGCATTTTAATATTCCATTCAAACATATTCGACCAATGCATATAAATGCAAAATTGGATTCGGAATTGTAGAGGTGGGTGTGTTTTTGTGTGTTGTATGTCCGTAGTCGAATGCAAAAACAATGTTTGTTTTTATGCAAGGGCAATGCCAACTACAGCTATAACAACAACTAAAGAATGGGAAAAACATTTGTAGTTTATTGTCGTTGCTGTTGTTGTTATTATTTCTTTTCATATTGAATAGTTGATTTTGCATAGTTTATGCGTGTCACGAACGATGCACACAGAATGTGCAAAAGGCACTTCAAGCATTTGTTGACGAATCATGTTTGCAATGCAGCAGCACAGCACATACATATAAATATGCAATGCTGCAGTCTGCCGAAAACAAAGCATATCATGTGAAGAGTGGTAAGGGGGAAGGTTAAAAAGAGATAAAATTGATAGAAATAAGAAATGTGATATATTTGTTGAATAGATGTAATTATTTTACAGAAAGAAAGAGAATATAATTGAGTTTTGTTGCTTTGCATACTCGTATGTGGTGGTAAATATTAATGATCAAATTGTCCATGCAGCTGGATATGGCTTTATTTATTACCAGTTTGTTATAATTTTCAATTGGATATTAAACAAGTAAGGAATTACCTTTGACTGCAGTGAAGTTAAAATATCATCACAGCCGTATTTTAGTATTATATATTTGAATTTTTAACGTTTTACTATATTGATGACGTCACTTTAATAGGTAGTAATATTTATTCAAATATTTCAAATTTCAAACTCAGAGTACATTTAAATTATCCAATCTTATGTGTAAAATATTAAGTTAAAACATGATTTTTTTAAATTTATGTATGTTTTACTACAATAACGACGTCACTTTGTATGGCAGGTGGACGGAGCTTTCAGTTTTTTTTTAAAATAAATTTCTAACATCGAGTAGAACGAGACTAACTGCATTAATCTGTATCACGAAGCAGCACACCAACGACAAGCAAGACACGAGAAGCAATAGAATTTCGTATAGAAAAAAGTATTGCTTCTCGTGTCTAGCTTGTCGTTGGTGTGCTGCTTCGTGATACAGATTAATGCAGTAAAGCTTATTTAGTCTTATAATATAACAAAATCAAAACAAGAGTTGAAGCCATTTAACTAATTTTTGTGTAATTTAAGAAGATTTCACTGTTTTAGTAAAGTCACTTTTTGAATATGAGAGGTAGAAGTGATTTTCATTCGGATCTTACAATTTTCATACTTAGAGTGAATTTTTACGGCTTAAAGCTTATTTGGAAATTTTGAAGTAATTGCATCAATTTTTGTGGAATTTAACCCATTTTTGCCCGAATTAAAATAATATTTTTGAGGTCAGATATGTGTTAGTCTTTACTCAAATATGAACTAACAATTATGTAAAAGTCCTTTGTGCATGGATTCGTTAGTTAGAGGATGTTGCTTATTTGCAACGTCGAGCAGTTATTGGACAAAGTAAACACTTTTCTTGTTATTTTTTTTGTATTTATAACTCTCGCATCTTTATTATTTTATAATGTGCACTTGGCTTTGCAATTAAACAATTATTTCAGTGTTTTTAAGCACTTTTTGTGTAAACACTTTCGCCGATGTTGATTTCGACCATTTTATTCTTCGGAGAACGGACACGTGCAAAGCTTTCAATTGAACAAATAGCTGTAATCTTGCACAATACATATGGCTACTGGACGGCAAGAAACCACTGGTCAAAAATATGAAAATAACGGGACTTAGAAGCATATACGTACAATGTTGCCTGTAGGCAACATCAGGCATGAAAGGGTTAAGGAAATTCTTCCGTTTTGGTAAAGTCACTTTGAATAGAAGGTAGGCGTTGATTTCAATCAATTCGACGAATGTTAGCTTTGAAGGGTTAATAACTCGATCGCTAAATTGCTAAAACTAAAATATTTATTTAACTTTTTTAGCAAAGCCTTGGGACTCAGCGTGTCGAATGCTTTTGAAAAGTCAAGCAGAACTAAAATTGTTAGTTTACCTGTATCGTATTTAATGTGAATGTCATCCATTACTATCAACATGAGCAACTGCGACCAGTTCGAAAGCCTGACTGGTTTCCAGATAAAAGCTTAGGCTTATTTGGATAGATACAATCTGAGTCGAAAAAAATTCTCAAAAATAATGGAAAAAAAGACAAAATGCTTATCGATCGGAAATCTTGTGGCATTGTGCAAGGTTTGCCAGTTTTCATTCCAGTTTTATGGAAAACCCTTGATATTAATGAGAAATTAGTTACATGAGTCAACGATAGTATTATTAATGGCAAAATCAGCTTTATAAATTTCAATCTCAACTCATCAGCATAACTCATAGCAAAAGCACACCTAACAATATTTTCTTCACACGCCACATCAAATTGAACTCATCGTCCAAACTTGGCACCATATTTTCATTAATTCCAAATAAATAGCTATCAGTCGTACAATTAGACTGCAAGAAAAATTTATTCATCCTGTTGGCATCAACACTATACTCACTTTTGATATTATTTCCAATTCCAATCGACTTAAGGTTGTTCCAGAGTTGTTTTGTTTGGCAAATCTGTCCCAAACTTGTATCGAAAATATACCTTTTTTACATTACAGGGAGGCACAAAAAAATCAGCATCAAAGTAGGATTTGACTGTTTTTAATGTAAATGTATAGCAGTATCTAATAATTATGGTTTCTGAAAAAATGTTTGCTAAAACACCAAGTAATCACTATAATAAAGCATCATCAATTAGAAACCATGTCTATACATGATCTATGCTTTATATTAAGTTTTTATTGTTAGAGTTCTCGATTTTCAAATAAAGCGCATTAAAAATCTACGCATTTCATATTTCACTGATAAATACCACAGATTTGGGTTTTTCATGTTTTTGTTATTTCGCACGCTATTACCAAAGAATCAAAAACAGAAATTGTTTGCCACATCAGTATGTTTTGAAATTCAAAATTAGTTTTTCAATAATTGGCAGCTTCATAGGTAGCTTCTTTCATTGCAAAAAAGAAACGCTTAAAATATACTTTGCTGGTGACATTGCAATAAATAACATGTAAAATATATAAATTTGTTCAAACTAAGAATAGAAAATCTTTTAAAACTATTTGATAAACATATTAAAAAGCATGATTTTCTTAGAAGTATTTAAAAGAGAAAAACACATTTAATAAAAATATAAAATAAATAAAGTCAGGAAATATTAATTTAAATAGCAAAATTTTAATTTATGATAAAAAAAGGAGTTTGAAGAATTATCAAGGGTCCTCTCGTTGCTTCATTTTGTTTTTTTATTCTTTAGAATGAAAATAAAATTCATGGTATTTTTTTTTCAATGTACTGTTCAAATTAACACGAAAGCAGGCAACATTTTCAAGTGAGAATAACTTGAAATGTAGAAGATTAATGAAAATTAAATAGAAATTGTAACACAAACACACGCATATAATCACAGGTTATTTTTTGGTTGATATAATAAAAGTAACGAATAATTAAAATACTTAAACACACACCCACACAAAAAGCACTAATAACAATAAGGAAAATAACTACAACACTACAGCGAAAAAGCGCGAGAGCGAAAGAGATATATATAGAGAGAGAGAGAGAGAGGAGGCAAAACTACGGGCTGCACGCTTAAACAAAAAGTTTCTAGAATCTTATAAAATAAATTGATATACAAGTACATTAATCACAAGAAAAAAAAAAAGATAGAGAAATAGTGTAAACTAGAAGAGAGTTCAACACTTCTACTAAACAACAACTTATACATAAAATGTTTGTAAAAAATTAAAAATTATTAATACAAGAAACTGAAAAGTTAAAATAAGTGAAAAAACAGAAATTGTTGTTTTTATACTGTTATTGTTGTAGTTAATTACTGTTAACCATAATCATAATAATAATTAATGTGGAGGAAAATATGAAAAATACTTCAGCGGTCACCGGGCAGCCCATCCCAACCTTTTTTGCTTTCTGGTCGTTTATCTTGTTGATTTTGTTTTACTTTTTATCTTGAAAATAGTATACTTATTTCAAAAACATTTTTATTCCTTTTTTTTTTCTTTTTTTATTTCGATCATGGAAATTATGTTTAAATTTATTTTTGTTGTGAATTAAAATTAAAAAACAAACCATGTTTAAATCAAAAAATTTCTTGCGAAAAAACAACAAAACTATTTTATTTACAATAAACATTAATGAACGGGTAAAATATGAATGGAATAAAATTTATAAAATATTTACAGCATGATTTCTTGTGTATTAATGTGATTGATTTTTTTTGATGGTGTAAAACTAAATTATTAATTCAATTGAAATAAAGATGTTTTAAATTTTTGTAAAAAAATTATATAGGAAATAGTTTGAAAAAATATTCAACACACAATATATAATAGTTTCTTGTAATCTTTCAAGCAAGCAAAATTCACGCTGCATTTAATTGAAATCTTTAAAGCGTGTAGTAAAACAAAAATATTTTGTTTTGAAAAATTTGTACAGTTAATGCCAAAATTTATATTCAATTAAATGCTTTCTCATTTTTTTATTTATTCTTTAACTAAACTTTTTATAAGAAAACCAAGAAGAAAACAATTCAAGTATTTTTATAAAACTAAGAAAAGTTGATTAATAGTAATGAGTATTAAAATATTTACAAAACAGTTTGACTTCATTTGAAAACATAAAAGAGATTATTTTGAAAAAACTGATAATTCGAAAAAGTGCTTTTAGATTGACTAGAAAAAAGCAATTTTTAAAGGAAAAATAAAACATTCTATAAAAACTCGCTTTTCAGTTGTGAGCAACTATTTATTAATTACTTTTGATAATGATTTCATTATGAATTATTTGGTTTAGTTTTATTGGAAAATACGTAAAAAGCACCCGTTAAACCGTCCCAATAAAGTTTTATATGTAAATAATTATTAAAAAAATTTATGTATATAGTAAAAATATTTAAGATTTTCCTTACATGGGAATTAATTTGTGCGCTAATGTTAAGAAATTTTTATGCAATGAATATATTTAACTCTATATTTGAGTGCGTTACCGTGAAAAATTCTCTAAACTAGGTGATATTTAACTTATTCTGTAATGTCAATGCTTATAGTGAGGGTAAAGAGAAGGTGAGAGGCAATATTAAAACTACTCAATATTATTATTAGTGATGCGCAGAAACATGTAACCACATTTTGCAACATGTGATAAGGAAATTCAATATAATTTTACAATTAATTGCAAATAAATTATTATTTTTATAGTTAGTTACATATAGTAACCTTAAAAAATATTCCTGCATTTTATAATGAAAACTGTCAAAACAATGTTCTAAACAGAAGTAGATCTATTAATAAATCTATCTATATTAATTTGAACTGATTATGATCAATGCATTTGTAACCGCTTTCAATTTACTTGTTGACCTTCACTAAAGATTCACTTTATTTGAGATTTTGTTATTTGCTTAAATTTTGCTTAAGTGTTTCATTAAATATTAAAACATACGCAATTATTACCTGAACTACTGAAGTTCATCCTATCTTGTGTTTTTAATTTGAGGAATAAAGTTACACTATTCAATAAAACTAAAGCGCTATTGTGTTACACGAATTTGTTTTATCAATTCCAAAATATTTTAGAGGCATAATTTTTCTATCACAAAAATTCCAGGATTCCCAAACATTTCATCCGAACAGTTCAAAAACACAACTCCCTTTTTTTGAGATAATTTTGATATATCTAATATAAGACTTGATATAATAGTTGAAATTACTAGATTCTTCCTTCAAATCCTATTTTGAATTTCATCGATAGCTTTATCTGCGAAATTTTGTAAATTTAAATTAATTTTTATTTTTATTTATACTGCATTATATTTATAAATTTGTTTTCATATGTATTAGCTAGTCAGACAGACATTGTTCTGCCATTTCTTGTAGTTACTGCGAAATTTTATTTGATTCAAGTCTCTTTATCAAGAATTTTGGACAAAAAAGGTTGTTGACTTTGTTGAATGATAATAGTGTGATGTAATAGTATAGTCAAATATTATGAAAATATACTTTATTCAATTACTTTCGATGGAAAAGTATCTCTTTATATTTCAAATATTTTTTTCTGATAAATTATCATTAATGCTGGATTATTTTATAAAAAATAACATTTAAAACAAAGGTTTTTTAAGGTCAAGAACAGTTCTAAAATTTCTGAATACAACTGAAAACAATTCTGCTTATACAATGTTATGTCATTTGTGTAAAGAGTTTGTGAACGAGTGTAAACAAATTTCAATCTCAATTTAAATTATTTCATTTTAAGTTACAAAAAATTTAACAAGTTTTGCCTAATTTTTTGAGACAACATAAAATATTAAAGTGGTTTTTGGATAAAATATATAAACTAGAACTCGTAAAGTAAAGGGTTTTTTAGACATTTAATTAAGAAGATCTTTAAGACAAAGAAAATTTGAGGGAAATATATTGAAAAATGGAGAAGATATTTGCTTCCTAAATTTTAAATTTGAGATTTCAAACCGCTTTTTTCTCATTCCAAATGCGTTCTGCAAACAAAATCTACAGTTTCCAAGATATTTTAATAGCACCGTTTACATTTGTTAAATCGCTCATCAAACGATTTGACAAACAGAAATATATATGAATTATATAGCAATTAGACGAATGTGAACACTCATCAAATCGTTTGTCAAATCGTTGGATGAGAGTCAATATGTTTTGATTTTTCTGCTTTTTGGCCAACGATTTGACGAAAATTTGGAAATGTGAGTTAAATTCTGTAGAATGATTTTGTTCGTTCGAAAAAATTTTCAACCTAAACACATAACGACAAAAGAATAAGGGGAAGACAATTTTTATATTGACTTTATAAAAATTTATTGGAAGTATCCATTACTGTTGCAAATAATTAATCCTAATTTTTATAATTAATTTTTTCTTTTTTCAATACGATAATAATAGCAAGCGCTGTTAGCAAATTTTTGCGTCATCGATGTGCTGTGTTTGGTGTTTAAGACAAAAATTAAATTTTACCTAAAATTCAGTGAGTGTGAACACTTTTGTGCACAAACGATTTGTAGAAAATTTGATATATGAACGGCTTTGAGGGCAGAATATCGTAAATTAAAAAAAAAAAAAAATGTAAGCCGAAATGGTTTCTTAAATTTGTTACATAGCTTAAGTAATGACTTTTTATACAAAATGCGTTGTACTAAGAAATCCTTCAGCTCTTATGAATACAAATGTACGGTATCCATAAAAGATGAAGATATTTTTTTCAAGAATTTTTTGTTGATATAAATATCTATTGTCTTAAATTACTTTTTACATCATGTTCGTTTTTAAAGTTTTAATACTAAAGCGCTCACTTGTGTTAGTTCTAAAGGATTTTAAAATAGCAAGTAATAATATTTTCAAAAAAAAATAATACAATATTTTGCAAATATGGCCTCACTCGGTTAAGTCCTTATTTCACCAATTTTGTTATTTGTTTTATATATTATATTTTTTAGATTTTATATATTACGATTATAGTAGATATAATTATATATTATTTACAAGAATATTTCAAAGTACATAACGCAAAAGCAAATAAATTTTAAATTGCTATATGTCGAAGAAAAAAGGTATGATTTTGTAAATTCAAGAGATTCAAATTTTTTGTGTTTTGAAGGAAAAAACTAGTTTCTGGAACCACCATATCAAATTTAATAGCTTAAAATTTCCTGGGCTAGTTATTTCATAAAACCTCAAAAACGAGTGTTTTTTTATTTTCGTGATAGAAAAATTTTGTTGCCAGATTTGGGCTTAGCGTCAAAAACACATTGGAAATGGCTACATCAAAAAAGTATCGATCAGTTAAATTATTCACTATTTTCGGTCTTCTTTATTTTGTTTGAAAAGTATATGCATATGTCTGTGACGTTTTATATCAACATCTTAAGTGTAAAAGTCATGTTTCGAGAAATCTTGCTTCAAAGTTTTCAATCACCATACAAGTTACGGCCCAACCAAAATAGATGATTTGCTCCGTAACGAGTAAAGGCCCTACTAAAATAAGCGAAACCAGACGATAGTAACTTGACGAACGCTGCACTCGTTACGGATTTAACCCAAAATGAAACGAGTTGCTCAACTCGTCTGAATCAGCTGATCAGTTGGCAATCGAGTGTTATATATTTATTTATTTAGTTTATTTTTGAATTTTTAATACAGATTTGTGAAAAATGAGTGAAATAATAGTGAAATTGAAACAAATTCATTAAAATAAAATAAAAACGCACTCTGCACAGCTGTTGTTGACGAGTTGCTAAGCTAACAGTTCAGTTCTTAAGGAATAACACGTCTTGTCAAACTGTTTCATTTAGTTTTGTTCAGTTACGTTTGCTCATTTTGGGTAACAACATTAAAATATATTTAACCGAACACTTACGTTTTTATTCGTTACGGAGCAAATCGTCTATTTTGGTTAGGCCTTAAGAACGTAAGTGTTATTTCGGTTAAATACATTTTAATGTAGTTACCCAAAATGAGCAAATGGAACTGAACGAAACTGAACGAAACTTAACGAAATTGATTGACAAGACGTATTATTCCGTAAGAAGGGAACTGCTAGCGTAGCAACTCGCCAACAGCTGTGCCGAGTGCGTTTTTATTGTATTTTCATTCAATTCAATTTCACCATTATTTCACTCATCTTTCACAAATCTTTATTCAAAATTAAAAAATGCACAAATTAAATAAATAAATAACACTCGATTACCAACTGATCAGCTGATTCAGACGAGTTGAGCAACTCGTTTCATGTAGGGTTAAATCCGTAAACATCAGTAACGAGTACAGACGTTCGTCAAGTTGCTATCGTCTCGTTTCGTCTATTTTGGTTGGGCCTTTATATGAAAGGGTGTTACGTTTTTGTGTGCCTAAAGTGCTATTTACATGAAACGTAGCTACGTCAATAACTCAGGTCTTCCTTAAGTCGACATTAGATGTCATTATAAAACGCCGAAGATATTATATGGATACGAAAATTAAATTGATTAATAGTGATTATAAATAAAAAGAACTAATAATTGTCACAATTCTTTAAATCTGTTGCTCTGCAATGCTTTTTCGTAGTATTGGTCACTTTAAAATCAACTGAAATATTTTGTAGATTACTTTAAACAATTTTAAGAACTCATATCTCTTTTCGAGTAGTAAAATATCGATTTCAAGTATTTTCGATTGGATTGATCTTGAATTCCTTGACATGAACTCATTTAGCTCATTTATATATTTCTGCAGTTATGTTTTCCTCTTATTAGTGGTCCTTAACCTTTTAACCACGCTATATTTTGAAGAAATGATACTCTTAACTATTCAGTAAATTTCAAAGAGAGTGTTTTTGCATAAGCTATTCAGTAAAGTATAAAATGACATTTATTAAAGAAAGGATTTGGGGAGTAAAGTATAAAATGACATTTGTTAATGAAAGGATTTGGGGAATTGTATCCTCAATGTGATATAAAAAAAAAATTCGGGGCTGTCTATAGATACGATGAAATAGTTGTATTTTTTATATGTGCTTATTTATTTTCATTTTGTTATTTCCTGACAAGAAAAATATTTTTTTTTTTTAAATTGAAGTGGTGTTTTTTAACCAGGACTATATTTAATAAAAAATATTTCTTAAAAAATAAATAAATTTCAATCCTAGAAAGGGCTTTGACCGAGCTTCTATTAATAAATTGTGTTGTGCTGTTATTAAATGTTTGAACACAATTAATCGAGAACTGGACCTAAAAGTTAAATGACGACTCCGAACTGCTTATGTTCTCAAGAAATATTTTACTCTCTGAGGTTTTGAGGTTTTAATTCAATTGAAAAAACATTCTGTCTCAGCTGGGAATTGAACCCGGGCTACCGCGATTCCTTAGCTTAGAGGTCAAGCACTCTACCCACTAGGGTACGGCCGCCACTATATTTAGGCAATATAAATAAGTCCATAGCAAAATCGGTTGCGCAAAAATGATATTCATAGGCGAAAATTTTTGTTTTCTACTATCTCGTAAACTTTTGATCCTACGGAAATTTTAGTTATGAAAAAATTATTTTTTTATCACATTAAGCACAAAAATGAGTCATTTACACTATTTTTGTAAGATAAACAATATTTCTTGATATATTTGTGTTCAGAAGCAATAACCGCTTAAGCCAACTTAAATCAAACCTGAGTTATTGATGCTGCTATGTTCCACACTTATATAAACAATTATATAAAATTGAAGTGCGAGAACTTTTACCAGTAAACTCCAAAAGTTTTGTTAGGATTTTAATGAAAAAGTTTTAAAATATCATATTTATGCTACAATATTTTATAGGCGTATTTTTCTTTTAAGATTTTAACAGTAAGTATATTTAATTCAAGTGTGAGGTTTTTTAGGAATCATACCAGAGAGTTTTAGTAAACTTCATGTTGATCTCTACTCTTCTCTAGCGTGATCTAAGTCAAAGTTATGACACAAAAACAAAAGACCCTTTCATATAACTTACATGACGGTTAAAATTTTAATCCCATCACCCTGTACTTAAACATTTTTAATGTGCTAATTTTTGTTTAGGGAGTTTTTTTGTTTGAAATAAAACTCAAGAATATTTTGAAAATTTTTAATGTGAATTTGTCCATCAACCGTCAATATCCTTGAGTGTAAAAAAAATGTGATGTCTGTATCTGCTATCTTAAAAATAAAAACTCACTTTTCCGATTCTTGTTGAAAAATTATTCATGATAGAGCTGAATTTTTTTGAAAAAACACAATTTTTTGCAAAAAATTTCTTCAACAGCGAATTCCTTTTTTAGATCATTAAATTTTGTTATGGAATTTTTACATGCTGTTTTTTATGCCCACATTAAGATAGTTCCTCTGGTGGAAAAACTGTACTAAGTTTTTTTTTTTTTTGAGTTGAATAAATATATTTCAGATGTCTAATTCTTGACAAATTCCAAATAAAACTAAATATAACACATTGTAAATACATCTGTCGAATCTTTTTTTATTCATTAAAGCTGCTCAAGATGAACCGATTGTGATTTTTTTAATTAACTGTTGTTCAATTTTAGTTCAACTTAAAATGCAAGCTTGGAGAAATATTGTAAAGTATTATATTTGTCTTCTAGTTTTGTTTGTACTTAAATGGGATATGATTATTTGGGTTACAAAATACTGTACAAAAATTTTAATGTTGTATTTTACTTAACTTAAATCTTTTACTAAAATCTGACCAAGTTGCAGTATCTGATTGCAATAAAAATGTCTCTTCTTTTTACTAAAAACGCTGCTTAAGCGTCCTTTTTTAGATTCTTTTGTATTTTTCCAAATCTAACGAAAAGGTCTAAAATAATATAGCGATAAAGTTGATGTAATGTAAAGAAGAAATCTTTTCGATGGTCATACGTTGGTACCTTGTAACTGACAATTCATAAAATTTACAGGAAAAGCATAAAAAGTAGCAACCCATGAGATGAAAATGTTAAAATGAATTGAAGTATTATTTGACGAATTCAACTTTATTGCATTTATTTTTAAAAACATATATAAAAAAAATTAAAATCATCAGGATTAAGAGTAAAATTTTTGGAGGTGGCCTCAATAGTCTAGTGATAGGGCGCTGGACTGTCGCTCAGGCGTCCCGAGCTCGAATCCTGGCCAGGTCATGTGGTTATACACTATAACCTTTCTTTTCTTATTTCTAATCAAAGGAACTTTAAAGCACGTCAATTCACGACGAAAAGTTGTAGTTGGTGGTGGTAGGAAAAGTTTGTGGAGAGGAACGCTGAGGTCAAGGCATAACACTTTCTTCAAATTTAATATCACATGTTTCTACAGCTTCTATCACATTAAGGCACACATCTACACAAAATGTTCACTTAATTACTCACTTCTTCTATTCTGTAGTATCACAACGGACCAATAATATGGTTAAGTGGGCTAGTCTAAAGACCTGCCGCCACCTCAATCTAACCTAACCTTAGAGTGAAATTTGGTGTTTTGTTGGATCGACTCAAGGCAATTTTAGAAGAAAATATTCTAAAAAAATGTTAATAAAAATATAAAAAATATATTTATGGATGAGGCAGAAAGTTTTAGCTTTTTGACACACTCATCTAATAGTTCAAAAATTTTAGTCAACGTGTGGCCATCAATATATTGGTTCCACTATATACCCCATATCATTAGGAACGTCAGAGCTCTGGAAAATGAAAGAATTCATAGCTTGTTTTGTTTAGATCCATTAAGATCTAAAAGCAGGAGAGTTATTAAATTGAGTTGCAACATTAAATATAAAATTTGTTCTATTACTTTAACCGATACTAACAACTACTACAGATTTTGCGGCTATTTCTCAATAAAATGCGGTTTCATTCGTCAAGGGGCATTTAAAAGCATTTAGGGGCATTCTTCTAGGGGCATTTGAATTGAAATGTGATGAAAAAATAAACTAAATGGAAAATATATTATATTTTTTCACATTGCGAAATGAGAGATCGCTGTTAAAAATTATCTAATATAAAAAAGTACCGAAGATTACGTCTGGAATACTTAGTGAGTTTATTGCACTTAAAATATGATGACAACAACTAAATAATATTTCTTTCATGTAAAAAATCGACATAAAGTAAACTCACCCTACTAACGAATTAAAGAAGTCATCTCCAAGGTTCAAAAGCCTTACACACAGTATGTGAGTTTTCACAAAAGCTTGTGATTGAAATTCTTTAACAAAATTAAGTAAATTCTACGATTTTTAAAGGTAAGAACGAACTACTTAAGGTCACATATTAAGTGTACCTAAACAAGATGGCAATATAATTAAAAAAGCTCTATTCATACTCCATTCTATAGACAATTAGCAATTCGGATTTTACAAATGTTTTTATTTTTTTTTTCTTAATTTTTATTTAACAAAGTAATCACCTAAGGTTAAAGAAAACCATATATTAACTTGACTTTTGAAAATTTTCAAAAGTTTTAGCAAAAATTCTCTTATACTTTTCAACAAATTGTCTTCTAAATTACTGCTTTAACCTAACATAAACCACTATCTGAGTACCTACCTTTGTTTAAAAAAAAAACACAATTATAAATATGTAAGGCTAACATAAAAATGTTAAAATATATTGATATATATTTTCTTAAAAAATAAAACAAAACTGCTAACAAATGTATTTACAAAACAAACCCGTGAGGGTTTTCAAGAAATAAAACAATTTTTTTTAAATAATCAAAATAGAAACAAGTAGGTTAGAAAAAATTAAACAAATTTTAGACTGGGTTTAGACGACACACACAAGGAAACACACACATAGAAAAATATACAAAAAAAAAAAGAAGATAAAAGATTTTTAAAAAATGTTCTTGTTTTTGTACAAACAAAAAAATCATATAAGTATATTGATAAAATTTCATAAGAAAAAACTGTACAAGTTCTTAAAAAATCAAAAAAATAAATTAGCATATTTTTAGGCGTGCAAGAAATTAATAAAATAAACTTAAACTTGTGTAAACGTATAAGAAATTATTTAAGCTTACACATAATATTATATAAAATTTATTTTTCATTTCATTTATATTGTACATATAAATAATCAAATAATTTTAAAAAATGGTATTTATTAAAAAATGAAATATTTACATATGAGATGATTTATTATGCTTGCACTTTTTTCGTGTTGTTCGAATGTTCATTAATAGTTTAGAAAAAAAAAATACAATCGGAAATGTTTGAAAGTAAACAACATGAGCGTTATTTTATGCTGCAATAGGCTTTCCAGAAAAGGTCAATAATTATGTAGAAGAGTAAAAGATTCTTTACAATAAAAAGACAAAAAAGAAAACTTTGAACATGATTGCTGATTAGGAGGAATTTTATTTCGAAACTTTCGAAAAAATAAGCCAAGAGCTGATCATTTTATAATTTTGGAACAGTTTTCGAACAGCTTGTTTTCAAAAGCAATGAAAAAAAAACTGATGCACATGTTCTTACCCAGCTACTAAAATTATCAGCAATAATATCATATTTACATAAGTATTTATTTGTTATTAAATTAAAAAAGTAATACAAAAGTGAAGAGCTGGTAGCTCAGTTGGCTAAATTCACTCAAATGGCTAATCGATTTAACTTATTTCCAACTTAACACCCAAGTTTCTGACATTTTTGTTACACTTAAGAAATATTTTCAAGAATGTGTTAGTTTTCAAAACATTTCCAGTTTTTTTTTTTACAAAAATTATTCTTTTCAAGCATACTATTGCGAACATAGAAACAAAAATGTTCTTAACAGTTATAGTGATATATGTTTATGCAGGTATGTTTTAAATTTATAGAAATATATGTAAATATTATATTTTTTATTCAAAATAATGCTTGTATTTACAAAATGTAATTTAATTATTTACAAGAATATGAAACGAAAATTCAAAATAATGAAAAATATAAGTGAACAAATAATAGATATTTTTAGTTTTGCTTTTGCTTATCGGTTAGTTTCTTCTTCTTTTTCTTTTCGTTTAATTTGTAGCATAACATATAGATTACAAAAGTTGGGACGGGTTAAACTGCTTTTCCGGTAATGCTTTTTTTCTTCTTCATTTTTTCTTAGCATTACTTAATATTTTTATTTTTTTCAAATGTATTGAAATTTCTGTTTCTTGCAAGAGCAAGAATAAATTTGTTTGACAGCGAGAGAGAATTAGAGAGATAGAGAAAGAGAGAGTTAGAGAGATAGAGAGGACCCTTGGGTTTTTTTTGGAAACAATAACATGAGTTTTGATTATATTGAAAATTTTTTCTATGCACAAATTTATGAATATTCTTTTTAGTATTTACAAAGTTGTCTTATTTGCAGCGAAAATGGCGAATTGCTTTTCTTTAAAAAAAAAAATAAAAAATGCAAATAAAGAATTAATAACAAATTCTCGAGAAGTAGAATTAGGGATGATAAACCATTAAAAAAAATAAATTATTTTTTTAGATTTTGAGTTAAAAATTAAAAAAATTTATTGGAAAGTTAAGCTTTAGCAGTAAAGATCTTGAAAATCCTATTATGTACTATTAACAATAAACAAACGACATTAAATTTTTATAAATTTCAAATAAAAACAACGTCTTTACTCCTAACTCTACAGCTCGACTGAAATTGATGTCTTTTTTTAATGAAATAATAACATGTATAAATAAAAGAAAAATTCCAAAGTTGTTGATTTCTTAGAAGATATTGGGATAGATTTGTTATGAGTTTTAAACTTAATGAAAATGAAATTGATTTCAAATAAATGGTAAAAATACAAGATAAACGTAAGGATCGAAAAAATGGATTACTCGACTAAATGGCTGAAAAACGGGAGATTGTGGAGCAAATGATATGAGTTTTCAGTAAAAAAAATAAATATACTGTACAAACTATATTTTGTTTTTGGGGTTAAGTAAAATAAATATAAAAATAAAAGTAAGAATAACATTATTTGTAATTGTTGTTTTTGTATTTGTTATTTTTTTTAGTTTTTTCTGCACTTAAATAAGCTTGAACAAACGTGTTTTAATACATGTTGTAGTTCAGTTTGACGTAAAGGAAAAAATATGCGCAAAAAAAAATTTATAAAACATTTTAAAAATGAAGTTAAAAATCATAATTTTTTGAAAGTGAATAAAAGTTTGTTTTTAAGAACTTAGATCAAAATAATATTAAAAATAGAATTCCAAATAATATAAAAAATATATAAACTAAAGTTGTTAAAAAATATTTTTGTTTTTAAATTTAATGCTTACAATCATTCATATCATCATTGGATCTCATTATATACTGATCCGATGAGGATAGTCGTGAATGCCCGTTCGAATTGGGATGAGCTCCCCCCCTAGAGTGGTCACCACTTTGTTTCAATACGCTTCGCATCGCCATTGCAGATGGATTCGTTTGATGCAAATACATGCTATCACCTTCGCACTCACTTTCTTTATATTGGAGAACGTTCTTATGCTTCTCATAGATAACCAGGCACCGATGACATCCTTTCCTAGAATTTTATTTGTATTGATTTTTTTATTTTAAATTTGTAATAATGATTCTTAACGGTTGTAATGGGTTGTTTTTAGGAATGAAGAAGTAATAATGAGATTTATTAGAAGTAATTTTTTTCTTTAAATTAAAAAGCCGCTATAAAGCAATTTGAAAATATTAATCCAGATGACAAAAAAAGTTGGAAGATTTTTAGTGAAATTAAGAGTTACAATATTATATGATAGAAGATCACGGTGTTGCAATTTATCACATCATTTACGAGATAATAAATCATATTTAAAAATTTAACATTATATGACATCAACAGCTAAACATATATTATATGAAAGTGGACGGCAAATTTTATTTTATGATAAAAAATTTAAAATGTCACATTTGTGTTACAGATTATTTAAGGGGTATTTCCCTTTCAAAATTTTGCTAAAAATCTTATATTATTAAAGTGTTGAGTTTTTAAAGAAATCACCCAAATGGCACGCATGGCTTAATCGTTTTATTTTCACGCGTTTGCGTTGCAAGAGATTCTATAAAAAATTAGGGCTTTAAAAAATATATAAAATTAAATTATATATAATAAAAAATTTGGATGATTTTTGATCTTGATATTTATATTTTAGATGCAAGCTTATATACCAAAATTCAATACGATAGCCTCAAAACTGTGATTGTAATTGTTTCGACAGACAAACAGATGGACAAACAAACGGACGGATGAACATTTTTTCTTATATGGACCCATTCTAACTAATGAAAAAAGTCAAAACTTCCCTCCGTCTTCGAGTTGACTTGATATCCATTTTCATGAGTATTGCCCACTGTGTGCTGTACGCCCATTTCTTCCATGTAATTTTTCACACTTTTTGAAAAATAATATCAAAAATCAGTCAGATGAACAATATCTGAAACAAATTTCCAATCTCAGTTTTCATAAATGGAAAAATCAGTTTGCATTTTTATTATTTTAAATTTCAAATGATTTCTCAGTTTATGAATGTTCAAAACATTTTTCATATTAATCCGAGTCAAAATAATAGAGAGCAAACATCGGTCGATCAGTGGTCGATCATTGGCCGCACGGTCATACAATGGTTGAACATGGCCTAAAAATAGTGCAAAGAGCCTAGCGGCCGAAAGGTCGGTCGAACAATTGCCGTTCAAGTTGCCGTTCAATTGCCTACATTAAATTGTACAACCGCTGTACGTCTGTTGTATGCCACTAAATTTTTAAAAGCTCTTATTCAATAGCAAACGTATGCGCAACTGCAAAAGCAAGCAAAAACTCACTCAGCGATGTTGTTGACAGTATCGCAACTCGTGTGTGGCGCAAATAATTTTTTGGTGTTGCAGCAAAAATGCAACATCCGTTGTACAGCCGAGATCATTTCAAAACGGTTTCAGTACAGCTGTACGGATATACAGCCGAGATTATTTATAAACGGCCTTTTTACGGCCGCTTTTTAGCAAAAAGGTCTCCTGGAAACGACCCTTGTACTACCTACCCTTGTACGGCCGAGAAAAAAATTAAATTAAAAATTTAAAATTAGGCCTTGTTGAGCCGCGGCTTGGTCTTAGCTAAAAAAGTGTTTGTTTTTACTTGGGTTGCCTTATTAAACTTTGCTTCATTTATTGCTTTACACGCATCCGTCGTGTGTGTCAATTTGACACAGTTTTCGAATTGAAAATGTCATTGTGCTTTTGTTTTTGAATTAGGCTGTCGTTCATTGACTAATTTTCGACGAAATTTTGAAAAATTTTATGCCTGATGTAGAGGCGCGGCGACAAGAAACCAAAGAAAGAGTCGTTTGTGTGTCAATTTGACACATATTGGAAAAATGCGCAAAATATCTTTGATAACGCGTCAGTTGTGTTTCGTTTGCTAAAGTGAGTGGTTGTTTTCGCAGTTCAGTGTCATCGTGACAAAAAAAAAAATATATTTTCCGAAACAAAACATAACATAAAAAACAGAAACTATGTATTCTACCTGGTAAAATGAGTAGTTGGATGACGATGAAGACTTTGATGGGATGATGAAGATATTGATTATGAACCAAATGACAGTGATGTTGATGATACCTATACAAGCAGTGAGAGCGATGTTGACTTCATTGAAGATGAAACCAGGCAACACATGGTAGCAGAACCGAATAATGCATTGTTGTCGAAAGACAAGACCATACATTATTCTTTGGAAGAACCTAACTGTATACGCCAAATAGTATCTTCATTTCTGATGTCTTCAGGTACTATATTGCGTCGTTTACTTTCGTTATGTATAGTTACAGAAATTTCTTATTACGTGGTTGTTTTAAGTCCGACTGTGTTTTCATCATCACGCTGCGTTCACCCTTTGTCTGCTTTTCTCTGGTTCATCGAGCCCTTTGAGCAAATTTTTGTTGATATGACTAACTTATACGGCTCACGTAAATATAAAACTAGCTGGAAGAATGTTGATATTCGTACGATGAATTCTTACTATGAGCTTTTAATGCTTGCGGGTGTATACCGATCACATGGTGAATGTGTTATTGACTTGTGGAATGCAAAAACTGGACGACCAATATTCGCAGCGACAATGTCGCTAGGGCAATATAAAACAATTACTCGATGTCTACGCTTTGATGATCGTGAAATGTTCGAGCTCGCGAAAAATTAGTACCGATTCGCAGTATATTTGATAAATGGGCTAACTGGCTAAAATTGGCATATACACCAGGTGTGAATGTAACTGTTGATGAGAAATTATTGCCTTATCGTGGTCGCTGTCCATTCACAGAATACATTCCTTTGAAGCCATGTTAATACGGTATCAAACTCCTGAGATCAACCAGGGTGAACGGGTTTTTTTGCAGCTAATAGAAGGGCTGAATGAAAGGAATGTGACAATTTCTTTACATCCCATGGCCTTGCAGTAAAACTGAAGCAAGGGCAAATGACATTTGTTGGAACAATACGCAAAAATCGCAAGGAACTTCCTCCGCTATTACTCGAAACTAAAACGAAACCACTACACCATTCGGAGTTCGCATTTGACCACAGTCTTGGTGCCACTTTTGTTTCTTATGACACAAAGAAACGTCGCTTTGTTACTTTGCTGAGCACTATGCACAAGAAAAGAAAGTGACGACGTTCAAAAGAAACCAGAAATAACCAACTTTTACAATGCAAAAAAATGTTGATTCATACATTTTACTTTGGTAAGCAAATCGATGGCCCGTTGCAGTTTTTTTGCAACATGCTCGACATCTCGGCGTTGAATGCATATGTGCTCTTTATCGGTATGAATCTATTTTGGAATTATACTAAAAATAACTTTCTAAGACGCCTGTTTTTGTTGGAACTTGGCCATTCGCTTGTGGTACCACAAGTTGAGCAGCGGTAGCACACACCGAGAAGTACGTCTGCCTTATCGGTAAGAAATTAAATTCATGGCGTTCCACCACCACCGTCATTAGTATCGCAAACAAGTTGACCATCGCCGCATCGCTTGAAGCATCATACGCAGTCAAAGAAGAGCGCAAGGTTTAGCATATTGCCCGCATCGCGGAATGATAACATTCATTCTGTCGAATGCGACTAATGCAAACAGAACGTTTGTCCGGAGTTTGTTCTCTTTTTTGCACTTTTAGTTTTTTTTTTTTATGTCAATAAAAGCAAAACACAGACTAAAAATACTGCATTGTGTACTTTTTGCTATTTATATCGATATTGTGTCAGGAAAAATAAGCAAAAGCCATCCATTTCCATTTTTTCTGTGATGCATTGGCATTGTTTGGTGTTGTGTCAAATTGACACACAAGCGAATCTTAATGACGGATGCGTGTTAAGACTTTATATTGAGTTAGGTAACTATTTTATATCTCTTTTATCTATGGTCGTATGCAGAGGTATTATTTTTTTATTGCATGCATGGCATAAATTATCAATAAAGGCTTGAGCTTTTGTATTTTTGCTGCTGCTTCATCTGTAAATGTTTTATTTCTTCCATTTCTTAAAAAATCACTTTTCATAATTATTATTGGATGATTTTTGGCTAATTTAGTTTATGATTTCTAGTTCCTACACATATATCTTCAAAAAATTTCAGTTCGTTTATCATTTTTGGAATCGAGTGCTTGAATTCTGTGACCCTTTGCATGTGATTAAATCTTGTATCTTGATTTCCAAATATTGCTTAAAGATATCCATTAACCAAAGTTATAATAAGTTCTTATACTACTATTTATTTTTGCGAAATAATTAATTAGTTAATCTCCATAAAAATCAGTACTTGATTAGAAAATGAAAACTGTATTAAGTCGTAGACGTGAAAAATTATGCAACACCCTATTCTTACAGTCACATTTTTATGCCACATAATGATGAGTTTTCTTCAGAAATGTTTATGTGAAACTTGAATTAAAATTATTATGGTTATCTCCTCCGATAAGAAAATAAACATGAAATTAAGCGACTTAAAAATTCCATAAACACATTAAAGAAATAAATACATTAAAAAAACATTTAAAAAATAAACTATAATGTTTTTAATAATACAGTTAAACGAAAAAATAAAAG